>CM053789.1:223196666-223796666 GCA_028749045.1 Cupressus sempervirens | reverse complement strand
AAATTGATTCATTGCATATTCCTGTCATAGTAATCTTCTTACTTAGTCATCTATAGTATAATGGATTTAATTGAGTGAATTGAATAAATGTTTGGATAGTGAATTTAAATCATTAACTTTGAGAAACTTTTGGTTTCTTGTGTTAGTATGAATGTTGATGATACTACATTGGGGGAGTATCCTGCACATAGGAGAACATTTACATGTTGCATTCATAATTGTATTTGTCATTCATAACAACATAGTATGGTTTCTATAATGACTAGAAGAATAATAGTCGGAGATCTTATGTTGTGCAATAAATCTATAAGGTTTAAGTGATTCATTATTAAGGACATGTTCTTAATAGTATCCTGATGATGTGGTTAAGATGATAGAGTCTAAATCAAATATGTATGGTAGTTATGTTTGATTTACTAAGAGCAACACAAAAATAGAGTATTTGTTTGGTAGTTTCTGATGTTTGCATTATATCTTTTAGCCAAGATATAATGAGGTGATGCACATTCAACCAATGGTAGAGGACAATCAGGTGGTGAAATCATCATGTGTGCAAGACCTAAAGTTGCAAATGTGAAGTTTTGTAATAGACTATTACCCAATAGCACTATTGCAATTGTAATTAATTATATATATTATTTTAATTAATTGGGAAAGCTTTAAGGCCAACTCAACAAATAATTATGAAGATATGGTATAAAGGAAAGATCTTTTCCTTGATTGTAAAGTGTATATGTTGTATGTTCATTTGCAAAGTGCAAAAAGGAGCAAAGTGTTGATTGAATGTGTGTAAGCGATCCAAGGGATTGTTGGATGTGCAGTTCATGATCTAGTTACAAGATTAGGAGCATAAGTCTGCTTGACAAGATAGAGATGGAGGAAGGAAGTACAGTTCAGTTCTATAATTCTAGAAGGAATAATAAAAAGATCATTTGGATAGTGGGTTCATTGGTCTTAACCTTGAAGCTATTTGGGTAGTGGGTCTAGCTATCTTCCACAACTCATAATAAGGATTCAAAGTCTCCTAACATGGACTGATATGTACTGAATGTTCTAATAGACTCCTAATACGGTCCATCCTTTAAAAAGGAATATTTATATTAGTACATCATCTTGTGGGTACCATCTCCACTGGGGTTTTCCCTAGTTAACATATCTGGTGCTATTGTGTATGAGTTTATTGCTATGGTTTATGTTTATGTTGATCACATGGTTAAGAATTATTAAGTTTGATAAAAGTGATAATTGTTGTATAACTGATTCCCCCCCCCCCCCTCCTAGTGGCCTAAATATTCTAACATTTTTTTCTTTAGTTTTGATAGGTGTCAATAAAATCTTCTCTTAGTGACCAATTCATTATCCTTTAAAGAGTAGGTAGGTTAACTATGGTGCTCATTTGATTTCTACTTGTTGAACCATGACCACCTTTTGGAATTAGGTAGAGACCTATAAATGCCTTGTATATATTCATTTTGGAGTCCATATGAAGTGGTTTTCTATTTTTGGTATCAAGGCCGAGGTGAGTTCAGGCATACTTGGTTAGGTGTCTTGGTTGTTACAGAGCTTGGATAGAGGAGTAGATTGATTGGTTTGTTCCAATCAAGAACATGAGAATGAAGGGACATGTCTAAAGGTCCTTTGAGTAATATTTGGATAGAAGGTGAAACCATTTTTTGGCCTTTTGAACCCCTAAAATATTAGAAAACTAGTGTAAGGTTAAAACCCTTGAAAATAAGCTTATTACTAGAAATAGGGTGTATGAATAAGTTGAACACCTAAAACATTCAAAATATTCTAGTTCAACTTTGTAACCTTGGAATCTTCCAAAGATCAACTATACCTTGCTAGAGAAGTTGATACCAAGGATCTTGGAAATCTTAATTAAGAGAAGATCCTAACAAGGCTAACCATTGGATGGTTAAAGAAAACTAAGAAGCATTTGGAGGGAAGAAAACCTAAGCTACCAAATCCTCTACATCAGAGTGGTATCAGAGACAACTTAGAGGTTGGTACATGTTTGAAAAAGAAGGAAGTCAAGAAGTTGATAGTATGCCATCCAAGGAAATGAGTAAGGGTGCCATAGTGGACTTGGTCAAGGACCTATTGGCCAAGGCCAACTGGGTAGAGACAAAGAGAAAGAAAAAAATCACAAAATGGGGAGATGAAAGTGATGAGGAAGATGAAGGCCTTATAGGGGAGACAACAAAAATTTAGGAGGAGGTGGATCAATATAAGAAGGTATTCTTAGAAGAATTTAAGTCTCTTAATAATGATAGTATGGAGCACATCCCTTACTACAATGGTAGCCTGAATGGGAATGAATTGCTAGATTGGCTAGAAGCCATTAATTACCAATTTGACCACAAAGAGGTACAAGAAGAGAAAAGAATTAGTTATGCTAAGGCTAGGCTCAAGGGGTTAGCATTAGTGTGGTGGAATATGATACAAGATGATAAGATAGTAGTAGGGAAGAAGAAGATAGGATCATGGGAGAGAATGAAGATTAGAATCAAGGATCAGTTATTGCCCACTTATTGTGAGATCCAGATGTATCAAAAGTTGCAAAATTTAAGACAGAGAGACATGACAATAAGTTCTTACACTGAACAGTTTAACAGCTTGAGTCTCAAAGCTAGAAGACAAGAAAAAGAGGTGGAAAAGGTAGCAAGGTACCTTAATGGCTTAAGTCAAGGGATCCAAGATGAGATCACCATGATGTCCCCTAATAGCATGCATAAATGCTTGCAAAAAGAATTAAGAGTAGAGGATAAAGCTAGAAGGAGGAATGAGTCCTATCAAAAGGGAAGAGGCAATAACAACAAAGGATTTAGAGGTAGAGGAAACTTTGGAAGGGGTCAAGGTGCTAACAAAGTTGATCAAGTGTAGTCTACTAATAATAGTGGTAATAACCAGTATAGGGGATCCTTTCAAAGGGGAGGATATAGAGGAAGAGGACCTTCAAGAGGTAGGTCTCAGTCACAAGGAAGGAAAAATTCAATATTTATTGGTAGGTGTTATAATTGCAACCAAGTGGGTCATATAATGGGTAGATGTCCTAAGAAGGCTAATTCATCTTCAATGGGGGAAAGGATAAATCATTTGGTCCAAGAGGATGACACACAAAGTGTTACTTCTCCCATTTCCAAGGTTGGGCCAGTAGTAGATGGAGAGAATCTAATGTTAAGAAGAACCTTGTTGAAGGTGCCAAGTGTTATTGAACCTCCACAAAGGAAGAATCTATTTAAGACAACTTGTAGGTCTCCTAGGAAAATCTGCAAGGGTATAGTGGAATCTAGTTCCACTTAAAACATTGTGTCCATAGAGATGGTGGAATAACTGAAGTTAAGGAGGACACCTCATACCACTCGCTATAAGGTTTCATGGTTGAGTAAAGGGCAACAAATAATGGTGGATGAGAAAAGTATGGTTGAATTTAAATGATTAGTGAGTACAAGGACAAGGTCCTATTTGACATAATTCTCATGGATGCATGTCACCTACTCTTAGGATTTCCATGGCAATATGATGTCAAAGCTATTCATGATGGTGAGAAGAACACCTATGTGATCACTAAACAAGGCAAGAAATTCCAAATGGATCCATTGCAAGAATCTAGTGAGGAGAAGCATGTGGGGAGTAGTGTGATGTTATTGAGTGGGAAAGAGTTTCTCAAGGCCATGAAGAAGGAGAAATGGGTTTGTTGTGCAATGATAATGAAACCAAAGGAGGAGACCAAAGAGAAAGCCAATATGCCACCAGAGGTACAAGCATTGTTCGAAAGGTACCATGACATAGTGGATAATGGTTTGCCAAATGCATTTCCACCAATGAGGGATGTGAGTGATCAAATTAACCTTATACTTGGAGAAATTTTTCCAAGCAAAGAAGCCTATAAGATGGCATCAAGTCAAAATGTAGAGATAGCAAGGTAGATTCAAGATTTGTTGGATAAAGGATTAATAAGGAAGAGTTTAAGCCCATGTGTTGTACCCATGGTACTTTCACCTAAAAAGGATGGTAAATGGAGGATGTGTATGGACTACAAGGCCATAAACAAAATCACAATTAGATATAGGTTCCCAATGCCTTGAATAGAAGATTTGATGGACAATTTAGGAAGTTTGTGTTACTTTTCCAAGGTAGATTTGAAGTCAAGATATCACCAAATAATAGTAAGGCCTACTGATGAGTTCAAAACAACATTTAAGACAAATGAAGGGTTGTATGAGTGGCTTTTTATGCCCTTTGGCCTAACAAATACACCTAGCACCTTCATGAGGCTCACAAATGAAGTGCTAGCAGATTTCATTGGTAAGTTTTTACTTGTTTACCTTGATGATATTTTGATATTTAGTAGGTCCAAGGAGGAGTCCATGAATCATTTGGAGATGGTCTTGAGGAGGATTCATCAAGAGAAACTGATGATCAACCAAGAAAAGTGTGAGTTCTTGAAAACTAAATTAGTTTATCTTGGTTTTGTGGTTGCTAATGGATGCATAAAGATGGACCCTAATAAGATGAAGTCAAACATGGAATGGCCTACACCTAGGTCCATAGGGGATGTTAGGAGTTTCCATGGTTTGGCCTCATACTATAGGAAATTTATAAGAAACTTTAGTCATGTATGTGCCCCTATTCTCAACACCATTAAAGGTGGAATCAAATGTTAGTTTAAATGGACAGTAGCAACAAACCAAGGATTTGAAATATTGAAAAAAAGAATTGCAGAGCTACCTACTCTTAGGTTTCCCAACTTCAACCAACTATTTGTGGTGGAGTGTGATGCCAAAAAGTTGGCCATTGGGGTAGTATTAAGCCAAAAGGGACATTGTGTAGCTTTCTTCTTAGAGAAGTTGAATGTGGTTAAACAAAAATACTCCACCTATGACTTGGAGTTATATATGCCATGGTTCAAGCTCTTAAAAAATGGAGACATTACCTCTGACATAGAGAATTTGTGGTCTACACAAACAATCATGCTCTAAGTCTCTTTAATGGGCAAGACAAGTTGAGTCAAAGCCACTTGAAGTGGGTAGAATCTTTGCAAGCTTATACATTTGCTATCAAGCATAAGAAAGGAGTTAGTAAATGGGTATCAAATGCTCTTAGCATAAGAGTCTTAGCCCTACAAGATATATAGCTACAAAGTGTAGGGATGGATGATTTGAAGGATCTCTTCAAAGAAGACAAAGATTTTAGAGTATCCTATGAGGCATGTGTGCAATTCCAAGAGGGATTCATAGTGGATTTTAGTGAATTTTTGTTGCATGAAGGTTTATTGTTTAAAGGACACCTTATGTGTATACCCCAATGCTCAATGAGGGAGAACATTGTGAAGGATAAACACCAAGGAAGCTTGGGAAACCACTTTGGAGTGGAAAAAACACTTGAACAAGTAAACAAACATTACTATTGGCCTAAGATGCATTCTAATATAAGGAAATTTTTGGAACAATGTAAAATCAATCAGAGGGAAAAAGGACAAAGCAACAAGAGTGGGTTGTATCAACCACTTGCCATACCCCAAAGGCCTTGGGAGTGCCTTAGTATGAATTTTGTACTAGGGTTTCTAAAGAGAACAAGGGGTAATGATAGTGTCTTTTTAGTAGTGGACTATTTCAAAAAAATGTCACACTTCATTCCATGTAAGCAAACCAATAATGCTTTTCAAATTGCAAGGCTATTCTTTAGGGACATTTTTGGGATTCATGGATTGCCATTGAATATAGTAAGTGATAGGGATAGAAAGTTTTTAGGTTACTTTTGGGGGACCTTATGGAAGAAGCTTGGTACAAATTTTTCTTTCTCTTTAGCCTACCACCCATAATTAGATGAACAAATAGAGGTGGTGAATAGGCCACTTGGAAATTTAATAGGATTCTTAACAAAGAAGCATGGCTAGTCATGTACTGGAAAATCCATTTTGAGATGGTGTATGGAGATCATCCTAGAGGGATCCTAGAGCTAAGGGAACTCAACTTATCAAACAAAAGGAGTGCCCAAGAGGAGTCATTTGTAGAACTAATGAAGGAGCTTCATGATCAAATCACCAAGACTTTACAAAAGCAAGTGGAAAAATATAAGTCAAAAGCTAATCAAACAAGGAAAGATTTGCAGTTCAAGGTAGGGGGTCTAGCACTTTCTTACCTCGGGAGGGAGAGGATACCTAAGGTTCAACCATTTAAGCTACTCATGAAGAAGATATGTCCATTGAGGATTTTGCATAAGTATGGCAAAATTCCTATGAGGTGGAGTTACCTCCTGATTTGGGAATTTCATCAATTTTCAATGTTTTTGATCTGTATCCCTACAAGGGACCTCCCTTAGATTCAAATCAATCTATTCTTGGAGCTTTGGAGGATGATGATTGGGTGAAAGACTTACCTACCCCAACACCTATAAAATTGGACAGTATACTAGATTCTAAAGTGCTCAAGAAGACAAGGTAGGGTAACTACAAGGAGTACCTCATCAAGTGGAAGGGACTACCTAATGTTGAAGCTACTTGGATGACAATGACTGACATTCTAAAACATGAGATCTCCATTGAAGACCTCCTAACTGAAAGGAATTGAGGTTTTTTCCTAGGAACCTCCATTTTGTGATTTTTTTGTATGTTTTAGGGCTGGATTGGATGCTTTTGGATGTGTTTTAATAAAAGAAAAAGGGTTGGATATAAGGTGGGTCAACTACAGGTTTATAAGAGCCTATAGTGCTCACTAGATGAAAAGTTGCAATTTTGGCTTAGAATACTGAACATTGATATTTTGGTGTTGTATGGCTTTGAGAATTTTTTTGAGACCCTACATACCCTATCTAGGGTTGAGGTGGTCAAACTCACCCATCAAGTTCTCAAAATGAGCTAAAATGTTCATTCCGCAAAAAGTTGCTAGCAATTTTGAAAAGTTACTCAAGTAACTTTGACAACTTTTGCAAGAATGGAGCAAGATGTAGTTTGATCAGTTATAACCACCTATGCTTGGGATATAAGCAAGGATTTCATTTTTGAATAAGTTTAATGGAATTTTGGGTTGTAATTATTGGTTTTTGTACCCTTGTACACATCTATGACAATATTTTGCTAGAATTGTACTGCTTTCTTACTATTGTATGGCTTGTAAAGATTGGTACAAGTGGTTAGGTCCAATGAGGATGTAGAGTATTCCAATAGCTTTCATTTTTATTAAGTAGTTTTCTTTCAAGTTACTAGTGTAGAAAGTTAGAGGTTTTTGTAGATTGTTGGTCTGCAGTCACTTTAATATGGTTGTATTGGAAGAAATATCTCTAACCTAAAAACCCACTAGTGGGATTGATTGAAACCATGAAGAAAGTAGGGTTAGAGATTTTAAATAATGTTTATGTTTTTACTTGTGTGGTTGCAATGGATTTCCTAAACTAAGTTGGAAGCCCTATGGTTGACTATTGAATATAGGTGAGCTAGGATAGGGATAACAATGCTTTGGCATGTGTGCCCATAGCTTTGTGGAAAAGATCTGATGATGTCCAAGGATTCCCTATACAATCACTTGATAGGATTTAGAGGTGGAAGGATTTGAAAAAAAATTCAGGAATAGTTCAACAATTATTCATGCTCATTGGTCCAGAGGCCTAATTGATAGGCTTAAAACTAGTGCCTGTTAGAAACTAGGGTTATGGGTGCAACCACAAGTTAAGATTTTGGAATCTGATAGTATTCACAAGTGCCTTAAATATTTTTGAGGTCTTCTATAGGGTAATTTGGAGAATTTGGGATTTTCTACACCAAACAGTGAAATTAGGCCTAGTAGGCATTTGGGCAACTAGGCCTCCTAGTGAATTTGAGAGCAATTGGATTTGTGAAATGTCTAGAAGTGTGGGTAAACGTTCAAAGTGACTCTATATGATTAAGAAGAATATTAAGTGTCTAATGGAATGTGTGGAAAGATTATAGGTAGAGGATTGGGATTCTAGGAGGGAAGAATAGCGAAGAAAGCTAGGTATTTGGGGAACTAGTTGGACTAGTTCAAATTTATGACCTTAGAATCTTCCCAAGATCAACTATACCTTGGAGAAGAAATTGATACCAAGGATCTTGGAGATCCTAATCAAGAGAAGATCCTAAAAAGGCTAACCATTAGATGGTTTAAGAAAATAAAGGAGCATTCTGATGGAAGAAAACCTAAGATACCAAATCCTCTACATCATAGAGTGAACCCTAGAAATGCCAAGAAGAGAGCCTTGTGAGGTCCTAATAGAGGTTAGGACAAGTGATATAATGATCTCCCTATCAGTATCCCAAAACACAAAAATAGACTTTTCCCACTAAGACTTAACATCTAGGGTATGCTCCCTTATTAGTTAAGTAGTTATTTTAGTGAACCAAATTAATTCCTTAATAAACTTGATCATTTTCTTAACTCTATCATGTTCTTCCTATGAAAATCTATGACTACTAAAACCTTTATATCTTCATATGTATGACTCATCATGACTCACACACATACATACAAAATCTTGACACTCTATACTTCCTCCAAGTAACTACGCACTTGTCAAAACATTTTCTATGAAGCACAAAAATCAAAAAGGTATCTCTCCTGACAGTTATAATTTACAACACTTGGACAATTTTATGAATCTTCAAACCAAAACTATGTCTCCATAATATGCTGACCTAATAAAGATGATATGGTAGCATAAATGACAACCTCAATGCATTTCCATACTCACCTCTTAGCCAAATTTTCATCAATCTCCCCCTTTGGTATTGTTGGAAACATATGGGAAAATTGGCTCAATCCCAAAATTGCAAAATGACAAAATTGTGAAGTTCTTTACATGGCCATACAAAATTTCAAAATGTGGATCATTTCTAATATATACCATCTATTACATCATACATACTCCCCCTTGGTTTATACTCTACCTTATATCTCCGCATATACAATTTTCAAACAATACACTCTCCCTTTGACATCAATGACAAAGGTCAATCAAAAACTATATACAAGTCAATATTTAAGTCTACCTTCATTGATTTATGCTAATGAAATCGGTAGAAATGTAATACAATTAGAAAAAATATTGTTTGTGTTGGCATGAATGTTTGTGATATTCCTATGGGGGAGTATCCTAGCATTGTTGGATCATTGGGGAGATTATTAGCATGATTGTGTATTGCATTCTGTTGAACCCTTAGTATTTGGTCTTTGATTGTTGTCATTGATGTCAATAATGAAATTATAATGAGCATATGATATGCTTAACATCATGTAATTATCTTATTTGATTTCCTTCAATATCATTTATAACATATTCAAGACAAACACTTAAGTGTTATAAAATTAACACTTAATGTTCACATTAGTTAAGAAAATGGTTATAAAATATTTATTTAAAAAAAAAAAAAGATTTTGGTCTATGAGAAAATTGACAAGATTTTTAATTAGATAGACCACAACAATCATACATTTTTGTAAAGGTCTTTGAGTTAGCTAAAATGGATCTATGTTAGTTTTTGCATAACACATGTACAAAAGGAGAAAAATATTGTTTATTAGAAACAATTACCAAATTGTTATGACAATTTTAGTAGTTTTGAATGATTTTGGTCTAATGGAAGTTTGGGGTATGTACCTGCCTCCAAAATTTTGATTTTCTTGGTTTATAAGTAGAGGATACATTCCTCTAAAACATCTAATAGGTTCTTTTGATAGAAGTTGTAGGATTTTTGTGGAATTCCTTGTAGACCGAACAATTTGCAAGTAGATTTTTAACAACAAGGAAGAGGGTAATGCTTTATGTTTCTATTTTCATATTTTCTATTTTATTTTCATTTTATAATTTTATCAAAGGTATAAGAGGGGTTATATTGCTTCATCATTCATTCATATCAATATTTGATCAAATCTTTTAGTGGAAAAAGAAAATAAATTTTGATATTGGATGTTTTGAGGAGAATAGAAGTATATCCTACATTATGTTTTCAACAAGAAGTTGAAACTAGTGATTCATGATTTTTTTTGTATCAGAGATGATCTTCTAATTTTATATCTCATTTGTTCATTTTGGAAGTTGGTGCTTCTTGTATTCATGAAGTTGGTGCTTTAGGTGTAAGGGATTGGTGTTTCTAAAATAGGGTGTTAGTGCTTCCTATAGTTGTATCTCTAAAAGCTTTACCCAAGAGCCCACTAAAGTTTCAGATTCAAAGTGGTTTTTTACCCTAAGGGGTTTTCCATGTTTAAATATTTTGTCACTATGTTATTCATTATCTATCTTGCTGATGTGTTAAATTTTTATAGCTTGTAATTGTTTCAAGTTTTGAAAATTATTTTGAACCACTGATTCAACCCTCCTCTCAGTGGTGTTTGTATTCAAACAAGTGGTATCAAAGAAAGGTTCCCTATATTAAGTTTAACAAATTTGGGTAGATTTTTTTTGAGTGGAATACTTATCTTTTATGGCTCAAGATAGTTCTTCAAAGGTTTCTATTTTTGATGGATCAAATTACAGTTTTGGAGAAGTAAAGATCCAAACATATTTTTTATCTATTAATGTTGATTTTTGGGCTTCAGCTGGGTTAGAAAGTTCCTAATACTTTACCTATAGATCCCAATGAAGAGAGGAACTATGAAACTATTATGAAAGCTAGATTTTCTATACTGAATAGTTTATCTATAGATCTTTTTGTTAAGGAAATGCATTGTAGTTCTTCTAAAGAAGTATAGGACAAATTGAAAAGCACATATCATGGTAATGATAGAGTTAAAGAAGCCAAGATACAACATTTTAAATCAAGATTTGAAGACCTTAATATGGGTAATGATGAAAAGGTAGAAGACTATCTCCTTAAGATAGATGAAACCATAAATGGCATAAGAAGGCTTGGTGAAAAAATTGATGATGATTGATGTTGTAAACAAAGTTTTGAGATCTCTTCCTAATAAATTTGATTCTAAGATATGTCCTATAGAAGAAACTAGAGATATTAACAATTATACAGTGGAATATATTTAGCACTTGTAGCTTATGAAATGAGAAATTTTGGCTAGTAGGAATCCACAAGCAAAGAAGCAACATTCAAGGTGGACAAGAAAGTGAAGCAAGTCTCTTTAGAATCAAAAGATCTTGATGTTCTTGAAGCACATTTTTCAAGAAAAGTAAATAAAGGAGTAGGTAAATATACAGGTAAACTTCCTTTCAAATTCTTTAATTGTGGTAAAATATGACACTTTGCATCCAAATGTTCTTATAGTAGTCATGATGAAGTAGATGATGAGAAAGAGAAATCAAGTAAAAAGAATTTTTATAACAAAAAGAAGTTATTTAAGAAGAAGAAGAGTTCTATTTTTGGTGTATTGGATAGTGAATCTAGTAGTTTTGAATGTGATAAAAATGAAGATTTTTTCATGGCTATAGAAACTACTTGTCAAGAATCAAATAGTGATGATGATGTTGAACTTTTTGAGGCTGATTTAGAATGTGAATTTCTCTATGCATTTAGAAAGATCAAGGAATTAAAAAGGAATTTAAGTGCTCAAGAAAATCAATTCTTAAAGGAAAAAGAGAGCTTTGAAAAATAAACTAAGGAATTAAATCAACAAGTTATAGAATTGAAATTACAAGTTGAGGAACAAAAGAGAATTGTCTTTGTCACTAAGGAAGAGTTAAGTTCTAAAGATCAAGAATGTACAAGGTTAATGAATGAAGTAGTATCATATAGAAGAAAGTTAGGAAAATATGAGAACACTACTTTGGATGATATGTTAAGGAAACAAAGAAGAATTTATGATCTAACAAGAATTGGTTTTGAACTTGGACAATGTTCTTGTGACAAGAAAGATAAATCTTTATTTAAGATATTTAAATCTGAAAGTAAGGATACAAAATAGAATACTACCACTTCAAATGCAAGTAAAAATGTAGATTTTAATTAGACTTGTAATGATAAAAATCATATTATATCAAGCACTTCATTCATGGGTAAAAGATACTCAAATAGGACCACTTCTTTCTTTGATGGGTATTGCTTCACGTGTCATCAATCTGGACATAGAATAAGTAATTGCAAATACATGTCAAGGAGGTATTCAAAGTTTCATTTTGGTTATTCCTTTCCTAAAATGAATGGTCTAAGATGTTACAAATGGAATATCTTTGGTCATGTAATGAGTAATTGCATAACTAAGTCAATTTAGAATGATCAATCTTATGCTACTCTACAAGTTGATAAACAATTTGATACTAAAGTGACTAAGATATGGAGGCATAAGATTAATAAGTCTATGTTTGTTCAAATGGCTCTACATTTTGAAGAAAAGGACTTGTGCATAATTGATAGTGGTTTTTCTAGACACATTATAGGAGATAAAATGAAGTTTGACAAATTGTTTAACTACAAAGGTGGAAATGTTATTTTCATAATGATTTTTCAAGGAAAATTAAAGGTTTGGGTTCTTTGATGATTAGTGACAAAATGCCAATTAATGATGTGTATTATGTTGATGGATTAAAGTACAATCTTTTAAGTGTTAGTCAAATTTGTGATCATGGATATGAAGTTTTTTATGACCATGGTTGTCAAATCAAATTAAAATCTGGATAGTTGGTTGCATTAGGTAGAAGATCTAAAGGGAATCTATACAATTTAAAAGATATCACAAATACTAACAATCATGAAGATGTTTGTCTTATGGGACAGGTGAATGAAAGTTGGTTATGGCACAAAAGGCTTGGGCACCTACATTTTTACAACTTGGTAAAAGTAAGTAAGCATAAAAAAATAAGAGGTATGTCATGTATAAGTAAGCCAGAGAATGTTATTTGTGAAGGGTGTCAACATGATAAACAAACAAAGGCATCTTTTCCTTCAAAAGAATATTTTACTTCTAAATGACTACAATTAGTACATACTAATTTATGTGGTCCTACAAGGACAATTTCATTAAATGGTGAAAAGTATTTCATTCTTTTTATAGATGATTATAGAAAAATGACATGGGTAACCTTCTTAAAGCATAAATTAGGGGATTTTAACAAGTTTAAGATTTTTAGGAAAATGGTTGAAATTGAGTTAGACATGAATATTAAATGTTTACGATCAGATAAAGGTGGTGAGTTTACTTCAAATGAATTTTTTGATTATTGTGAAAAACATGGCATCAAAAGACAATATGCAGCATCTAGGACACCTCAACAAAATGGAGTTGTTGAGAGAAAGAACCAACCGATGAAAGAAATGGAAAGGACTATGTTAGATGAATATAAAGTACCAAACATGTATTGGAAAGTAGTTCACACAATAGTATATATTTTAAACAGGGCACAACTAAAGTTAAAAACTAAGTACACTCCTTATGAGTTATGGTATGGACATCTTGCTTCTATTGAGCATTTTAGAGTTTTTGGAAGTAGATGTTTCATTAAGAATTATGATGATAAAATAGGAAGCTTTGATTCAATATGTGATGAAGGAATATTTTCAGGATATTCTTCTCAAAGTAAAGCTTAAAAATGTTTTAATCAAAGGTTGAAAAAATTTGTTGAAAGTGTACACATGAAAGTGGATGAAGTTGTGCAGGATATAAAGGAAATAAGAATGGATAATACTTTCCCACAAAATAGTGATAAAGACTTGAAAGAAGTAGATAATAAAGGTGATGAAAGTAAAGAAGTAGATAATAAAGTTGATGAAGGTGAAGAAGAGATAAAAGATAAAATAGAAACACTAGAACCCATATGTACAAAGGCTACAGGAACAAGATTGAAGAAGTATCATCCTCAAGAACATATTATAATGGATAAACATGCAAGTATTAAAACAAGAACAAGAACTACATCTAGTGAATGTGCTAATCTTTGTTTGTTATCTCAAATTGAACCTAAATCATATAAAGATGATAGTATGGATGAGTTTTGGGTTAATTCTATGAAAGAGGAACTAAGTCAAATTGAAAAGAATAAAACTTGGGAATTAGTGCCCAGACCTAAAGATAAAAATATAAGAGGTTCTAAATGGATCTTTAGAAATAATCTTGACAAAAATGGAAAGATATCAAGGAACAAGACTAGATTGGTTTGTAATGGGGGTTTTGTTCCTCTCTTCTCTTGCATAAGTTCATACATTTTAGGGGGGCATATTTTGCTTATCTTTTTGTTACACTAAAACCTTGGTATATCTCCTTCGACATTGATGTCAAAGGGGGAGAAAAATGAAGATGAAGATGTCTACATGATGGATATATAGGTACAGGTACAAATACAATATATATAGGTACACATGTATATACAAGTGGAAGTTGGTATTAGTATCAATGCCAAAGGGGTAGTATGTTGAACCCTTGGTATTTGTTCTTTGATGGTTGTCATTGATGTCAATAATGGAATTATAATGAGCATATGATATACTTAACATCATGTAATTATCTTATTTGATGTCCTTCAATATTTTTTTTAAACATATTCAAGACAAACACTCAATTGTTATACAATTAACATTTAATCCTCACATTCGTTTAGAAAACGGTTTTTTTAAAAAAAAAAGTTTTGGTCTACGAGAAAGTCGACACTTTTTTTTATTAGATAGACCCAAACTATCATATCTTTTTGGAAAGATCCTTGAGTTATCTAAAATGGGTCTATATTAGTTTTTGCATAACGCATGTATGGAAACAAAAAATGTTTGTTTATCAAAAATAGTTACCAAATTGTTACGACAATTTTAGCAGTTTTGAGCGGTTTTGGTCTAATGGAACTTTGGGGTGTGTACTTTCCTCCAAAATTTTTACTTTCTTAGTTTATAAGTAGATGATACGTTCCTCTAAAACATCCAATAGGTGGTTTTGACAGAAGCTGTAGGATTTGTGTGGAATTCCTTATAGACCGAATAGTTTGTAGCCAGGTTTTTAACAACAAGGAAGAGGGTAATGTTTTATGTTTCTATATTCATAGTTGTGATTTGATTTTCATTGTAGAAGTTTATCAGAGGTAGACAAAGGGTTATATATTGCTTCTTAATTCATTCATATCAGTATGTGATCAAATACTTTAATGGAAAAAGAAAATATATTTGGATCTTGGATGTTTTGAGGAGAATAGAAGTATATCCTGCATTATGTTTTCAACAATAAGTTGAAACTAGTGATTTATGATTTGTGTTGTAACAGAGATGACCCTCTGATTTTATATCTCATTTTTTCATTTTGGAAGTTGGTGATTCTTGTATTCATGAAGTTGGAGCTTCAGGTGCAAGGGATTAGTGTTCCTTGAAATTCATCTTTCTAAAATGAGTGTTGGTGCTTCCTAGAGTTGTAGCTCTACAAGATTTAGCCAAGAGGCCAATAAATTTTCAGATTCAAAGTGGTTTTTTACCCCAAGGGGTTTTCCACATTAAAATATTGTGTCACTTTTTTATTCATTATCTATCTTGCTCATGTGTTAAATTTGTATAACTTGTAATTGTTTCAAGTTTTGAAAAGTATTTCAAACCGTTGATTCACTTTCCCTCTTTGTGGTGTTTGTATTCCAACACATTCATAGTAGTGTTTGTCATTGATGTCACCATACTACTAATTTTTTGAAGGATAACGGACTATCAAATTGAGATTGAGGTTGCATGGTTCGATGAATGAAAATAAGATGTTGCATAGTTGACGATGTGTTATAAAGAGTGTCTTGATCATGAGGTTAAGTATGCATGTAGTAAGTCTAAGACAACAGACAAATATCCAAGCTTTATTAAAGAGAATGTGTGAATAGAGTACCTGTATAGTAGTTACTAGTAAATTGATTATATTTCTTGATAGAGATTGAATTGGGTCAAGCTCAATTAGATAGAGGAAAAATTCATCGTGAAGATGATGAGGTCGAGTGTGCAAAGTTTGAGGTGACTCATGCAAATAATTATGAAGATAGAGAGCCAAGAATTTGTTACAATTTTGCAATTCATGAAAGTACGTAATGTAACATGTAATATATTATCTTAATGAGGTCTTATATGATAATTTTAAATTGGGAAAGCCTCAAGGTCAACTTAATAATAAGTATTAGGACTTGGTATAAAGGAAATATGTTTTCCTTATTTGTAAGCATGTATTGTGGATTAAGTATGGAATGTGAGTGAGAAAACTTGGATGTGAGATACAATGAACTAGATATTGAGATTAGAGAAGTGTTTGGTGTAGTTGAGGCATAGTAAGTGAGAAAGTGTTTGGATCTAGTAAAAAGTACTAGAGGACAATGATTATTTGGTATTATTTTGAAAGGGATAGTACGAAGACTATTTGGACAATGAATTCAGTGGTCTTTCTGCATACAATATTTGGGTAGTGGGTCCTTCTACCATCTACAACTCCTTACAGGGTTGGAATCTCCTAACAAGGATTCAAAGTCTCCTAATAAGGATTGATATGTACTAAATGCAGTTCAGTGACTCCTAACAAGGTTTGTCCTCTTACAAGGAACTTATACATTGGTACATTTTTTTGTGGGTACCATCCACACTAGGTTTTTCCCTCTGATCAAGGGTTTTCCTAGTTAACAAATATGGTATTATTGTGAATGATTATCTTTCTATGGTTATTGCATTTTCTAATTACATGCTTCAGATTTAATAAGGAAGACAAAAAAATAATTGATCTAATAACTTATTCCACCCCCCCCCCCCCCCCCCCCCCCCCGCCCCCCCCCCCCCCCCCCCCACCCCCACCTCCCCTACTTATCTTGATGAACTTTACTTTCTAACAATCAGGATTGTAGCATCGAGTCCTTTAAGGAAAATCTTAACATCTTAAGGAGATTTATGGAGAATCATTTCAAAAAGGATAGTCTGAAGTTTGATGGAATCAACTATGATAATTGGAAGGAGAAAATGAAGACACATTTATTATGCATGGGTCAAAGATACTGGTTGATCACTAAGAACAACAAAGTTGTAGTTGAAGAATATAAGCTTGAAGAATGTACAAAACAAAAGAGAGATTTCTTTGTGTAACATGTTTGCTAGAGGAGTCTTGGTAACTCTTCCTGAAAATGAGTATAATCAGGTTAAATCATTAAAATTAGCATATGAAATTTGGAAATCTTTGGAATCTACTTTTGAAGGTAATAAATGTGCTAGAAAATTTAGATTGCAGAACTGGATTTGTTTATTTCTACAAGTTAGAATGATGGAAGATGAATATGTTAGAACCTATTTTGGTAGAATATCAAAATTTTTTGGAGGAATATAGGTTCATGATGGAAAGAAAGATGAAAATGAAATTGTGTGGAAGATTTTGAAAACTTTAACACCAATATAGAAGAAGACATCACAGATGATTGAGCAGGTTATACCTTGCATGGATAACTTCATAAGAGAAACTCTTCTTGGAAGATTGGAGTCAGCTGAGATAAGTTTGAGATAGAGTGGTGATCTACCTAGAATTGATACTTCTTTAGCACACTGAGTATTTGACCTAAATTATCAAGAAGTGAAAGTAGTATTGGTCATTATGCCAACAAGGGAAGAAAATCAAAACAATAAAAGATGATTGATGAAGTTATTGTCCTACTTGTAAGAAAAGAACTCCATGGTAAGAAAATATTTAAATTTTGGACTTGCAATGAATATGATCATTATGCTTTTAAATTTCCTAAGAGAGTAAAGAAGTATAGAAATAAATTTAAGCCTAGAAGGCCTAGAGAATTTCTTTATGCAAATGATGATGATCTAGAAGCTAGTGTTGAAAGTTTTTTAGTGAAAGTGATAATAATAGTGATGAGAAAGGATTTTTTCTAATTAAGGAAGAAAGCCTTGAAAATGAATAATTTAGAGAAGAAAAGGCATTGGAATCATAAGTTGAAAGGAAGAAATTTGATCAGATCATAGACAGTAGTTGTTCACATCATATGACTAGAGATATAAACAAGTTTGTTGAATTCAATAGCTCTAATGGAGGAATTGTTAGAATTGGAAATAATGTAGCCTATCATATAAAAGGAATAGGATCTATTAATCTTCGTGGAAAGCCTAAAAATGATGATGTTTACTATGTTGATGGTCTGAAACATAATCTTTTGAGTGTTAAACAACTAGTTGACATGGGATATCAGTTGAAATTCATAGAGAAGACACATGTTATCAAGGATAAAGAAGGTAAGTTGATTGGTTCTGATATTGATCAAGAGGTAATGTATTTTAGTTGAATCCTACTAAAATGACATGCTTAGTTGTTAAAGTTGATGATAGTTGGTTATGTCATAAGACATTTTCTCACCTTAACTTTGATAACAATGTGAAAGTGAGTAGTGCAATTGTTGTTAGAGATTTTCCTAAAATTGTGAAGCCCGCTAACATGGTATGTTAGGAATGTGTTATGGTAATGAAGAAGATAGGATCATTTCCAAGCAAGAAATATACTACATCAATGAAGTTGGAGATCGTGCACATAGATTTAAGTGATCCTACAAAGACAAGAGCATTCTATGGTGAAAGGTATTTTATGATTCTTGTTAATGATTTCACTAGGTTGATTTGTGTAGCATTTCTTAGAGATAAATCTGAAGCATTTGAGAAGTTTAAAGTTTTTAAGAATATATTTTAGATTGAATCTAGATTAAATATTAAATATCTAAAGTCTAATAGAGGTGGAGAGTTTACTTCAAATGAGTTTAATAGTTTTTGTGAAGTAAATGCCATTAGAATACAAATTTAGACCCTAAGACACCTCAGTAGAATGGTATAGAAGATAGGAGAAACATATTAATAATAGAGGCAAAAAGAGAAATGATGTTTGAGAATAATATATAAAAGATATTCTAGAGAGAAGCAATGAATACATCAATATGCATAATGAACATAGTACAAATCAGATAAAGTACTCATAAGACACCCTATGAGCTTTGTTTTCGACATGCACCCTCAATTAAGTATTTCAAAATCTTTGGAAGTAAGTGTTACATTAGGAGAGAAGATGATATTGTTTTAGTTTGATTCAAGAAGTGATGAAGGTATGTTTCTTGGTTATTCATTGAAAATAAAAGCATACATATGTTTTGATCAAAGAACTAAAACTATTGTTGAGAGTGCAAATGTTAGTGTGGATAAGAAGTTTAGAATTTATGAAAGAATACTTTATTATTAATTTCATGGTAAGAATAATCCAAAGGAGAATGTTGAGTTTTTTTTATGAGATTGATGCAGATTTGTAGAATCATATACAGATTGTGCAGCAAAGAGAAGAACCAAGGAATTAACCTAGAGATGAAGTTAGAGTTGAGACAATGACACATAACATGAACTTCATAAAGTGTCACCTTCCTAATCAAATCATTGGAAGTATAAACAAAGGAGTGATGAAAAGAAACATGGTACATGAAGAAATACATTTGATTTCACAAGTTGAACCTAAAAATGTTGATGGAGCTAGTAAAGATAATTTTTGGATTAAAGCTATGAGAGAAGAACTAGATAAGAATGACAAAAATGATACATGGGAATTGGTTCCTAGACCTAGGAACAACAATGTTATAGCAACTGAGTGGCTTTTCATAAATAAATGAATGAACAAGGTGAAGTGGTGAGAAACAAAGCAATATTGGTATGTAAAGGATATTCAAAGCAAGAAGGAAACAACTATGAAGAAATATATGTACTTGTGAGGATAGAAGTAGTAAGAATGTTTCTAGCATATGCAATGAACAAGAAATTCAAAGTGTATAAGATGAATGTAGAGTCAACATTTTTTGATGGAGAACTTGAAGAAGTATACATTGAGAAGCTTGAAGGTTTCCCTTTGACAAAAGAAAAAGTTATGGTTTGCAAGTTGAAGAAAGTATTATGTGGACTAAAACAAGCACCTAGAGCCTAGTATGCAAGATTGGATAGGTATTTGGAAAAAATGGGATTTGCTAAAGGCAATATAGATAGTATTTGTACTTGAAGGAAATGGAAAATGGTCTACAAATTGGTTAAGTATTTTTGGATGATATAATCTTTAGAGGTGATGATGAAGAACATGAAGAATTTTTTGGAGAAATAAAGAAGGAATTTGAGATGAACATGATTGGTGAGATGAAATATTTCTTGGGATTGTAAACTATATAGAATAGTGATGGTATTCTCTTATCATAGTCTAAGTATTTGAAGGATTTGAGGAAGAGATTTGGTTTGGAAAGTTGTAAACCTATTGGTAGACCAATGGCAATTGGTGACAAGTTATCAAGCAAAGATGAGACTCCTTTTATTGAACAGAAGAAGTAAAAATCTATGATTACAGATTTACAATATTTGACACTTACATGAACTGATATAGCTAATATAGTTGGCATGGATGCAAGAATTCAAGTTGATCCTAAAGAGTCACACTATGCACCAATGAAAAGGATTTTTAAATATTTTAAGGGTACAATTGAATTTGGGTTATGGTATGATAGATCAAATGACTTTGCATTATGCTCATATACTAATGTGGATTGAGAAGTTAATACGAATGACATAAAAAGTGAAAGTGGTGGAGCATTTGTCTTAGTAGGAAGATTGGTTTCTTGGTTGAGCAAGAGCAAAGTACAAAAAAAGAAAATAATGTTGCGGCAGCAAATAATTAAAATCAGATTATGTGGATGAAGAAAATGTTGAAGTACATTGGACTTGAGTTCATAGAGCAAGTTATCATACACTAGTATAGTGAGTATGTCTAACAACCCTATGTTGCAGTCAAAGACAAATCACATATATATCAAGTATCGTATTGTGAGAGAGATAGTTTCAGAGAAGTAGATCAAATTGGAGTAAATTAGTATAAAGGAGTAGATAGTAGACATATTTACAAAACCTTTACTAAATGATACATTTGAGTGTTTGAGAGGTATTCCTAGGGTTATGCTCGTGCCTACATCTGATTAGTTGATGCAAGAATTGCATTACTCCAATGGTAGTAGAACACCATTCTTAATCTGGATTAGACTTTGGATGATTCATCTATAGGGGAGTATGTATGTTTGATCTGAGTCATTGATGACTCTTGGTAATTGGTATCTAATGGTATCTTTGGAGACTTGAGCTTGTTGAGGGTCTTATGCAATAGAATCAACATAATGATGCCTTTTCCATTGATGTCAATGGGGGAGAGAATGTATATGAAAAACATCTTATACATGTTTTGAGAGAGATAGGTATATGAAAAGATGATTTTTTGTCAATGGGGGAGAGTAATTGATTTGATGACAATGGGAAGAATGAGAGTAGCATAATGATTAATCTTGACAAGGAGAAGCTCTGAGAGATTCAGTTTTGATTCATGAAACTGATTTGGAAAGAAGATGACTATAGTATAGTTGCAACAAAGATTTATTTGGTATTCATTGAAGTGTGATCCCACAATAATGGGCTCCACTTTTTGACCAATTTTGACACTGAAATCAATATTTTTGCAACAACCGTCATGTTCAAGTGACTATATCTCCAAAACTATAAATAATTTCAAGATGACATAAACTAGTGATTTTGAATACTTTGTTCCTACTTTGTAACTATATTTTTTAATCAAAAAAAACAAAATATTTATGTCAATTTTTTTTATCTCCTTTGAAAAGTGGTACATAATAAAATTCAATATTTTAAAGAGTGACAGTCTGTTTGACACACATAAATTTTTTTCCAGAAATGATAATGAAGTAATTCTTTCTCTGTTGGATTTGTAACGTCAATATCCAGTGTCTACATTTGGTTTGATTTATTTTTGTTGAATATTGTATAGTTTATGAAGTTTTGAATTGACACAAATCATAATTTAGACATACGTTCCATTTGACACAGATAATTTGAAGTCAATTTATCATAAACCTAAATTTTTTTTTTTGAATAGTAAGGTATCTCAATAAGCTAGTGCCTACATATTTTTCAAAAAAAATTTGACCTAATTTACTAATTTTCTCGAAGTGTCGAAGTCGGTTGATGTTCAATCGGTAATGAACTGGTCATGAACCTATAATGAGTTAAACTCATATTTGAAAGTCTTAACGACTAAAATATGTATTAAAATTATAGTCGTTGGAAAGCTTGCTCCGAGCAGCACATTTTGACATTTTTTATTTTACAGTAGGAGATCATTCTCCTACAATTATGGGAGTCAAAAGAGCAAAAAATTAAAAAAAATTATGAAAAATGAGTTCGAATTTTCCTAATTTTGAGCGTTCGCTCGAACACTGTGTTTGAGCGAACATATTATGCATGTTCGCATGAACACATGTTCAGGCAAACAAGTTTGTTGCACTTTCACAGCGGCCAAAAAAATATCTGGCTATGTTCACGCGAACATAGCTAAAAATTTCGTGTTCGTGAGAACAATCGAAAAAGCCAAAAAATTATCAAAAATGGGTCCTGCGCCCACATGCATGAAACATCATTCTATCCGCGAAACAAAAACCACCATGTCTTATGTTTCAATCATTGATTGCAAATTTTCATTATAAACGTCATTTTGTGCCATCAATCTCTGTATTTAGTATCAACCTGGTAGTGCATTACAGGCCTGTCTTCGCCAGGAATTTTGTCCACAGATAAATCGAAGGTAGGTGAGAGATTTCTCAATATTTGAAAATTAATATTCTTCCTATCTTCGTTCATGCTTTCATCAATATTTCTTATCTTCATTCACATTTAATTGAATTTTTTAATTTTTAACTTGAATTAATAAAAAATATTTAATTTTATTTTCAAATCAAATTCATTCGATAAAAATAAATGTGTCATAACTCTTTATGAATTCTCAATTTCTATAAAGAAATAATCTAAGGTTTTCATTTCCTTCTAGAACATAGATTAGATGATTTTGTGTTACTAATGGTCTCCTTGCAGCATGTGGCAATAGTGGGATGAAGACATGATCATAACAAACTACTAATGTTTGCTTTGTAGGATGTTGTTGAAGACCATTGTGTGTTTGTCAAAACCATGTGTGTGGATTTATTACATTAAATAACACTTCGTTTGGTGCTTAAAATGAACTTTTTATTTTCTGCCTAGCGTAAATATAGTGTTTAAATCCCTAGGAGTTGCATTGGATGTATCCTCTCCCCTCGCCATTCGTGGATCTTGGGTGTAAGAGAAATCCATGTAACTTCTATAGGAGGCCTGCCTTGGACCAAGATACTCGATATTGGGTATGCCAAGGGACGACCTCAGAGCGGTAACGGGCCAAAAGCCAGGTCAACGTTCTAGCCGCTATATAAAACTCGATTACAGTGAAAGCCGTGTTGGCGGTATTGTTGAGTGATAGCTCTCCTCCAGTATCCTTGTGGTGTGTCAAACCCCAGTTCTCGGGGCTGGGAGACCTTCTGAGGAAGTTTATCACTCACTTGCTGAACAGAATGCCCTCACTAAAAACCATGTTTTAGTGGCCAAAATCCTTTCTATCCACTGGCTCAAGGGGTCACCCATGCTCGTGAAGACATCCTACATTCTCGCGGTCCTTAGTAGAGACAACAGTCCCTTGGGAAGTCATGCCCCTTGGGAAGCGGATCTTGGTAGCCCCGAGAATTGAGTGCACTGTAAGGGGGAGCCTGTGGTGCCAAGGTCCTAAGTTGTCTACTCTGGATAAGCATGGCTGAACTTTGGTTCAAGTAGGAATTTAGTGGATACAGTCCTAAAGCCTAGGTTGTGGTGTGACTGTTCACTTTTAACAACAGCTATTCTTGTCTTAATGTGTCTTGCGTGTGTGTAAAACATAATCAAGATAAAAGCCAACATTCAAATTTACACCTTGAAAATTTTCAAAACCTTGTCAAAATATCAAACATTGTCAAAACATTACAAACTTTGGTTCAATACATTCAAACCTTGGAAAACATAGCAACTTGTGCTCCTAAAAGTGCTTGGCAAAACATAGATTTCACTCTTGCATAGCATCCACTTGCATTCTTCATAGTTTGAGCCTCATACTTGCATCATAAAGACTTCATATAGCACCTTTTTAGTATCCCTCATATTCAGATTGCAATCACTAGCATTTAAGCTTGCATCCTTTGCATTTCACCTCAAAAATTATCACTTTGCATCTTCCATCTTGCATCTTTGCATACCCAACCCTCATCTTGACTACTTTAACCATCATTTCAGATGTCCTACACATCATTTTGAGCATTCATTTCAAATTATCTCCTTCAATGTGTCTCTCCCTCACTGCTCTCTCCCTCTCCCACACACACACAAACACTATTTACTTGTGTCTCATTTTTATATTCATCCCTCCATCTTTGTCTACCCCTTTCACTTCTCTCATCACCTATCCATTTTTTTTCTCCACATACACCTCTTCCCTATATCCATATTTCTTCTCCATCTCTCCCTTTATCCATCTCTATCCCTATATCTCCCTCTCTACCTTCTCTTAGATATATATTTCATTCTCACTATCTTTGTTTATCTCTTCCTTTTATCTCCATATCTCTCTTCTTCTCAATCCCTTCACCAATTGGGCCTTTTCTCCATCTCTATAGAGGCACTAGTAAAGTTTGACCCATTTTTCAACAAAAAATCTAGAAAACATAGCTCTTAGAATTGCCTTAGTTTCAGCCTAGCTTTCCAACTATTACCTATGTCAAGGTAGATTTGGCTTTTTCATTTTGATCTTATCTTATTTTGTCATTTTTTTGATCAAGATCCAAAGTCTATTGTCATAACGTTAAACTCTTAGGTTAATACCTTGTAAAGATTTCACCTAAGTTCAAAAAACCTTATGTATATCGAGCTATCACTAGCATAATCATATTTCTAAATTTCATTTTTGACTTACCCTAGTGGTATATCCCCCTCATATTGCATTTTTCAAACCCTAATATCATTTTCACTATCAAACCCTATCAAATTGTCCATCAACCAACTTGTCTTCTTGGTCACCTATCCTCATTTTGCATAGCCTAAACGTCATTATCAACCCTAGGAAACCATCCCTTGCATAGTCCACTTTGCGTACACCTACCTTTAACATCCTTACCAAGTCCAAAACATAACCCTAACCTTCATTTTGCACATCATAATCTTCATCTTGCATACCTTCAAAACGACACCTTGCATTTGCACTTGCATAACATCCCTAGGACATTTGTACTTCGCATATCAAAACCCTAGGTCATTTAACATTTCCTCACATTGCATAACATCCCTAAACACTTAAAAATATAAAAAACACTCATATCTTGCATACCCACATCTTAATTATCATGTTTTGACCTCTTTTATCAACTGCAACCTTGTTTTACCAACTGCACACTTCATGGGTGCAGTTGGTAGTTTCAGGGTGCACTTGGTAGTTTTAGGGTGCACTTGGTAATTAGGTGTTTCATTCTAGGTTCCAAAACCCTAATTTTCACTTCCACACCTTGCATTGCATCCCAAGACCTTAAGAAACACTCTAAATTTGCAATCACTCAAAACACTCAAAATTTGCATTTTAAGAAACTTTGGAGCTACATCATTTGCAAAAAAAAGAAGGACATGGGAGCTACAAATAAAAGAGGGGGTTTCTAACCTTGTGTTTACCTTTTTTGATTAGTTTGGCTTTCATGGTAGACTAGTGGGTGTTAATGTATGTTGATTGAGTTTTGTGATTTCTCATAGTATATTATGCATTTAACCTATTTTTCTAGTCCTACAATAAGAATGAAAAAATTAAAGAGACAAAACAATTATATATTTTATAAGAAAGAAAAATTTATTTTTTAGGACAAAGATTATAGTATTCATACCATGTTATTTGTTTGTGATTCAATGATGGCTTAAGAAGGATTTGGTGCTTTGCTACTTGTAAAGAATGCGACTCACAGATTTTAGTCATATAATGAAAAATATTTATGTCTTGTTGCAGACGACTGCATTCTATTGATTTATGTCAAATAATTTAAAAGTACTGACAGTGATAGACAAATTCGTACAGTGATTTTTTTATCTGGTTACTGGACGAAATTTATCTTGAGGCAAGGGATAAATTTTATTTTTTTGATTTTATAATGGGAAACAAGAGAGGAAGGCAAAACAAATATGCAAGGAAAAGATATGATGAAGCAGAACAAAGAAATATTTAGAAAACTATGAAACGTTATCATCAAATTAAACAAGGTGAAGGAAATGTTCAAGAAGGCTCAACAGAAGTACAAGTAGTGCCTATGGGAGAGAGGTCAGGAACACTCCCTACGAAATCTCAAACAATGAATGTTGAAGAAGGTTCAAGATCAGTCCCTACAGAGGTTCAAATAACAGAAGTCAGAGAAGGGTTAGAATCTTTCCTTGTTGAATCTCAAATAATGGATGTTGGAGAAGGCTCAAGATCGGTCCTTGTAGAAATTCCAGTAACAAAAATTAGAGAAGGGTCGAGATCAGGTGCAGGAACTAGTATGGATGAACTCTTAAATATTGTCCAATCTGTAAAGTATGGTATTTCTCATAAGAATTTAGATCATTTACTTAAAATGGATGTAGATAAATTGAGAAAACTTGCAGCTAATGTTCAACCATTAAGTTTGTCTAAGAGAAGGTTAATGAAGAAGAAGATAAGAGAAATTATGACTCAATTTGATAATACTGAAACACTTGAACAAGCTTAGTTGCTTTCACTTTTTCTTACACAAAAAAAGTTGCAAGAGGCATTGAAATTGTTAGGTGTAAACACAACATCAAAAAAGAGAAGATTTTCTAACATGCAAACTAATTTGATTGAAAATGTTAAACAAGGTTTAAGAAACATAGGAAAACACTCTCGAACTAAAGATAAGTCTGCGGCAAGAAAAGTGATGTTGATGTCTATTGTAAGTAAGAATATGACCCAAAATAGACAAATGTCTTCAATTTCATCTGAAATGGGTTTTAGTAGGAAAACAATGAGAGAATATGTTAAGAGAAGATTAATTGTGGATGACAGTACTATGGAGGGCAATTGGGCAATCATGTGTAGAGCACCTCGTTCTAATAGGATTGAAGAGTTATTAAAAAAATTAATCATATCATTTTGGATTGATAACACTCATCCTTCATCAAATAGTAGAGATGTTATCAGGCATAGGATTGCACCTGGTCAATATGAACATCATACAAAACATTGGTTGGACACAACACAACATGAGTTATATGTGTCGTTTTATAGTCAACATCCTAATGTAAAATTTGGGCAAACATTGTTTGAAAAATTGAAGCCATACTTTGTGAGGTCAAACAAAGTGTTTGAAACATGTTGTTGTCGTCATCATATTGAGTTTGATCTCCACTATCAAGTATTTCGAAAGTTTGTAAAAGACACATATGGTTTTCATGTTGCTCCTCCTAGTAGGAGAAGTGAGTTTATATCATCCATTTTGTGTGACAACATAGATGATCCAGCTGGTCAAATAAATTGCATCAAAGGATTATGTGAAACATGTGGTGAATTGGCTCTATTTCCTTTGAAAACTGAAAATATTGATGTAACAAAAATATTGAATTGCAAAAGTTACAAGTATGTCAAGAATGAAACAAAGTTGGGGAAAGAAACAAAAAGGTTGGAATATGTTGAAGAGGAGTTGCCTGTTCTAACATTTATGGACAGATTTAAGAAATTGATTCCACCTTATATTTGTCATGCATTTTTTGCAAAGTGGCAAGCACAACAGTTTCAAACTCTGAGAGATAATTTTCCACTTGGAACAATTGTATCAGTTGTTGATTTTGCAAAAAATTATTCATTTGTTCATCAGAAAGCAATTCAATTAGATTATTACTTTAATAAGCAGGTCACTATTATGGTACATGTTTTTTATAGACATGCACAATTAGATTTGGATGGTGTTCAGAGTATAGTTCAAGCACGAGTAATTATAAAGGAATATCATTTTTATATAAGTGATGATAAAGAACATGACATTCACTATGTAGAACATTTCTTCAATATGTTCTTTTCTTATTTGAAAGAAAGAAACATAAATGTTGATAAACATTATGTTTGGTCTGATGGATGTGCCATGCATTTTAAATCATCTAGACAATTTTATGCATTGTGTAGATATCATCGCAATGAGAATATAAAACACATATGGAATTTCTTTGAGAGTGGTTAGGGAAAAGGTGAACATGTGAATATAAAACACATATGGAACTCTAGAGGGACGAGGTCACCTAACCCAACCCCTAACAAATTCCACTCTTCACACTTTTGAAGTATATATTTCTACGCACTATCTTGCAGTTGCCCTCATGCATTCTAAATCATAACTCTCAGTTGATCAATAAGGACAGTGCCACATCGTCTTGAGTCTATGGAATTTTTTTTTGTTGTCTAATCCCATGAAGGCCAATACTTTTTTATTTGCGGAAGTGCTTCCTGAATAGTCATGGAGGGAGAGGTTCTGCTTGAAATTGCCAATAGGTTTCCCAACAACTCCAAAACCAATTAGTTCATTGGGACACAAATTAGGGATTGCATCACATAATTCAAACATTGCTTGCTTGTCTTGCATAGTACCCTCTATGTATTTTTTATACTTCAACAGTTTCATTATCTATGTTACAATTCTTAAATATCAACTTTTTTTCAAACTATTGAATTTCATCTTGAATTAAATAGATTTTTAATTGTATGATCATAAGTTCTTGATTATCAAATTTAGTTTATTAAAAAATTATATAATTGAATAATTTAAATTAATTGTACCATGAATGAATTTAATAATTTAAATTCATTTATCAACTTGTACACATATACACGTCTCAAGAATAAACATCTACAGATCTAATATATCTCTATGTATTTGAAATGCAAACTGTAAATCTCGAATAAATATAAGTATGTAGCAAAATATAAAAAGTCATATATACGTACATGTGATGGTATCTAACACTGAAATACTCAATAATCAAATAAAAAGTGAAAGTACTTGGATGTCATCAAGGAACTGAAATACACATGTGTACATGTAAACTGGACCTCCAATATATATGCATCAAAAAATATATAAATCTGATCTACTACTAGAAGGACCCCTCAAGACACATATGAACAAAACGACCCTCTGATCGAGTCTCCTGTACATCCTCTCACCGAGGCGCATCAACCAAGCCCTGCAAATATATATACATATATACATACATGTGTTAGAGTTCTATCTTTAAAACATATATATACATGTGTGCATCATGTACATATACATTCAAATTAAATACAAATTTGCATATATATAGATATATATCTAGTTTTCAAAATATTTAAATAACTTTAAACAAACTATTTAAAACTCAAGTACCTGAGCACTACTAGGTGCCTCAATAGAATCATCTCTCTCATGTATATGATTCCCTGAACCAACAATATGCGTAACCATGTGCTCAGCAACCTATGCCTACATGATTTATTATGAGTTAAAGATTAAATTAAATATCTGCATATATATATATATCTAAACTAAATTTTTCAATAAATGAACATATTTTTTAATTTCATATATATTTAAAATTAAAATTAAATTATATATGTACCTGGGTCTCCGGAGGTGGAGGATGATCAGTAGACTCCATCATATCATCTACTGATGCACCTGAGCCTGAAACTCCATGTCCAACTGCTAGTAATTTTGAGTGAAGTGGACTGTGTAACTGGCTGAGTACATCTGGTGTAGAATTAGTGCTACCAAGTCTGAATAACAAGTCCATGTATGATGAAAGACCCAGGGTCAAACTAGTATCAATCTCAGATACACCTCGCAACTGCTCACCAAAATCATCAAGGCCCTTAGCTGTGATATGGACATCTCAAACTCGTATGCTCGAGTCATCTGTAGAGTGTCATGAGTCTGGTGCCGAATGCTGTGAGCTATGCACAGGTGTATCATCTGTCACTGGTGTGGCGGCCTGTGTCTGTGGAACTGTATCGGGGCTCTGATGTTGTCTAACAACATCCATCATCGCGTGTACTGGAATCCTCTGTGTATCAAAAATATAGCTAATAAAGTGCAACATATCCTCCAAAAAATATAGTGACATATCCATATGTGTCTGCTGTCCTAAAAGACCATGAATATTGCCTGGCAGTGGTAGCCAAGCAGCTCTATATGCATCATCAGAGGAGCCACTTGAAGTGCTACTAGATGCCTGTGAAGATGGTCGACCAAGTGGACGAGGACGTTGACTATGAAGGTAATGACCAATAGAATTTGATGTGATACTAGCTGCCGCAGATGCAATGTGCCCAATAGTGTCAATTGCTTCCCTTTGGGAAGCAATGAAAACTCTATCTACAATAGGTGCATGTGTAGGAATCACAGGAGGCATCCTCAATCCAACAAACTGTCTAAGATCTGCAGGTGGTAGACGATCTACACTGCGGTACTGGTCATGATCTGCCACCTGACCATGCCCCTATCCATAATAATCAAGAATATCAAAGTAGTTGACATTGAGCCCTATACGAAACTCAACGTACAACTGCTGTGCAAAATAAAGGGGTATTTGGTTGTTATTAGGATAACGACAGTATGCAGCTAAAAATCATGGATAGATCATGCTAGCAATAATAGGGTCTCTACATCGTGTGACTCTGTAGCCTCTCACCCTACCCTGTGTCCCCTCATAAGCTGGAAATAACTCTCTCCGGATGACATCTTTGGGGGCTACCCTCTTGATGTCATCAAATGATGCATCTCCTGAAACCTCAGCCCTAAGCTCCCTAGATATGGTAGCTAATATCGCAGGAATAAATGAATGGTGACCTCTAAACCTAGTTGTCAAATCCTATAAACTCCTACATATCGTAGTACATATGTTTCTATAAACACCATCATCAGAGCTCAATATAGAGTGTTGCAGTCTAGCAACCTCATGCTCTAAAAATGCAAATAATGCATCAATATCGATGCATGGAGGTGGTGCAGCAGGACCTCCAGCAGGAGCTACAGGTGTAGCCTGACCTGGAACATGAGCTGCATGATGAGCCCTACGTCGAGGTACATGAGGAGCCCCACCAGAAGCTGTAGCACGAGCCCCACCACGAGCTACATGAGGAGCCATATTAGGATTTGCATCAGGTGCTACAACAGGAATTGCATCAATCTGTGTCATAGTAGGAGCCACAGTAGGAACTACATCAGGTGTCGCACCAGAAGCCACATCAAGCATATCGTGTGAAGCCATATCTGTAAAAATGTATGAAGAGCTAAATTGTCTGATGTACATACTTTTTTATTTTTAACATTAAAAATTATACACATGTAATTAAACATACATCACACATCATGGACCTAGATAATCTGTAACACGTCCAGACCTAGATTAATTTGTATATAAGTATAAGATAACTTTAAAGTTGAGAGTTTGGTTATGGTTAGAGTTAATTTGTTATTCTAAGATTTTATTATATTTTGGAGGGTATTATTAGAGAATTCAATTAAAGGGTACCTAATAAATTATTTATATTACTCTTAAATGATAATGTTTCGAGGTTTGAAATTCTTGATTGATATTATTAGCAGAGTGAGTCACTGGACTCATAGGTGGCTCTCATCTGCTGGGAGGGTTACCCTGCTCAAGACTGTGATTCAGGCTCTTCCTATTTATAGGTGTTTAGTGCAAACACCTCATGTGGGAGTTTTGAAAGATTTTGATGCTTTGTCATGACAATTCCTTTGGTCAGGCAATCTCCAATCCTCTAAATGGAGCTTAGTCGACTGGGACATGGTTTGTTTGCCTAAGTTTGCTGGGGGTCTAGGCCTTAAATGTATGGCTCTCGGTGTCAAAGCTCTTGTTGCAAAGTTATACTGGAGATGGTGCAAGAATCAAGATCGGGATTGGGCCAAGATTCTGACCCATAAGTATTTCTTAGGAGTGGAGGTCCAGGATATTCCTAGACTTGAGCTTAATGGTAAGGGGTCCTTTATTTGGGACACCCTTAAAAGGGGTGCTCCTCTTATCAAGGATGGCCTTTTCTGGATCTGTAATGAGGGGTCAAGTGTGTTATTCTGGCAGGACTCTTGGGATGGCCACCTTCCTATTCTCTCCAGTTTTCCCCACCTTTTGCCTTTGTTTCAGGTTTTTTCTTCTGCAGGTTGGACCACGGTAGCTCACTTCCAGACTGTTCAGAGGTGTGGATTGATGGAGGTGGCTAGTTGGAAGGATCCACAAATTTGGCCCACAGGGGGCTCCTCAGAGATTATCTCCCCAGGCTTCAAGAGACTATCTCTACTAAATGTGATATGTCAAAGCCGGTAGATCCTGGTGATTCTCATATTATCAAGAATTTAGGATTAGGGGATAAAGGATTTGGAACTAGTAGCAGTAAGAGATCTTAGCCACGAAAGAGGAAGGTTTGTAGAGTGGGGAGATGGAGTCTTCCTCCTGATGCAGTCCTAAAGATTGACACTGATGGCTCCTCTCGTGAGAATCCTGGACTGGCTAAAGTGGGGGGGGATTGGGAGAGATGTAGATGACAATGTTATTTTCATATTCTCTATTTAGAAAGGAGTTCAATCCAATAACGTGATGGAGGCTTTGGCCATTAAGGTGGCTATTGAGTGGGCTTGTTCTCTTGGTTGGAGGAGAATGGTGTGTGAGTCTGACTCTCAGATTGTTGTGATATGATAAATAACCAGAGAGTGGATGAATCTAGCTGGTAAATTGCCTCTATTGTTAGAGAGATTCTCCACTTGAGTAGCTTTTTGGATGGGATCTCTTTCTGTCATATTCCTAGGGAATGGAATGGAGTGGCTAATGTCTTGGAAAAATGGGCATCAGAGAAAGGTGTTGGTTGGGATATTTCTGTTAGGGATGATCTTCCTGTTGATCTTGCTGGGACTTTCGAGCAATTAGTGGAAAAGGACAGAATGTAATTGGTTTTCGGTTGGTGTTTTGGTTGGTTGGGTCTAAGGCCTTCTGTAATTTGGTTTTATTTGAATAAAATTTTACCCCTTTTTTTAAAATAAAAAAATAATGTTTCGAGGTTTAGGTTCCAAGTTGGGTTACATATATATCATTTAAAACAAGGGTCATACTTCATGTATGTGCATGTATCTCAAATGTAATTTTTAACAATTTAGGATTAGGGTCAACTTGTTTTAATTTTATGTAAGTTAGGCTTCAATTAGGTTTTCAAATAGGGTTTTAGTGTAATTAGGCTCAATTTTAGGTAAGATTTAAGACCTTATGACACTATCAGGGTTTACACGAACTTACATAATTTCTAGCATTAAATTTAAGGGTTAATATTAAAGTCCATGGTTAAGAATTTAGGATAAGGGAACTTAGCATATGAAGTTTATGATTTTGTTCAAGATTATGATTTAGGGTATTTATTATCATTTATAATATTGGGTTTAGAAATTAAATTTTAAGGTCAAGGTTAGGGTTTGGATAATGGTTAGGGTTAGGGTTTGGTTAGGTTAGGGTTAGGGTTTGGATGTACATGTATGTTATATTCATACAGGTAGAAATGTAAATTAATCTACATTCTTATATATGTATAATTTAGGATCTCCCCTTAAGACATGTCATTGAATTATATAGTTAATTATATACTTCTAATTATTAAGACATTAAAAATAATAACATATGTATATTTAAACATGAATATTGAAAACATATGTATGTACATCTATATCTACCACATGAACATATTTACATGTACATTTATGAAATAAAATATACATTTTAATCTACATTCTTATGTATAATTTAGGATCTCCCCTTAAGACATGTGTTATTAAATATAGTTAATTACACTTAGTTATAAGATAAATTAAGATCAATAGTTAACATATACACAAATTATACATATAAAAATGTGAATTTATTAAAAATATGTACATACATTTACTTTTAACCGTGAACAAATATACATGTACATCTATGTTCAAAATAAAAAAATTATACATTTTAATCTATATTTTTACATGTACAATTCAGGATCTAGACCCTTAAGATATGTCATTTAATTAAACTTCTAAGATTAAGACATTAAAGTGAATTTGACATTTTTACATTTAACATTAACATATATATATATATATATATATATATATATATATATATATATATATATATATATAATTTTTTTAAATTTGACTTTTAAAATTTTGTAATGTTTTTCTAATTTAAAAAAAAATATTTTTTCTAGTTTTTTTCTAAATTTATTTTCAAAATATTTGAAAACTATAAATTTTCTAATATTTTTCTAATATTTTTTTAAATTTGTTTTCTAAAATTTATATTATTATAAATTTTCTAACATTTTTTTTTTTTTCTAAATTTGTTTATAAAAATTTATATTAAATTATAAATTTTCTAATGTTTTTGTAATGTTTTTTCTAAGTTTATTTTCTAAATTTTATATTAAATTCTAAATTTTCTAATGTTTTTGCAATTTTTTTAAAAAAATTGTTTTCTAAATTTTATATTAAATTATAAATTTTCTAATTTTTTAAAAATTTATTTTTAAAAATTTTTATATTAAATTATAAATTCTCTAATATTTTTGTAATTTTTTTTCTAAATTTGTTTTCTAAATTTTGTAATGTTTTTGCAATATTTTTTTCTAAATTTTCTAATTTTCTTTTAATGTTTTTTCTAAATTTTCAATTTTTTTAAAATATTTTAAAATTTTTTTCTAATTTTTAACTATTTGTTTTCTAAATTTTATATTAAATTATAAATTTTCTAATGTTTTTGTAATATCTTTTTATAAATTTTTTGTAAATTTTATATTAAATTATAAATTCTCTAATGTTTTCGTAATTTTTTTTTAAATTTGTTTTCTAATGTTTTTCCTAAATTTTATATTACATATTTTTTACTATTTTTTCTAATGTTTTCTAATGTTTTCTACATAATATTTTTTGTTTTCTAAATTAATATAAATAAACAATAAAAATATTAAATTAACATTTAGATATGTTTTATAAACTATTAAAAACGTAAATAACATTCAAATATATTTTTAAAACTATTAAAAACTATATAACATTCAAATATGTTTTAAAAACACAAAAAGAATGCATTGAAAACATTAAAATCTATTTTGATAATATAAAAAAATACTTTAAAAATGTTGAAAACATTAAATTAATATTATTTTGACATACCCAATAATGAAAATGAGAACGAAAATGAGAAGATGATGTCAATGGAAGTTGCTCAAGTCACACATTTTCCTGAACGCTCAATGAACAGTGCTCACCGTAAAAATGAATTTGGAAAAGTGAAGAAGACGTTTTAAGGCGCCGGAAATTTTGTCAATATATGTTCGCACGAACATGTGCTGCATACTTGTTCACACGAACATGGCACGATATGTTCGCGCAAACACTCGGCAGAAACATGTTTGTGTGAACATGTCTAGGGTGTTCGTGTGAACGTACGAGAAATGGAGATGCGAAAATTTGTCATTTTTTTGAAGTTTCTTCCTCCCACAAAAGTGGTACCTAGTATTGTGGGTTCACCCGGAACTTAGATATTTTTCATCTATGTTTCCATCAATGCCAAAGAGGGATATTGTTAGCATTAATTCTGATGATATTCTTGTGTGGGAGTATCCTAGCATTGTTGGAGTATTGAGGAGATTGCTTGCATAATTTTGTGTTGTATTCATGAAAGTGTTTGTGAATGATGTCAATATACTGATAATTTTGTGAAGAACAAGAAAGTCGCATACTAAGGTCAAGGTTGCATGGTTTGAAGAATGAAAATGATTTGTTTCATAGTTAAGGATGTGTTCATAAGAGTGTCCTGATCATGAGGATAAGTGTGCATGCAGTAAGTCAAAGACAACAGACAATTATTCAAGATTTATTAAAGAAAATGTATAGATAGAGTACTTGTGTAGTAGTTACTGGTAAATTTATTATATATCTTTATAGAGATGGAATTTTGTCAAGTTTAGTTAGAAAGAGGAAGAAGACATTGTGAAGATGATAAGGTTGAATGCACAAAGTTTGAGGTGACTCGTATGAAGAGTTATGAAGATAGAGAGTCGACAGTTTGTTGTAATTCTCTAATTAATGAAAATATGTAATGTAATGTGTAAATTATTATCTTAATAAGGTCCTATATTGTAATTGTAAATTAGGAAATCCTCAAGGATGACTCAATAATTAGTATTAGGACTTGGTATAAAAGAAATATGTTCTCCTTATTTGTAAGTGTGTATTATGGATTAAGTATGAAATGCGAGTAATGAGAGTAAGAAAACTTGGATGGGAGATCCAATGAACCTAGTATTGAGATAAGAGAAGTGTTTGGTGCAATTGAGGCACAATAAGTGAGTAAGTTTTTAGGTTTGGCAGAAAGTGCTAGAGGATAGTGATTATTTGGTATTATTCTAAAAGTGATAGCATGAAGACTATTTGGATAGTGAGTTTGGCTGTCTTGCCCTAGAAGTTGTTTGGGCAATGGGTCATTTTCCATTCCACAACTCCTAACAAGATTGGCACAACACCTAACAGGATTGGCACAACTCCTAATAGGGTTAGAATCTCTTAACAAGGATTCAAAATCTCCTAATAAGTACTGATATGTACTGAATCTAATTCATTGACTCCTAACATAGTCCATCCTCTTATGAGGAACTTATATATTAGTACATCATTTTTTGGATACCATCCCCACCAAGGTTTTCCCTATAATTAAAGGTTTTCTAATTATCAAATCTAGTGTTATTGTCCATGAGTATCTTTCTATGGTTATTGTATTTCTTGATTACATGTTTTAGATTGAATAAGGAAGATTTTTTTTTTTTTGATCTAATAATTGATTCATTTCCCCCCCTCTTAGTTATCCTGGTGGACTTTACTTTCTAACAATTTAAACTAATCAACCTTTATTCAATGCATCCTTGAGTGAGTCTGAAACTGTGATAAGGGCACATAGTCCATAGGATACTAAGTTTGTATCTTGAAATTTTAGCTAAGAAAAGTGGTCATAAGATGTCTTTAGCTTAAGCAATAATCAAGTTTCTTTTGTACTGGATTTATCTTTTAGGATAAATGTTCTCTTCATAAAGAGAATCTCAAAAATATCTTCTCCTTTTTTTCCTCCAACAATTTGTGCTCATCATAAATCTTATTGATTCTCTTCTCCAAGTCAATGATTTGAGCCTATGCATTCCTTATTTACTTATCACATTCTTCAATTCATCTTATTTTTCTTCGATCTTTGTGGTGAAGGTCTAAATACAATTATGTGAAAAAGCACATTTCTCATATAATTCCTTACCCTTATGAATACATCTGAACTCTTTAATGTCTATGTCCAAGTTCTCCAAATCATCTTTCACATTCTTGCATATTTTGCTGAAAATATTTGCATCATGTTTAACTTGGGCTTTGATTGTAGAAACTTCAGCTAAAGTCTTGAAATGATTATCAAATTCCTCTAATACTATGGTTTTCTTCTTTTCTAGATTACTATCTCTCATCTAAATATTTATCAAAATTTCCATTTTTACTATTATTTCTTAAGAATCTCTTGATTTATTTTGATTCCATTTCTCTTCTCTATAATTTTTCTGGTGGAAAATGAAGATAGTTGATTGAATATTTCAATCTCAAGTTCTTCTACTGCTATCAGTGGACTTTTTCTCATCATACTAGTTATCAAAGATTCTAATTGGAATTTTGATGAACTAGATGTTTCTTTATTTGTATCATTAATTAGAGTTACCAAATGATCTTCCATCATCTGAATGTCATCCTTTGTTTGTTGTAGGGGTCGATCATTGGTAGTGTCCTTTTTTTTTTTGACTCATCTATCTACTAAACGACAACGATTTATTTTTCTATCTCAATGTGTCTCGACTCTAGGGAAAATGATGATGTCTCTTGAACAATAATTCTCCAATCAATTTTTCACCTTTCATCAACATTCATAAGAGCTTCAACAATTGTGGTTATCTCTTCTTCATCCTTCTTTTCCTCCCCTTCTTTCATTCCCACATCTTCCTCTTCATCAAAGCTAGGGCAATTAACTAAGCTCTTTGTAGCCAAATTATCAGTAATGTTTCCTTGATCCTTAAATGGATCATCAATCTCATCAAGAGTAATATGAGTATTGTAAATGTTCATAGTGTCATCATCAATAATCATGTATAATTTCTTAATGACTGTTCTCTTCAGTATTTACTTCTCCAACTCTATTGACTTCTTCTACATTGACTTTCTCTTCCTCTTCAGTGTTAGGAGTCACCCCCCTTAACATTATGTGCCCTTCCTCTTTACTAGCCTTAGATGTGTTTAACATTATTTTGTCTTCTGTAGTATTCCATGTAGTCATAGAAAGGTCCATCATTGATGTTATAGGTGGCTCTACTACAATTGGAGATATAACCTCTTCATTTCTAGCCTCATCTATGTAGGCTATGTTGATATGTTCACTTACAATCTGATTTACAAGATTTCTAGTGTCCCTTATGACTTCATATTTTAATCCTCTCATTATTCTTATCACTCTCATTTTATCTCTAGCAAGAGGATTGAGTCTATCCATTATCCTTACCAACTACACATTATTCTTCACATTATAACATTTGTTAATAACTATTGGTCAACAGTTTGTTCTCCTATTAGAGTTGATGATCTTGACTCTTTGATACCCAATGTTTAGAGAAGTAAAAGGATGTTTACCAACAAATGGGTCATTGTATGTATCCTATCACTGCCATCTAAATTGATTAGGTATAGCTCCACAATGAATATGTCTTTATGTGATTAGAAATTCTTGATATTACAAGATCTTAACCTAAGAGCAATAAAGAATAACCAAGTTGTTTGTAGGCACAAACAACTTAGGCAATATGTATATGAATAACCTATCAGACTCAATGGAATGATTGCAATAGATTATCTTGATATTTTCTAACTTTTAATTATATTTTAAATACAAATTACTCATATAAATGTAGAAGTAGGAAAGAAAGGATTATATATATGAGGAGCAAGTGGAATTTCTTTGGTTATTAGCCTTGACTGAAATGGAATTCAACAAGTATAAAATATATTTGCATACATTACCCTTTAATTACCACTAAAATATCTAACATGTATGAAACTAAATGAACAAGAGAGGAAGCATAATCTTATATGAATGAAGTAAATTCAATCACCTCAACTACAAATATCAAAATGAAATGGAATCCATCTAATTATCACAAGATCACATATAATTGTCTTTCAACTCTTAATGCATAACTAATCTATGCATGGGAAACAAAACATGACAAGGAAATAAGGTAAATGGAATTATAGACCAATCCACCATCAAGTTTTTCAACCCTTTTATTATCTAATGAGGTTAAATTTGTATCTAGTTGTTATCCTCTTCTAATTCTGATAGAGTAATTGCCATATAATAGAAAAAGAATAAAATATAAAATTATCATGATATCAGAACTTGGAATTTCTTCTACTGACAATCCATAATATTCCTGAAAACACCAATGACCTTTCAGCTTCTTGCGACTTCATAAATCCTACAAAAACCTTTTAATCTTTCATATTTTGTTATTTCATGCCAAACTACATATTTCATATTGTAATGATTACTGCCAGTTTAAATTTACATTGTTGATCTTACACGATCTAACGATCATAATGAAACCTTTATTATCTTTTTTATGACTGCACAACAAAGACTTTCGATGAACGAGGGCCCACAACTACATGTCAATAAGTCACTTGCCCACATTTTTTAAAGTCTAAGCATATTCAAAAAGTGAGCAAGCACCCTTCATTGATCTTCCAAGATCAGATGATCATGTAAGGTGGACCCACTTTTGTCATGTCAAAGAACTTGACCAATTGTAGTATGCCAATTTGGAATCCATTCTGACAATCTTCTTTTGCACCTTGCCAATTGAATTTGGCCCTATAGCCACATGTCTAATCGTCACTTTTTTGCATTGTCTAAACTTTGAGCATCTTCAAAAAGTAGAAAAGTGACATCCATAGATCTCTTTCTGATTTGACGGTGAAGGCATCTAACTTTTGTTTAATTTTTAAATGACACCCGATCTGACAAGTAAGCATTTGGACTTTTCAACTAGCCAATAGCACACTTTCTTTCCTTCAATTGACTTTTCAACTTTGGTCTTCACCACCTTTGACTTGGTTCTTTCACCATTTCTATATTTTTAACATTCATTCTCCACTACTGTTTGCTCAAAATATGCCTATGATTACTTCATTCTCCTTGCATCAATGTCTTTAATGGAAGATTTGATCATAAAATTAAGGTTTCTCAGAGAGTTGTAGAAATATCTTCGTGAGAGACTGCCTCTCAACATAAATCTTTGTCTTTCACATGATTGGGAACAAGGAACATATGAATCTTTAGAACCTTTAGACCTTCTCATCAGGAAAATCATGAACAAACCCTCCCAAAACCCCTAATCACCTAGCTTTGGACTGATTCATTTCTTGTATGATTCTCAAATTAGGTTAACTCCAAGAAATGATGAGAAGAAAGATCATCCTATAGGAAATCTAGACTCAAACTCAAGACTTTGACACTTGACTTGATTCAAAACCTTAAGACAACAACTATGAATTGAAACTTGGGCAACAATTGGCTCTATTTGGGGATTTAAGCATGATAACGCTTGAAAGAATCTAAGAAATCTCTAGTTCCGTACAAGGGTAACAACTTGAAAACAAAAAGAATAGGCAAAACTAAGAAAGCAACAAGGAACTACCTAAGGAAAACAAGCAACTAAACTAAGAAAAATACATGAAAAGGAAAACCTATCTAGCTATCTACCACACAGGGGTTACCTCATTTTCAATTTTTTATTTGATACAACTTCAGATCTTGCCCATTATAATAACATGGCAGGGTTTCTCTAGTTGGATATGCTAATTTGAAAGAATTATTTTGATTTTCTTGTGTGATCTGAAAAGGTCCTTTCCACAAAGACTAAAACTTGGAATGCATACCTCTTGGCTCATGTCTCTTATCCCATAACAACACCAAATCATCTTCCATAAACTTTCTAGGCCTTTCCCTTTTATCAAATAATTTTATCAAACCTCTCTTCTCTTTCTTCTTGCAATTTAGTAGGACATAAGATCCTCTTCTCTAACCCATCTTGGAAAACATCATCTTCAATTGTAGTTTTCAATTTATAGGTAGCTAGTTCTAATGGCAATGGAAAATTAGCCTCTACTCCATACACCAATTCAAAAGGTGAGATCCGAATAGACCTTTTAAATGTGGTCCTATTAGCCAATAAAGCATCATGAATTTTTTTATGCCAACCTTTCTGATTATTTGAGACCAATTTCTTCAAAATACTAATTAGATTTTTATTACTAGACTCAACCTACCCATTTCCTTGAGGGAAATAATCAATGAATCTCCAACTTGAATACTATTATCATAGAAAAACTCAATGATCTCTGAAGAGGAAAATAAAGATGCATTATCCATTACTAACATCATAGGAACTCCAAACCTTACTAGAATATGTTCTTTGATAAATTCACATACCACCTATGAGGAATTTTTCTTCATTGGCTTTGCCTCTGCCCATTTTCTAAAATAATGTGTGGCGGTGACTATGTATGAATTTCCTTGAGTAGAGGGAGGATTAATTGGGCCTATAAAGTCTAAACCCCATTAATGGAAAGGAGCTTCAATTACTACTAGCCTAAGAGGTAAGAAAGCCAACTGAGGTTTACCAGTAAACATCTTGCATTTTTCACAATTAGCAACCCACTTATATGCATCTTTAAACATATCAAGCCAATAATAACAATGTCTCAAAATTTTGAATGCAGTGATAGTGGGAGAAAAATGTCCTCCACATGCCTCATCATGAAAAGATCTTAACAAATTTACCTATTGTCCCTTATCCACACATTTTTAAAATATTCCATCAATTGCTCTCTTATACAAGACATCATCATGAATTACATATTTTAAAGATTTAGTTTCTAGATTTCTCCTTTTCTTAGTAGTCAATTCATCAGGGCATTCACTATATGTCAAAAAATAAGCAATGCTTGAGAACCAAGGATCCTGAAGACTTACCATAGAACTTTTGGTGTATCTTCTTCTTTGAATTGTTGTTCTTTTGCTAAAGCTTTACACAGTGCATTTCCTCTTACAATTTTGGTTGGTTTTATTTCTATATCATATTCTTGAACTTTGGTTATCCATACTCATCTATTGTTACAACCAACATCTTGTTGTGTCAAAATAATTTTTACTGCCCGATCTTGCACATATATTATTGAATGAGAATACAACACATAAAACCTAAAATTCTTAAGGGCTCTCACCACTGCATATGCATGTTTTTCGATTTTTGAATATCCCATTTCTTGATTTTTTAATGGTATACTCATGAAAGCAATTGGAATTTGTATTATCTCTTTACTTTCTTGCATTAATATAGCTGACATAGTATGTTCTGAGGCATAATAGTAGATGATGAACTCTTTGGTGTAGTCAGGATGAACAATTACAAGGCTTTGGAAATGGCATCCTTGATATCTTCAAAGGCTTTTTTCCCAATATTACTACATTTGAAATTTTTATTTCCTTTCATCATATCAACTATGTTTTTAACTATCTTAGAAAAATCAGGAACAAATCTTGTCAAGAAATTTATCTAGCCAAAAAAAAGACTTCACTCCAATTTTTCTCAATGGAAGATTTAGTTGTTGAATATCTCTAACTCTATTTGGATCAATCTTTACTCCTTCTTGGGATACAATATGACCAAGAAACTTTTCTTCTATAACAAAAAATACTGATTTCTTTGGGTTTAGAGAGATACCATGCTCTTTCCATCTTTGTAACACCTTTTCTAGACCCCTGATATGATCATTCCTCTTCGTGGAAACTATTTCCAAATCATCAAGATATATGACAATAATTCTATCTTTCAAAACTTCAAAAGCTAAATTCATTCCATGCTCAAAAGTTGGTCCTACATTGATTAAGCCAAAAGGCATTCTATTGTATGCAAATGTACCCCGTGGTGTGGTATATGCAATATTGAATTGATCTGCTTCATTTACTTAAATTTGATTGTATCCTAAGTATCCATCCAACATGGATATCATCTCTAATCCTACAATAGTCTATAAAGGATGATCCATATTAAGGAGAGAAAAATTAACCTTCAGTGAGGCTTGATTCAAGTTTTTGAAATCTACACAAATTCTTATTTCTCCATTCTTTTTCCTCACTGGTACAATATTAGCCACCCAAGTGGAATGATGAATAGGGTATACAATCCTAACTTGCAACATTATATCAATTTCTTTAAAGATTTCTCCTTCAACTATAGGATTATGATTCCTTTATTTCTATCTGAATGGTGTTGCTTCTAGCTTAAGAGGGATTTCATGTTTGAACTTCCCACCCATGAAATTCTTTAGGTCTTCATAACTCCAAAAAAATACATCTTGAAATGCAATAGGTGATTTCTTGATCTCTATCCTTTCTTCTAAGGTGCAACACTTTCCTATGTTTATCATCTTTGGACTAACTTTTGTCCCACTATTGATTCCATCATATTCACCACAGGTTTTTCCTTTCTTATCTCTTTCCTTGTTTATGTATGCATCATGTCTATCAAAAAAAATTTCTAAAGAGATTAGATGAGGTGGAATCTTATTACCTTCTAATTGAATCATGTCATGCTCTGTTCTCTTCTTGTCACTTGCAAATAAATCATCACCATTTGCATTAGTGCTTACTTAAAAATACAAGAATTCAAAAGGATCCCACCCTTTAATGAATTTTAGTATGTGTTTATCATATCTAAACACCTACCATGAATCTTCATTATTAGGGACATCAGGCCTGAATAATACTTCTACTTTATAAGTTTGTTCTCTGGAATCAGGGTGTGGTAAGAGAAATGATGCAGAGACTACTAAAGAGTCAGATCTAGACTTAAATTCTCTAAGTATTGATGTAATTTAGAAAGCATCAAAACCCTCAATTTCATCCCACACCTTATTATGATAACTTCTCAATCTTGAATTCTTCACTACGTCTTGATTTCTGACTTGTCTTACTACCAACTCTACATCTCCTTATTCTTTAAGCATCTTGACTCCATTTTGTTTTGCTTCCATTATACCAAGAAGGAGAGCTTTATATTCTGTAGTATTATTAGTGTTTTTGAAATCCAAATTATAAGCAAAACAAGTCATTTCTCTATGAGGGGATATCAACAACACTTTTGCACTTGAACCAACATTTGTGCAACTATCATAAAATTATAGGGTCCACAATTGATCACCTTTATTTGGTTCTAATTCTTCTAAGATCTCAAGGGTACCAGAGAACAACATATAATTGCCAAACTACATTTCATGATACAAGATTTGAGATCTAGGATCATCTGGTTTCAAAACAATGAATTTTTCTTTCTCTTCTAGTTCTAGCTTCACCTTTTTGTATCCAACATGTATAGTGGCACTAGACCAATCTAATTTTATTTCTCCCCCCATGTCTTTGCAAAAGCTTCTACTCAAAAGAATTCCATAGCTTGCAGGGATTTCTGTTACTAGAATAGTAAGTTTCAATCTCTTAAGAGGGGTAAGTAGCAAGGGCAACTTGAGCATCTGTAATCTCTCATAGCAATGGCACTTGTTTGGCATCCATCGAGTAACATCTACCAAAAGTTTTAGTCAATGGGAGTCCTAGAGCTTTTGCAACAAAAGTAGGCATCACATTATCAGAGATTCCTAAATCTATGATGCAATTATCAATCTATTTCCATTGATGAACAAAGAAATATAAAAAGGATCTAACTTTTGATTTGTCTAGGTAGCTAAAATAGTAGATTCTTCTTCTTGAAACAATCTAGGAATTGCAAAATCTTCATTATCAAAAGAAGCTCCACTAGTGCAAGCCTTATTATGATGTTCAACATTAGCATGATATGTCTCTTTACTATTGCAATTCTCAACCAGTCTTTTCAATTGATCAAGATTACATTTCAAATAATCTAATGGAGATATCTAAATTCTCATTTCTTCACAATATTGTGCTATGTCAAAGGAATTAGCAAACTTACTTTTATACTCCTTTTGCGAAGATGAAGTTACTATGCAATTGTCTTTATCAACTTTATTTGATGGTGCATTATTCTTGATAAGAACAAAGTTGTTCTGATTTCTATTTTTCTAACCTCTAGTCATTACTATTAACTAAGGTCCTTCTAGAGTAGCAAAACAATCTGCTCCTACTTCTGAATCTCACTCATACTCTAAGAAATAATTTTTAGAGTCACAACAAGGGGCATGGTCATCCTCACTTTTAGATATTCAATTGTTTGTTCTTTTTTATCCACCATTTGTCTATATCTGATGATATCAACACATTTATCTCCATCATGATCTGCTCTTAGGTGAAAAACACACATATTTTGTCTTCTTGGAGTAGGTTCAATTGTTAGTCTCTATTGAATAGGTGGCATTTGCAATGATTTACCTCCATTTGGATTTCTATAACCTTCTTGATGAGGTTGATGAAAAGAATTAGGAGGCCTATTAATTTGTTTCTTCAATGAAATGAGTTCATTAGACAATTTTTGAAGCATGGCTTTTGTAGTATTGGAAGTACTAGCTGTATTACTTATAGTTCTAGATTGAAACTCTCTTTTCCACTTACTAGAGGCTATCATGTCATCCTTCATCTCCATAGCTAATGTTTGTGCCTACAAGTTGGCTACATTTTCTCTTCTAATCTAGTATCCTAGATCAAGTGGCATGGAGCTAATGTAGAGAGTTTTCTTATTATCATCAATAGGTGCACTTGCAACAGGAATTCTTTTGAGAAGTTTATTGAATTTTGCATTGAAATATCTCATAGAAACCAAGGTTTCTTTCTTTATTTGTGTCAATTGTAATAACAAGGTTTGTGCATCTTCTATAGTTTTCTATCTTTCTTCAAACCTTTGTTTCATGGTGTTCCAATTTGTTATGCATCCTATAGGTAGGTCTTGAAACCAATCAACAATATTGTTCACTAGTGTATCTATAAACATTCTAACTGCCACATCCTCATGTTGAAGATTTACTACACCACAAGCCTTATGGAAAGCACTTAAGTGTTGTTATGTAAAAGTAGAGCCATCTCCATTCAATCTAGGAAATTTCTTCCTTGATGCTCTTGGAAAATCATTATTAGTCCCAAGGCCCCATGGTTGTGCCATAACTACTGGTTCAGTGATTTGATTTGTTTGAAAAGTAACAAAAAAAGGAAGAGTGGTACCAATCAACAACAAAGCATCAAAAATAGAAGGAATAGAATTTCTAACAATGGGAGGAGCAGAGGAATGACTTCTCTATGTTCCATTTGGAGGAAAAATTGTAGACAATAGAGTATCTTGAAGTTTTTTGGTTATAGATTCCCTTGCATGTGTTCTTCCTCTTTTGCAAAGGTCTTCTAGGATAGGAAATTTAGCCTTCATGAGCTCTTCATATATTGGGTCAATCTTTCCTTTCTCCTTGGTACTCCTGGTATATTTGGGATCCAGAGTGTATCAAATGTTTAGATAAATGATGTTTTTCAAATTTATCTTACCAGTCTTCAAATTTGAATTCATCTTTACTTCTTTGGCAGGTTGAGGCTATAACCTAGTATCAAGTCCTATTGGAAAACACCTAAATACCACAAGTCTTTTCTTGCAACTCAAATATATATATTTTGAGTGTAACTAATTATGAAAGGAAATTCTTTAGAACTTTCATTTCAATTCCCCCTAGTAGAGTTGCCAAAAATTGTTGGTTAATAGTTTCTTCTCTTATTAGATTTGATGATCTTGACTCTTTGATACCTAATGTTTAGAGAAAAAAAAAAAAGATTTTTACCAACAAATGGGTCATTGTATATATCCTATCACTGCCCTCTAAATTGATTAGGTACAACTCCCTATGATTCTTACAATAATATGCAATCAATATGTCTTTATGTGATCATAAATTCTTGATATTATAAGTTCTTAACATGAGAGCAGTAAAGGAAAACCAAGTTGTTTTTATACACAAACAACTCAGGCAAGATGTATATGAATAACCTATCACTATCAATGGAATTATTTCAATAGATTATCTTGATATTTTTTGACTTCTAATTCTATCTTGAATACAAATTACTCATCTAAATGTAGAAGTAGGAAAGAAAGGATTATATATATGAGGGGCAAGTGGAATTTCTTTGGCTATTAGCCTTGACTAAAATGGAATTGAACAAGTATCCAATAGATTCACATACATTATCATTTAATTCCCAATGAAATATCTAACATGTATGAAACCAAATGAACAAGAGAAGAAGGAAAATCTTATATAAAAGAAGTAAATGCAATCACTTCAACTATAAATATCAAAATGAAATGGAATCCATCTTATTATCATAGGATCACATATAATTTTCCTTCAACTCTTAATGCAAAACTAATCTATGCATTAGCAACAAAACATGACAAGTATATAGGGTAAATGGAATTACAGACCTATTCACCATCAAGCTTTCCGACCCTTTTATTATCCAATGAGGTTACATTTGTAGCTAGCTATTATCCTTTTCTAATTCTGGCAAAGCAACCGTCATATAATAGAAAATGAATAAAATATAAAATTATCGTAATATGAGCACTTGGTCTCTCTTCTACTGACGATCCATAATATTCCTAAAAATACCCCATGACCTTTCAGCTTCTTGTGATTTCATAAAAATAGTGATATGAACTGCAGCTGAGCGAATGGCGGTCTCAATTGTGGATGGAAAAGATTGACCAAGTTCCATCTCCTCCAAATCAAGAAAAGCTCGGATTCCTGAGTCCTTAAGTGAATCGTGGAGAGGGAGGGCCAGAGCGAGTTTGGAATCAGGGCCTCTGTGATTGATGAAGACATCATACACTGTTGTTGATTCAGAAACCCTTCTCCTTATGCCTTGAGATTCAATTCCTGAGAATGCGTGATAATCATCTTTCGATTGGGGAAGCGATGAAGATGATGCCATTGATGGCAACCAACCCTTTGGAACGCGTTAGATGATATATGAGAAAGAAGAAGAGAAGAGACAATCGCAGCAGGAGATATAATAAAACTCAGATCGGTTGCAAGCGGGTTCATTCCTCGAAAGCGCAAGGAAAACGATTTGAAGAATCCTAGAAACAGGACGGACTTGTGTAACTAGTAAATTGGGTTTTATTCAAAGTAGTAATAAAGGGTCAACGTTAGTGCCTTGAATCAGGGCAGCGGCTATCAAGCCACGAAATACGTGGCTGGACTGGTCCTTCTAACTCCATGACATCCTATTTTTACTTGCGCTCGCTCATCTCCATATTAAAGACATTATTCTTTTTCCAGTTAAATTTTCTCAAAAAGTTTGTTGCTTTAGATGAAGATCAAATGCTAAATATTTCAAATGGTGCAATTTGTAGAGATAATAGCGGTGTCCTTTTTACTTTAGGTTGTGTTGGTTCAGTCACATGTACTAAACTTATATCAAGATTAGACTTAGAATTTTAATTTATTTTAAAATTATTATAAAATTAATTTTGTTTATAAAATAGAAATTTATTAGATACTTTAGTCCATTTTGTATAGGCACGAGACTAAAGTTTTCAATCACTTGTAATTTATTAGTTTGCTCATTTGAAACCGTGCTTTCTCATACTATACCATTTTATACTATAGGTAGCAAGGAAAATTGACCTTTTTCTACGTCATATATGTGAATAAGTTTTATCTTATTGGCTCTTGTTATTTTTCCTGATAGTCTTTTATTTTTCTTTGTTCAATTCTCAATACATGTAATTCCTGCAGAAGGCCAAAACTCATAGAACTAACATTCTCTGCATGGGATGAGGTGTAGATCATTTGGACAGTTAGCTAAGTTGATCTTTGTGATAGACACATTATGAAATAGTTCCATTGTAGTTGTGCTTTCTACTGCTTTATTAAGGTTGAAAGTATTAGGTCTATTTTGAAAAGATTCTTTCATTAATTTTTATTATTGACATGCTAAGTTTAGAGCTAAATGAAAATTCTCCTTAACTTTTCTTGCTGATCAAGCACATATTTTGTTGAGACTGTTTTAAAGGGTATAGTAGATTCATATCCTCATAGATGCTACAATTTACTAAGAATTTTTTTCATAGGACAATGATTTGATGAGAAGCATTTTTAAGGCTTGTAAAATTGTCTTACTTGGTCTGTGTTGTATCATTGTCTCTCTGCTTCTCCTATTTCTGTTTACATTGAAGTAGTTACCATAGATTCTTCAATGATTAGGTTGGTGTTGAAGGACTTTAAACTCATCCAAGCCATGTTAATGTTTTTGATACCCCAATTTGATGATGAAAATGTTGAATATATTGCTTCGATCAAATTATGGCTATTTAGCCAAGTGCAAAATAAAAGATTAGAAGCATCATGTTTGTTAAGACTAAATTGTGATTTTTTTCCCCTGTATGTTTTGTCTATTAAAACTACATTTTCTATGTCTGTTGTTATGTGTTTCATCTAAGCATGGCATCCATGCCTCAAGCTAGCTGCTAAACATTACACATGTTACCTCACTTTGTAATGCTCTTTAGAAACTAAAGATATATTTAAAATCCACTATTTATGGTGCATGCCATTCAGGCTTTTAATGTCATTGTTAGAGGAAAGCAATCTAATTGTAATATAAGATTTTATAGTATGTTTCTTTTTGTACGAGTTATGGACATATTTACATTAGTTGAAGGGCAAGTCATATAATTTTTACTCAATTTTTTACATCGTCATGGCCATATCATCAAAGTTTGTACTCTGGCTCACCAAAATTTAACATTTCATACGTAACTTACATGATTATTAAGAGTAGGGGAAGAAGCAGTGGCCTGCTAAGAAAATTTTTCATTCTTTACATAATCTTTTTATGTTATCTTCTAAGTGGCTTGTTCTCTGATAATAGTTTAATGAAAACATTGATTTTATCAAATCCTTCCTCTTAAAAGTTATAGATACAGATACCAAAAAACACCAAAAGAAGCTGAAATCACAATGGAAAATCTTACAGAGCTTACAGAGCTGTACATTAGAGAGTGTCCAGAACTTGAGGATATACCAAGCCTTGCCCGAGCGAGCCACTCTGAGAGGATTAAAATTGTGTTGTGTGATAAGCTGCAAATCATAACTCTACCAACAACACTCATCAAACTCACTGTGCAAGGATGCGGACATTTGCAAAGGATTGCAGGAATGTCTAATTTCAGAGAAGTTGGAGAGTTGTGCATTAGTGACTGTCCGGAGCTTGAGGAGCTCCCAGTGATTTGTGGTGCAAATTGCCTGGAAAGGGTCACTATTGATGGATGCTGGAAACTCGGTTGCCTTCAGCTGACACACTGTACGATTTTGAAAGAAGTGCCGGGCACTTTTGCACAGTTGCATATATTGGATTTCCTGGAGCTTCAAGAGCTGTCATGTTTTGCACATGTAACTTGCCTTGAGGGGGTTCAAATTATCAGGTGTGTGAAGCTGCGAAAAATAACTTTGCCCACAAATCTGAAGCTTCTTCGCTTGGATGCTTGTATAGAACTACAAAGTGTCTCAGAAATATCACATCTCAATAATCTTGTACAACTGATTATTTCTGAGTGTCGGCAACTTGAGCTTAATCTGAATCTTGTGGGTATGAACTCTCTCCAAAGCATCACCCTTGATGGATGTGGGAAGCTGAAGTTTTTTGTGTTAAACAAATGTCCTAATCTGAAGAAAGTGATGGGTAACTTTGATGTGCAATGATTATCTATATGTGATTGTCGTAAGCTTGAGGAGTTAACCATATGTTATTGTTGCTTGGAGACAGTTCACATTTACTTGTGTAATAAGCTCCAAAAAATAACACTACCAAAAAATCTAACCAAACTCGTTCTGCAAAGTTGCAGATGTTTGCCAAGGATTGAAGGAATGGATAGTCTTACAGAGCTGTACATTGGTGAGTGTGATGAGCTTGATTTTCTGCCAATACTTGTTGGACTGAGCAAGTTGATCAGGATTAAAATTGATTGTTGTCGAAAGTTGCACAACATGACATTACCAACAACACTCCGTGAACTTTCAGTGCATCAGTGTAGCTGGCAAGTGATGGAAGATATCAACAATCTTACAAAGCTTACAAAGATGTCCATTAGCTCCGTAGCTTCACAAGTCCACAGCTCCGCAATTAAGAGGTGTGTCGATAGTTGACTGTCAGTTAGACAAAAATAGCACCTTCCATGCATCAGGAGCGCATTCTGATAGCAGTTTAACTCCGACACATGCCTAGTGAAGAACCAACTTCTATTTTTGGTGTCTCCATGTACTTTCACTTTGACCTAAGGCTTCCTCCTATGTTCTCTCTCATATTTTCTTTGTTTTTGGCATGTAAAGGGCTCATGCATCCAATTAATGAATATAAAATGGATTGAGTCCCTCTTAGCACCAATTTTATAGATAGTTTGTATATAATTAGTTTGTTTTATTAGTTAAAAGCATTTTATTGCATGAAGATATCTCTCACCCTCAACACAAATTGAGGAGAGGATTTCCTTTAAATACCCCATTGCAATATGTAATCATGACTGCCATTATTATGCAATAAAATTATGCTTTTGGTGCTTGTATTTGGAGTGTAGTTATTCTTGCCTGAATGTGTCATTATTTTGTGAATTTTATTGATGAGATTGTGATTGAGCCAAAAGTTTATTGCATTGTTTTTGGTTGTGCTATCTTTTAGTTTTGGTGTTTGCTACAGATATACAAATTTCGTTGATGTAACAAACTTGAGAAGAGATCACCCGATTGTGTCTACATAGCTTTTCATCTCACATGAGCGTACTTTCAGTGGCTTGGCCATTTGATGAAAAGTGAAACATCATTCAATTTGTTAAAGATTCTCACCGACGATTGCATCAGTGGATTCTAGGAAGCGCTGCTCCTGTTTTCATTGGTTTCCTATCGATTTCTTCGAAGGTTTAACTTGCAGCATGTTGTGTTCTGTAGCTTATGTCCATTTAGGAATTTCAATTTCAAGTCATTTGAATTCATGTTATTTGCTTTTAGTTTTGTTATTTTCTTTACCAACCCCCTATTAGCATAGAACCTCATAGTAGCTATATTGTTAGAATTGCATTCATTGAAAAACAGAAAATACAAAAATATTGTTCTCTTTTGGTGTGATATTTTGAGACAGCAAACAGATTTACTTCAATTCCAAGATAAAAGAGTTTTTAGAACTAGCAAAAGCCTCCTCGTGAACACTCACATTTATCTTCTACTAAGCAGATTTTGGTATGTCGCAAGACAAATACTGAACCTTGGAGTGGATCTTTAAAAAGATTTTCTTTTCAAGAGAGAAATTGCGCAATGGATTCTTCTCATTGACCTCATGCAAAACAAATGCCCAAAAAAAGTGGTGCTAGGAGGGTTTGAACCTTTAGACTCTCGGAAAGGAAGAAAATTTGTCCAAGTTTCAGAATTTTACACCTCTACAATAATCTGTGCTTCACAAAAGTATAGAAGATTTCCTGAGTTTTTGATAAATTCAGGTCAGTAGCTCTGCAAGTACGTAGGTTTGCAGATCTGCAGGTTCATAGGCATGCAGGTTTGCAGGTACACAAGTCTACCAATCCATAGGTACACAGGTCCACAAGTGTGTAGGTACGCAAAACTCTATGGTGCATAGTTTTGAGAAAGTGTGCTTCTTTAGAGGTGCACTTTTCTAGAATAAACACAAGTTCTTACAACTCAGTCACTTTCACAAGCATCACAGTGATAAAGGGATACTAAGAACTCCACCCATTCACATTACACATTCCATCATCATCGTTCACTTTTATATTCGACTTCACATCATTCTGTGCCATGTCCTTCTTCAATACCCAAAGTTCACCTTTGAATCTATCTGGTCCATTGCATGACTTGCCCAAAAATCTTGAGAATTTTTGCCCACGGTTCATCTATGGAGAATTTCTAACAGAAGAAGATCATCTTAATTCTTTTAAGGAGATTTGTAACCGAAAACAAATTCATCATATGGATGTGGTATGCCACCTTTTTCCTTACACTTTGGGAGAAATGTCATTCAATTGGTACCTCAATCTACCACCAGCATCAATAAGGGATTAGAACTCTTTTGAGAGCAAGTTTCTAAAACAATTCAGGATCTATATCGATCCAGCTATCTTATATCACTAATTCATCTCAATTAAGAGGGATCCCCATGAGACTATTTCACAGTTTAATCATTGCTTCTATAGGATGTATCAAAGAATGGAGTTTTCTTACATTATACCACAAGAGGCTACCATCTAGGTCTATTTTGGAACAATGGATTCATTAAATTCTATTTTTTTAAGAAGACTCCCACCCAGAGACATTGATACCATTGAAAAGGTCTTCAAAGAGGCTATTACATTCATGAATCAAGTTACTACTGCTCCAATGCCAACAATTACATATTCAAGGTATGAGTCCCAAAAGGCAGCTGCATTCACTGAAGCAGAAAATAATATGGCTAGAGAGTTTAAGGCCATGAAGGAGACAATGTCTCTTTTATCCAGTGAACTTGTGAGAATAAAGTTGATTTCCTCAAGAAACCAAGGCAATCATCCAAGACAACTTTCTGCCCAAAACAATTATTCTCAAAATCAGAGCAAAAATTTTGGCCTTTACAATAATATCAACAATGAGAATAATGATATTAGAGGTATGAGATTAACTGAAAATGGATATGGGTACAATCCTGTTTGGAATCAGCCTCCCCACATCATGGAGAAACGACCTTTGCAGTTTAGTGCAATGGTGTTTGAATCATATGATAAATCTGTAGGAGGAAAAATGATGAAGATGATCAAGAGGATTTTGTGTTCCCATTCAATGAAGAAATTTTTCCAAGTGTTGATGTCTGAATAAGTATGGATATGCCAAGAAATTTTGAGGGTGTGAAAAATTTTGAAGTTCCAAAACTCCACAAAGTTGCAAAAGGTGATGAAAATGTAGAGTATCCTGAGGTTGGTGAGATTTTTGAATCAGAAAATCATCAAGAAGAAGATACCAATTCCTCCTATTGTAATATTGATTCTCCATTGAACAATGATAAGATACCTCTGTCAGAACAAGATTTGTCATTAGAAGAGGTGGATAGAGTGCTCAATTTGGTCTCAATCTTTACTGACGAAATGTCTGTTTGTGGGTATTCTACACACATATCAAACCATGCAATAACCGAGTCATGTAGAATCCATCCATTTGGGTTCCATTCAAAAGAAACTTGCACTGATTTCTTATTAGCTTGGGAGATCGCAATGGATCGAAAGTATGATTTTGAACAGGCTTCTTTGGGACATGAGGGAGAAAACATTTTGATCGATGATAATAATGAATCCTATAATTCAAGAGGAAGGTTGATGATTGATTTTTCTAGTCCAAAGTAACCTAAAGTGTTTCCATGTTTGCATGAAGTTGTAAACCATGAGATAAGACAACTAGAAGGAGAAATAACAATGTGTGAGTGTACCCCTATGGTGGGGGACTTGCTTGATCAGGTGATATCTTTTCATTATCCCTCTCAGTTTGATGATTTTCAATTTGAATATGATGCTAAAGGTAAGAGAACTTGTTTGTAGATTAATCATGGTCATAAAGAGTTACCACAACTTCTGATTTTGTGTGATTTGTGCCAGGAATTTGAACCAAGATTGTCCAAACTTTATTTTTCTGAGTACAAAGACAAGTCAACACTTTTGAGAACTATATGAGGTGGTTCATCACTATTGCACATAATGAGAGATCTACTGACAACCACCCCACATTCTTATTATTAAAGGTTTTCTGTAGATAAGTTTTTTGTTTTTCTTTTTTGTTTTCATTTTTCCTAGTCTTTTTAGATTTTCTAGTTAGGTGTTAGTTTTCATTGAGTCGAGTCTTCTGTTTAGGTTTTATTTCTATTTTAGTCATGTCAGTCCTAGGGGATAAGGTGTACATTAGATTTTCTCTTAAGATTTCACTAACCACTCTTTGGTCCCAATTTTAAGAAGAGGTATTTCTTTGTCAAAACATTTGGATGATTGTGTGTCTTATACCAACCGAGCAACAGACATTTCTTGTGGATATAGGAGATTTTTAGTCTGGAAATCAGAGGCCTAGACCACCAAGTTCTCAGCACTTTGCAAATTTAAAGATTTGATTGTTTTATGTGTTGTCAATTTGAAGTCAAAGAATGGCGAGAGATCATCTAAATTTCAACTAGTTCAAACAAGAGGGGTTTCCTCAAAAGCTTACTTAGATCATTGTTGGATGTGAGAGTTTCCCAAAAGTTCTAAAACAGGAATGCAAGGGATGTTTACAAGAGATCGAATCTGAGAAACGACACCGATATTCTAACTACACAGTCTAAGCGTCAGGATACAGAAAAAAGAAAAAAGAAAAGAAAAGAGAAAAAAGAGAAAAATACGTTGTTAAGTCTGAAGGATTCTTAAGATCTAAAATGGCAAAAGATATGTTCTAAAAACAAGGTATCTTGTATTCAAAGCATTGTTTCATCAAAAGTAACATTTTGAATGACATGGAGCAATTGTTCAAATTTTCCAAAAAACTAAAAGAACGTGGCATCCTGCCAAGAGCCCTCGAGCTGATTCTCTTATCTGGTCAAGCAATTGATTGATAAAAAGCCTTTGTGGAGATTCTAAATGAATGAGCTAGGAGGAGTGGAAGATTGTTTCGAGTTGTCAAAAAACTTTGATTGGCTACATCTTGACATGTTAAAAGGAATGAATGCACAACACACACACACTGAGTTTGAAGGTTTCAAGTTCTGAGGTTTTGATTGTAAAGTCGTCCAAAAGATGCTCGAGATGTTCAAAGTTTGGTTAGTGTTTGACACACATCGGAGGAATGTTTGCTAGTGAAGAAATGCCTTGATCATTTCTTCCTTTTTTTGGGCCTATTTGTTGTGGTGTGTCCACAACACACGCCCCATTCCTCACTAGGAATGGGGACCCCCTACTTTTTTTTGACTCTCAGACTCATGGTTCGAGACTCGGGGAGAAGAAATTTTTGTTAGAGTTACAAATTTTGAGTCAAAAAATTGAAAAATTAAAAAAAAATAGAAATTTAAAAAAATCACAAAAACATTGAGAAAATTGAAATGCAAGTTTCAAAAAAAAAAAAAATAAATAAATCAATAAATAAATAAAAAAATTGTGCCTCGCGCCGCGGCACCCCAAAGGCACCATGTGTGCCATAGCACCACAAAGGGTCATGCATGCGCATGCCAAAGGGGGTCGCATGCCATGGCACCACAAAGGGCGCCACGCACTGCGGCACCACACAGAGGGTTGCTTGCTGCGGCACCTCAAAGGGCCACGCATGCGCTGAAGGCCCATATGCATGCATCGAAGTGTCTTGTGGTGTGCCACCATTCGCACGCACATGATGAATTGCACCATGTGTGCCATCTCACGTCGCACACCATGCCCACACCTTTCCACAATGCACTTGGATGCGCGAGCACTACCAAGCTCATTTCGTGCATGCATCACCCCTCCCATTCACCTCCAATTTTGTTTGAGTAACTAGTTTTTAGTATTTTCTATTCTTGTGTCATTAGGGTGTGTCTTAATTAAGTATTTTTAATATTTTCTTCTTTTTGTACATAAAAAAAGTATCCTTAACTTGTTGAGGTCATAATTGTTGACTCAGAGCTCAAAATTCAGAACTCTTTACACCATTGGAAAGAGGAACTGAAGATCTAATTTCAGTCTCTAAAATAGCAAGCCTTCGATTGCCCAATTTTAGGGATCGGCTAAAGTTTCAACTTGAAATTTTGAGCAGAAGACCTCTGAAAAAGCCATTTAAAAATGCCTAGGAAAAAACTTGTGAAAAAATATGGAAAAGTTTCAAACATTTGATCATCTTGGGTAATCTAGATCACTTAGCTTCTCACCAGGAAGGATAGGGCAGTTAAAGAGAAGAAAAACGTCAAAGTTACAAAGGTTGGACACATGAAGTAGAACAGGTTCCTCATTTTATGCAGCTACTAATGACAAGATTCAACACAGGTGCCTGGGGATTTTAGATTGAAGAAGAAGGAGTTCAAGTTTATGAAAGTGATTGGCTATAAAGAAGGTATAAATCATCAAAAAGGGCCAAAGTATGTATACAAAAAGTGATCTAAAGCCCCATCTGAGAAAAATGCAAAAATCATTTTCAAAATTGAGAACTTTGATTTTTTGGCAAATTGAGCTTCTGAGGTCCGCAACTCTACAAGTGTGCAGGTTCGTAGGTACGCAGGTCTATAGGTCCGCATTTTTCATGCAGCTTCATAGGTCCATAGATTTGCAATTCAAAGGTGCACCAATAGTTGAGTGTCAATTCTAAAAATAGCACCTTTCATGCATCAAAAGTGCATTCTGATAGCAATTTAACTCCGACACACACCTAGTGAAGGACCAGCTTCTATTTTTGTTGTCTCCATGTACTTTCACTTTGACCAAAGGCTTCCTCCTATGTTCTATCTCATATTTTCTTTATTTTTTGGCATGTATAGGGCTCATGCATCCAATTAATTAATATAAAATGGATGGAGTCCCTCTTAGCACCAGTTTTATAGATATTTTGTATATAATTAGTTTGTTTAATTAGTTAAAAGCATTGTATTGCATGAAGATATCTCTCACTCTCAACACGAATTTAGGAGACGATTTCCTTTAAATACCCCATTGCAATATGTAATCAGGGCCGCCATTATTATGCAATAAAATTATGCTTTTGTTGCTCGTATTTGGAGTGTAGTTATTTTTTCCTAAATGTGTCATTGTTTTGTGAATTTTATTCATGAGATTGTGATTGAGCCAAAGGTTTATTGCGTTGTTTCTAGTTGTGCAATCTTTTAGTTCTAGTGTTTTCTACAAATATACGAATTCCACTGAAGTAACGAGCTTGAGAAGAGATCACCTGGTTGTATCTACATAGCTTTTCATCTCGCTTGAGCGCACTTTTCATGGCCTTGCAATTTGATGAAGAGTGAAACATCGTTCGATTTGTTAAAGATTCTCACCGATGATTGCATCAGTAGATTCTAGGAAGTGTTGCTCCTATTTTCATTGGTTTCCTACTGATTTCTTTGAAGGTTTAACTTGTAGCGTGTTGTGTTCTGTAGCTTATGTCTATTTAGGAATTTCAATTTCAAGTCATTTGATTTCATGTTATTTTCTTTTAGTTTCGTTATTTTCTTTACTAACCCCCTATTAGAATAGGACCTCATAGTAGCTACATTGTTAGAATTGCATTCATTGAAAAAGAAAAAATACAAAAATATTGTTCTCTTTTGGTGTGACATTTTGAGACAACGAATAGATTTACTTGGATTCCAAGATAAAAGAGTTTTTAGAACTAGCAAAAGCCTCCTCGTAAACACTCACATTTATCTTCTACTAAGTGGATTTTGGTACGTCGCAAGACAAATACTGAACCTTGGAGTGGATCCTTTAAAAAATTTGCTTTTCAAGAGAGGAATTGCGCAATGGATTCCTGCCGTTGACCTCATGCAAAACGAATGCCCAATAATGTGATAATTCATGAATGTTACATTTTTTTAATAGAATTAATGAATTTTAAATTTTAATAGGGAGTTTAGATGTTTCTTTACATTTTTTTGGTGGGTGGGAGGTGGGGGTGCAAGTTAGCTTCCACCTTAAAGTGGTTGGCCCTGACTAGTAGAGAATATTAAACTATTCTCAAAACCAAGTGAAGCTCAATGTTGACCTATCATTGCATGACAACTAAGTGTGACAATCTCTTGGTTTCAGGCAATGCAGAAGGAGACCATAGTTCAATGTGCAATCTCGATTCAGAGTGGTGGAATTTTATTTTAGACGTGATGGAAAAATGACATGCACTAGAAGATGAGAAAATCATGTCACTTTTGTAGGTATGACACCATTTTTTGATATATTTTGTCATACGTATCCACATGAATATAAATATTTTTAAAGAAAACTAATTTTATTCTCTAATAATTTTAGATTTTCTAAAAGAACTATTAAAAATTAAAACGAATGATTGTTAATGAAATTGAAAACAATACATCTACTCCTAATTTATATATCATAAAAGATCAACACAATCCTCACTATCATAATAAATACTACACTCTTATGATAAAACAAAATACAAAATAAAACTCATGCGAGTATTGAGTCTCTATTATAAATATCCAAAATAGCGAGCTCTTGAATCCCTAATTTTCTAAGAGGGGACATATACCAATAATAATATAAGTGCATTATTTCAGAAACTTTAATGGAACAACATAGTCAATGTTTTAGTTTTCAATCTCACCATCCTTCACATGTGTAACATATAGATCACAAGAATATTATTGACTAGCTAGACCCTTTTCACACTGCAAAGCCTCTCCCCATCAAGTTCTATCAAACCATCCATGTCATTCACTATATAAGGATAATAAAGAGCACCGAAATGGACAATATAAATAATCTCCTTGAGTTGATGTATGACATAGAAAGGATTCTTCCTTAAATTCAAGCAATCATCTACTCTAATCACAATTTATCTTCAAGATGAAGAGATATTATGTAAATTTCAGCGATAGGAATTCAAACCATTATCTTTCTTTGATGATGTTCATACTCTTCCTTTGCACGGATCTGGATTTTTATGGCAATGATCTCTACATGATTAATTTTGGTTTTTGTTTAATAAACATTAATTCTAAGGTGAACATCTACAAATTTTAATGAATATGTGTTGGTTTCGTTTATTCAATTAAAGTTTCCAATCAAATATAGTTGAGTTTTTGAAACATATTTGTCTTCATGTGTCATGAGTAGTCATAAAGATAGAAATCAATATTTTACATTACATATCATCATTTATTACTAGATTGGGGTAGAAGGAAAAGAATAATGAATGATACATCCTAATTGACTATTTCTTTTATAAACCTTTCCATTTTCTTCACAGAATGATGATAAATTATTATGTTGATTTAGCCATTACAATTCATAATTCTTAAATTTTCACATCACCTGGTCATGAGGGTTATCATTTACCTCTGATAAGAAGCATTCCCAAAGGTAAGGGAGAAAACAATAGTGATTTAATATAGTAATAAAAAATCTAAAATCCTAATAGCTTTATAGGTTAGTGTTGAAGTGTATTAATAAATGTATGATTTGGCTTTATAGTACCATATAAGGGAATTTGTGTGGTTGTAGAAATTTGGATATCATTCATGAAGGTTTGATTAAAAACTAAAGATAATTAAATGCTTTTCTTAATAAATCTAGGGATTTTAGGTAGCTGATTGGGTAGCCCACCTGCTTTGAATTGGGAATCTACATGATTATTAAGTAGAACTAAAGAATCCATGTCAATAATTGATTCATTGATATCCCTATTTTCTTTGAAAGGTTTTTTTTTTGCGGTCTTCTTTATTGTTAGAACTTCTTGCAATTGGATTTTTTTCTTAATCTTTTTTCTTTGTACAATATCTTGTCTGAAGATATGGATGAATCATGATCTATATAATAATAATAATAATCTTGAGATTTTCTAATAAAGCCCATGTTATACTATTTTGTCTTAGTTTTTATTTTTTTGTATTATTAGTTTTAGCTTTATGGATAAGAAAACTGCATGTACACATAGTATAAAGCTACTCAATTTGGTTTTAGAAATAGTTTCATGTTGTTGGATAAACAGTCAAGTTCATATGCAAAAATTATATAGCTTGTTCTTCGAATGAGAAGTCATATTTATTGGTTCCATTCTCTTAGCTATTAAGTGTAGTTTTATAGTTTTAATTTATATCTTATCTAATTAAGAATTTGAACTAATATAAAACTAATTAGACATTCTAAGAATGTAAAAATGAGTGTCTATTATTATTTTTAAACAAGATATCATCATTTTGAGTAATCATGCATCCCAATTATAGGTTGCCTTTAGTTAAGCAATCACATGTACAAATATCCAGTCCCTCAAGTTTACATAGGAATTAAAGCAGGCATGAATGGACTATGTTATTTATTTCAAATCAAAAGACATTTTAAAACATTTAAGCCAACATAGTTAATCATTCCAATAGTCATAATGAATCTAAGCCCCAAGGATGGAATTCTTTTTTATTTTAGCCCAAGGTTTAGATCTAATTTTATGTTAACTCCTACAAGGAGAATTTGTATGGTGGTAGAAATTTTGCTAGAATAAATATACCAAAGAATATAAAGTAAATTCTAAATAGACCATATCTATAAGAACTAATGATATGTGTACAACATACCTAATTTGATATGGTGATGGAAGAGAATTTGGAACCTTTTTCAATGTACCTTTCTTCCTCTTCTATATTAGAATATATTTTTTCATTCCTTAATTCCAAGACACAACGAAAAAGGTTACAATTGACTAATAGGCTTGAAGTTGTCAATCAACCTCATGGTCTCGGGTTTGATTCTTCCTCCAGGTTCAAATGGTGAGAGTGGCTTGGGCCCAGCTAGTCTTTGCCCATGGGAGACTAGTCTTGCCCTAAGATAGCACCCACAACTACTATCTCATTTACTCTCATAGCTAACTAGTTCTTAAGTGTTCTTGTAGGTGCAGCAGCAATAGCAGAGTCCATAGGAGTATTCTATGAAAGGTTGGGTGATAACTTACCATATCTAGAGGAAGTGGCAAGCATGTACACCTCCAACAGAATTGGCAAAGTTAGAATATATTATGTTGATTAGAAGACTCTTAATGCATTCCAAAAAAAAGGCATACACAAGTAACAGTGGAAGTCCAAAATCAAGAGCTCCCTAACATTACATCAAACCAAGCCACTACAAGTCAGTGGGTTGCAGACACATTCAACCCCAATACCTTAGAACCCTCATAAAATACATCTCAATGGGGAATGAGATACTTCCTAATACACCCTAGACATCCAACCTCTTCCCTGCCATGAAAAACATCTATAATGCACTCTAGGTCATCAACTTACACAATGAATTCAAGGTCTCTACAAAAATACCCATGTCTTCCCTTAACAATTCTTATCCTCATTCTTCAGGAACCTTCAGCCCTAAAATAACCTCAACCATGCACTCCATCTTGGACTTCCTTTCAGTCCCTCTTTATGGCAGATTTGTACCCCTATTTTTCCAATGCCTCTAATAAAAAAGATATTCCTCTCTATTATGTCCTCTTCCAAGAGAGGACCCCCAATGAAGTGGGTTACAAGAATTTTTTTGATGCAAGTGTGGATTCTCTCATGTATGCCATGGATGCCTTAGGTCACTCAGACATTCCTATTATTGTTGTTGAAAGTGGTTGGCCTTCTTATGGGAATGCTAATGGTGGTGTAAATGTAGCCAATGCAAAGATTTACAACATCTATATCGAGAACATTTTGTCTAATCAAGGGACTCCCAAGAGGCCTAACCAGGCCATGGAGAGTTTTGTGTTTTCCATGTTCAATGAAGATTTGAAGCTTGGGGATGCCATAGAGAAGCATTTTGGGCTCTTTTAGCCTACTAAAACATAAGTGTACCCTGTAAACTATACAGGTTAAAATCTAGTGGATTGTAATTTGGTCCCCTAGTTTTGGATATGTATGCATCACTCTCTTTGTGAAGTTCGTATCAACATGGATCTTTTGTTGGGTTTAAGCATGCTGCAAGTTTTTCTAAGTCTTCACGATATTTGTGCTATGTTGTGTCACATCTGTTCCTCTTGGGGCTCTACAATCCATAAAGAAAAAATTTGAATATGAAGTAGCATCATGAAAATAAACCATAAACAACATTAAAGGAACCACATGCTTTCCCATGTAGCAACTATGATCTAAAAATAGGCAATTTTTGGTGTCATGGCTATCTATTGGTATTGCAATGGTACAAAAGCAATATTTTATTAATAAGTTGACCAATCATCACCATTATGATGGTCCATTCCAATGGTAAGTCATCCCTTGCACAACACATCTGTTGCAACAAAAACATAACTACGATTGCAAGATTTGGTCGATAATTGTTCCTTGTACAATGTCATTGTTGCATAAATGTCACAATTGTGATGGGTGACTAAAAGTTTAAACCATTGTAATTATGATGATGTATTGTCGCAATTGCAATGCCATGAACATGAACTCTTGCCCCTCCCTTCTTCCAAGTTATGACAATGTCATTCTTCACCATTATGATATATGCCCTCATCGCCTCAATTTGCAAAAGCAAAACTCCAACAGGAGCCAATTCATGGTTTTGTCACTAGGGCAACAAGTTGACATCACAATTGCAATAGCCTGTCATCGAAAAATGGGTCCAAATGTAGTAGTGTGGGAAGTAGTTCAAAAGTTGAGTATTGGCATCTTGATATTTAGGTGACTTGGTTTCTAGTACAGGTGTATCCATAGCAAGCCAATACAAAAGTAAGATGCCCTATTATGACGCTTGTCCTTCTATTTTGTCCTCATCTATCCTCATCAGCTGTCTTCTAACTACTTCCCGTGGGTAGAACCTTGATCTCACCAACTACCTCCCACACATAAATTTCTCTCTTTGTTGGCTAGTTAGTGCCTCTAATAGTCTCCAAGTCATTCACAAGCTTATTCAATCTAACATTTGTAATGACCCTTGATGTTATCACAAACCAGTTCATGTCTACCTAAATGTTAAATAGAGAATCAATCAAATCATAGAAAGAAACTTCATCAACATCTCCATCATATATTGTTACAACAATTTCCAATGTCACAATATGATCAAAAGATGTTTACCATTACTATCAATCTTTCAACTTGTTATCATTATCAATAATAGAAGGAATGAAATTATCAATACCTTCACTCGTTATCTTCATCATACTTTGTATCACCTCTAATTTATTTTTAAACTAGCCAATCGACTCCTTCATTTCTTCCAAATCCTCTTTTACTATAAAAATTTTGTCTAGCAATTCTAGCTTCTTAGCCATAAGAATGATCAATCTATTAAAGAGTTGAATTTATGATCTCCGCTGATTAAAAATAGGAGTTAGCCATGACAAGGCTTCATCACATATATCTCCTTCATTCTGCAAAGAGATAAAGATGTTGTGAACTTACTGGGACATTCTCTTCAAAACTTATATGTTGTGAATTAACATTCCCTTCAGCAAATTTACCTTTAATTGGTTGTCCTGGCTTGGAGCCTCAGTCTTCATTATAGCAATTGCTTGCTCTATCCCAACTTCTTTCTCCTCTATCATTGGAGTAACTTGTTCACTTCCTCGTTCTATTTTGTCAACCTTCATATCACTCTTACTTTCTTCCATGACCTTGAGTTTCTCTTTCAAAGTGGAAATTTCATTTTCCAATCCTTGTATCTTATTTTCCAATTATTTCATCCTTTTCTATAGTACATAACTCTTTTTGAGTTCTCCCTCATACAATTTTCTAGTGTCAATATATTCCCTAAATCTTTGGGTGAGGTAGTCTTCAAATTTCCCTACCTTAGCTTCATTCATGAAAGTAAAGTGCTCCAAGGCACTTGAGATCTCACTTCTAGTGGTGGAATCTAATGTGCATATGATAGCATTGCCTTGAGTTGTATGTTGCACATCCATCAATCAAGGCTTTTTCGTTTCAGGAGAAAAGCTCCATACAACTAAGATCTTTTTATCTATGTTGAAACTTGATCCTCTCTACAAACGTTGTGCCCCAAAAATATTAAATTTTGATATTATTGATTCAAATTTTCATTGATACATTTGGATACAAATTGAATTGATATTGAATATGATATGAATAATATTTACATTGATGTCTGAGTATCTTTATATAGTCTTATTTTCCCTTACAACAACTACTTACGGGAATAACTTCCCACAACTATATATTGAACTAATTTTATTTATCTAATCTAAACATAGAAACTAACCTAATTAATGTAATAAATCTAACATTATGAGACATATTCTTTCTAACCAATAAGATTAGAGATAAATATGATTTTGAAATTATATAATTAAAGAATTAAAAATATTAACTTTTGTAGCATATCAACAATTGTAGTCAAAGCCGAGAGAGCTCTCCAATCTTCATCTGTCCTCACAGTCCACGCACAGCACACCTCTATTTTTCCTGCCCGGAGATATAAATAATTAGAAATACGCTGCTCGTTAAACCTAAAGAACTTCAACTGGTGTTCACAGTATAAGAAAAACTTTGACTGTTGCATGTATGAGTAGTACCGCACCGCATCTTTAATTACGGCGGTAATCATCCATTGTCCTGGTCGCTCGTACTTGTACACCATGAATTATCTCGGTCGCTAGTAGTGGAGCAGAGCCACTGGTCTCAACCAAACTGCATACGATTATTGGACTCAGAAATGACCATTTTTGTAAGCTTTTGAAGACTCCGGATTCCTGCCAATCGCTGCAATTTTTTACACTTACACTAAACTTGAGGAGCGTAGTTGGCATTGTTACGATGCGCGGACTCTTTTAGGAATCAATGTTAATACTTTCCAAGCAGCTCATTTCGGAAAGACTTGGCAACTCTTCAAGCTCAGGACACTTAGAACTGATGATGTCTGTAAGCTTTGTAAAATTACCGGTTCCTCCCACTCGCTGCAAGTTTTTGCACCTTCTCACTGTAAGTTTGATGAGTGAGTGTGGTACTGTTCTGTTGTGTAGCTTCTCACAGTCATCAATACAAATACTTTCCAAACAACACATTTCGGAAAGATTTGGCAACTCTTCAAGCTCGGGACACTTAGAAATGATGATGTCTGTAAGACTTGTAAAATTACCGGTTCCTCCCACTTGCTGCAATTTTTCGCACCATCTCACTGTGAGTTTGATGAGTGAGTGTGGTACTGTTATGTTGTGTAGCTTCTTACAGTTATCAATACTAATACTTTCCAAACAACACATTTCAGAAAGATAAGGCAACTCCTCAAGTTCAGGACACCCAGAAATGGTCATGTCTATAAGATTTGTAAAATTACCGGTTCCTCCCACTTGCTGCAATTTTTCGCACCATCTCACTGTGAGTTTGATGAGTGAGTGTGGTACTGTTATGTTGTGTAGCTTCTTACAGTTATCAATACTAATACTTTCCAAACAACACATTTCAGAAAGATAAGGCAACTCCTCAAGTTCAGGACACCCAGAAATGATCATGTCTGTAAGATTTGTAAACTTACCGGTTCCTCCCACTCGCTGCAATTTTTTGCACCATCTCACTGTCAGTTTGATAAGTGAGTGTGGTACTCTTATGTTGTGTAGCTTGTCACAGTCATCAATACAAATACTTTCCAAACAACACATTTCAGAAAGATTCGGCAATTCTTCAAGCTCAGGACACTGAGAAATGATGATGTCTGTGAGCTTTGTAAGATTGCCAATTTTGGACACTCGCTGCAAGTTTCTGCACTGGATCACTGTGAGTTTCACGAGTGCAATTGGCAACATTAAGTTATCTAGACTCCCACAGGAATTAATGTTAATACTTTCCAACCAGCTCATTTCGGAAAGATTTGGCAACTCCTCAAACTCAGGACACTCGCTAATGGACATCTTTGTAAGGTTGGGTGGCAGTGTCATGGCCTGCATTTTCTCAGATTGAATAATCACAATATTCTCCAAACAGCTCATGCCCGAGAGAAACAACTCAAACTCAATATCCTGACACTCAGAGATCTCCAATTCTAGAAGCTTGGTGAGATTACATATCCCGGATACCTTTTCCAGATTTGCAATTGCTAATTTTTCTAGCTTGCTAAGATGTGCAACCCCCAACTCGGAGAGCTTAGGACATTCACGAATATTCAATTCTACCAATTCTGTAAGAGCAGATATTCCCGACAGACTTTTCAGTCCTAGACAAGCATTCAACTCAAGACGCTTCAGAGTCATTGGCAAAGTTATGTATCGCAGGTTCCCACACCGAAGAATGTGAATCTCCTGAAGGCGTGTCATATTCCCCAAACATGGTAGCCCTTCAAGAATTGGACAATCCTTTATGGACAATACGACCAGGTCAAAGATACCCGATAATCTTTCCAGAATTCTACAATTCATCAACTCAAGGAAATTGAGCTTCACACATCCATTAACTGTAATTGTCCGCAGGCGACTTGCACCACAAATAACTGGCAATTCTCTAAGCTTCGGACAGGCAATAATCTTAACCACTTGTATCTTTCTGAAATCAATGTCCGCTCCTGAGACTATTTCCAGATTTTTACAACCATCCAGTATAAAACATTTAATCATCACAACAGACGAATCAACTGCTATCTTCTTCAGAAAGTTCAAACCCACCATATGCAACTCAAGCTGAAGCTTCCAACAAAAGGAAATGCTTAGTTCTACTAACTTTGGAAGATCGGATATCCCTGTCACACTTGTCAAATTTTTACATTTTTCAATCTTTACAGTTCTCAGGCTGTCCAGTTGTGCAAGACTTAAAGCATGAAGCGTTGAACATCTACCGATGTTCAATTCTTCAAGCATCCTAGAAACCGATATTCCTTGCACATTTCTCAAATTACAATTTGCAATTGTAATCCTTTTGAGGTAGCGCATACGGTCAAGACATACCTCCTCAAGATGAGGGCAGCCACTAATGTTAATTTCTTCAAGCTTAAGATTGGCTGTGACGGACAATCTTTTGAGTTCTTCGCATTTGCTAATCCTAACACAATTCAATTTATCAAAATCTTCACAATTGCTAAACCTCACTTCCGTAAGATTTTCCATGCAAAAAAGTTCCAAGGACTTAAGTTTTGGACAAAGATTCCCACTTATTTCAATCTCTATAATTCTTTCAAGCTCGCTAATTACTAGATTCTGAAGCAAGCTCAATGGAGCCTTGACAGTAGTAGGCTTTCGACAATCTTTCGAACTATGAAGATTCGTTGGGGAGAATCCTACTAATGGCAATCCTCCTAGAGCCGCCATGTCTTCACCTTCAATGACTTCCTTTTCCACATCAGCTACTACTCCAATGAAATCTGGGAACTTTCTTAAAGAAGTTCTAGAAATTTCCAGTGCCCTCAATTGGGAAGGAGCCTGAAATTTTTAAAAAAAAAATTATTGTTTCTAACTTTCGGTGGTAGCCAAGAAATTAGTGCATTTCATCGTGAAGGATAAAATTCTTAAGCACTTGTACTAAAATGAAAAGATTAGATCTGAAATAAAACTCATTGCAGATCATTGACTAAAAGACTTCAATAAAACACTACTTTGCAAACAGCACAGATGGAAAAGAAAAAACATTGATATGAATTATTGAATTATTTTTGTCAACGAAAATACAGAGCAAATAAAAAGAAACAATTATAAATCTTTCTATATTGTATAAAGCAGTTTAAAGTTATGAACCCTTTGGGTGCCGTCCCATGAGGGGGGCTTAAGCTCAATTTTTCAGGAAGCGGGTGGTCTCATGAGCAAAATATATTTGTGCTATGGGATTATTCAGAATCTTCTCCTAAAAAGTAATAGCCCTTTATTTTTAGGAAGCAGCTGAAAAAAGGGTGGGGCTGGAAATAGCCCCATCAGCTTAGGAATGTTTTTTATCACTTGTCAATAATCTAAATTTTAATTTTTTATTAAAATGTAGTTTTAGAGGGAATTTTAAATTTCAGCTTATTTTTAATGCACATCTTCCTTAAATTTCGGAGCTAAAATATTGAGTATCATAAATGATGGGACCGCTAGCTTTAAAATATTCCCTAAAATCTATCAACTTCCACTCTATTTTGTATGAATCCCCTTCCATGAGACCTCAGCCTTAGTCATGCAATGACTGACCAAATCCATATTGCTGAAGAAAGCTAATGTTATATGGATAAACAGTCGTGAACTGCTGTTGTTAAAGGGGAACACAGTGACGAAAGTCAATCAAATCTCAATAATCTAAAATTAGAGTGAATCTAACTTCAAGATAAACTGCACATACAGCACTTTTTATGCATTAACAAAAAAGCTGCGCTTGATCATTGCGTGTCTGAATAAACATTTTTAAATAGCGATTATTTTTCAATTGAAAAGAAAACAATACCTGTACATCTTGCTGCCACAATCTATTGAAGTTACCATTACAAATTCTTAAATACTTAATATGTTGAACTGGAATCCACGAGGGAATTGAATCGAAGGTATTCTCATCCTCGTCCACATCCAATTCAAGAAGCAGCAAAGAAGTTGACGTCGCAGCACTTTCATCCGCTTCCCCCATAAGGAACGTAATTCTAGATCCTAGGGACACGTCGAAAAAGGAATAGAAACACCTTTTTCTGGTGTGAGCAAGCATTTTTGCAAATCCCTCTGATTCCTGGATTCACAGAAGTTAACATTAGAAAATCATTTGAGTTGATAAATAGCACATGTACTAAGTTGGGACAACAGTACCAAATTTTTAAGAACTTGAGGACGCCACAGGCGAGGAGGATGGTTCCGCGTGTTTGCCATTTCTCTTCCCAAGTCCCGTAGATGGTCGTGCATTCTCAATATAGACACAGGATCATCTGTTTCCTCAAAAAGACACTCGTCTTCAACAAGCTCTTCAACAAGCTCTTCAACAATCTCTTCAACAAGACACCTGTCTTTTAATGTTTGCAGTCCATATTCAGCATACCAACCTGATGCCTCCCATACTCTTATGGCTGTAGAAGTCAAATGATCAACAAAGAAACATGCAATATCTATGAAAATTTGCTGTTCCTCGTATTCCAGAGCATCAAAACTTATCTGAAGAATATTTTTAACGTCTGGATGCAGATACCCACCACCAAGTTTTTCAAGCACTGACCTCCAATAACGTTCATTTCGACCACGAACTTGCCTTCCCACTACTTGTAGAGACAGAGGTAAGCCTCCACAGACGCCAACGAAGTCATCAACAAGTTGCTCATATCCACTATCTGGATAAGGGCGGGAGAAAGCATGCAAACTAAAAAGCTGTCTAGCATCTTCTTTAACCATTTCCTTTAAATGATAACGTACCTCAACTCTGTCACCAAGAAGTATTCCTTCATCCCGTGTTGTAATTATTACCAGACTATTACCAGGCATATGCATGATCGGTAGAGCATCTAATTGTTGCAAGTGATCAATATCATCTAGAACAATTAGGAAGCTCTGAGACCTGCTGCTTTTTATACGATGACGGATATAGCTTGACCCATTTTCTGCACTATAAATACTGGTGTTTTCTTCACTGAAGAGGTCTTTTACAAGTTTCTCTTGCAAAGAAGTTAACTTGCTGTTGGCACAGGCTTCGCGAACATCAAATAAAAAGCAGGCACGATCATATTGATGACGCATTCGGTTAAACAACTCTTTGCAAAGAGTTGTCTTACCTATCCCACCCATTCCGAACACACCGACAGTTTTAGCCTTCATTTCCCCTTCATTCATTCTACAGAGGGTTTCAAAATCTTGAACAAGAGTATGAAGGCATCGCCTTTCAAAATCTCGTACAATCTTGTCAAGTGCTACTGGATGTTCAGCAACATGCAGAAATCGTGCCTTCCGTACTTCCTCTTCTACTGCTTTTACTATCCTTGAGAAGTCACGGACGCTTCACAAAGAGAAAGGGGAAATTGATGAGAAATAAATTTTACTCACTAAAAGCAACCATATATTATATGCAAAGGCATAAATCGAAATAGAATGGAGCCCAAAGAAAACGCGAAAAAATCTTACTTCAAATCTTTTATCTCATGACCGGCTGTATATGAAATAGATTGGAGAGCTTTCTTCCACTCGTCAAGCATCTCAAAGAACCCGGATTTGCTTTGGAATTTAGTGAATGCACCAGAGTACACCCCTTTTTCTATGTGGCGCAGTTCCCAGGGTTCGACCCCATAAAAAACAGGAATAATCTTAGCTTGAGTCTGTTGCATGAGAAGCAGCTCCGCCAAACACCAAGGGGACTCTGCATATCTCTTGGAGAAGATAGCGATATGAACTGCAGCTGAGCGAATGGCGGTCTCAATTGTGGATGGAAAGGATTGACCAAGCTCCATCTCCTCCAAATCAAGAAAAGCTCGGATTCCTGAGTCCTTAAGTGAATCGTGGAGAGGGAGGGCCAGAGCGAGTTTGGAATCAGGGCCTCTGTGATTGATGAAGACATCATACACTGTTGTTGATTCAGAAACCCTTCTCCTTATGCCTTGAGGTTCAATTCCTGAGAATGCGTGATAATCATCTTTCGATTGGGGGAGCGATGAAGATGATGCCATTGATGGCAGCCAAACCTTTGGAACGCGTTAGATGATATATGAGAAAGACAATCGCAGCAGGAGATATAATAAAACTCAGATCGGTTGCAGGCGGGTTCATTCCTCGAAAGCTCAAGGAAAACGATTCGAAGAATCCTAGAAACAGGACGGACTTGTGTAACTAGTAAATTGGGTTTTATTCAAAGTAGTAATAAACGGTCAACGTTAGTGCCTTGAATCAGGGCAGCGGCTATCAAGCCACGAAATACGTGGCTGGACTGGTCCATCTAACTCCATGACATCCTATTTTTACTTGCGCTCGCTAATCTCCATATTAAAGACATGATTCTTTTTCCAGTTAAATTTTCTCAAAAGGTTTTGTTTTGGATGAAGATCAAATGCTGAATATTTCAAATGGTGCAATTTGTAGGGATAATAGTCACATCCTTTTTACTTTAGGTTGTGTTGGTTCAGCCACATGTACTAAACTTAGATCAAGATTAAACTTAAAACTTTAATTTATTTTAAAATTATTATAAAATTAATTTTGTTTATAAAATAGAAACTTATTAGATACTTTAGTCCATGTTGTATAGGCACGAGACTAAAGTTTTCAATCACTTGTAATGTATTAGTTTACTCATTTCAAACTGTGCTTTCTCATACTATACCATTTTATACTATAGGTAGCAAGGAAAATTGACCTTTTTTATGTCATATATGTGAACAAGTTTTATCCTATTGGCTCTTGTTATTTTTCCTAATAGTCTTTTATTTTTCTTGCACACATATTATCTCAAATATTTGAGCGTGACATTTGTCATTTTAGTGGGAAGATTACATGTCTATTGGTTCAATTCTCAATACATGTAATTCCTGCAGAAGGCCAAAACTTGTAGAGCTAACATTCTCTACATGGGATGAGGTGTAGATCATTTGGACAGTTAGCTAAGTTGATCTTTGTGACAAGAAAAATTGGGAATGTAGACACATTATGAAATAGTTGCATTGTAGTTCTGCTTTCTACTGCTTTATTAAGGTTGAAAGTATTAGGTCTACTTTGAAAAGATTCTTTCATTAATTTTTATTATTGACATGCAAAGTTTAGAGCTAAATGAAAATTCTCCTTAACTTTTCTTGCAGATCAAGCACATATTTTGTTGAGACTATTTTAAAGGGTATAGTAGATTCATATCCTCACAGATGCTACAATCTACTAAGAATTTTTTTCATAGGACAATGATTTGATGAGAAGCATTTTTAAGGCTTGTAAAATTATCTTACTTGGTCTATGTTGTATCATTGTCTTTTTGCTTCTCCTATTTCTGTTTACATTGAAGTAGTTACCAAAGATTCTTCAATGATTAGGTTGGTGTTGAAGGACTTTAAACTCATCCAAGCCATGTTAATGTTTCTGATACCCCAATTTGATGATGAAAATTTTGAATATATTGCTTCGATCAAATTATGGCTATTTAGCCAAGTGGAAAATAAAAGATTAGAAGCATCGTGTTTGTTAAGACTAAATTGTGATTTTTTCCCCCTGTATGTTTTGTCTATTAAAACTACATTTTCTATGTCTGTTGTTATGTGTTTCATCTAAGCATAGCATCCATGCCTCAAGCTAGCTGCTAAACATTACACATGTTACCTCACTTTGTAATTCTCTTTAGAAACTAAAGATATATTTAAAATCCACTATTTATGGTGTATGCCATTCAGGCTTCTAATATCATTATTAGAGGAAAGCAATCTAATTGTAATATAAGATTTTATAGTATGTTTCTTTTTGTATGAGTTATGGACATATTTACATTAGTTGAAGGGCAAGTCATATAATTTTTACTGAATTTTTACATCATCATGGCCATATCATCAAAGTTTGTACTCTGGCTCACCAAAATTTAACATTTTATACATAACTTACATGATTATTAAGAGTAGAGGAAGAAGCAGTGGCCTGCTAAGAAAATTTTTCATTCTTTATGTAATCCTTTTATGTTATCTTCTAAGTGGCTTGTTCTCTGATAATAGTTTAATGAAAAATTTGATTTTATCAAATCCTTCCTCTTAAAAGTTATAGATAAAGATACCAAAAAAAACCAATTTTTTTTTAAGGATGTTTCAATGGTCACGATTTCTAGATTAATTTAGATGAGAATTCTTTAATCCTTTGATCTATTTTCATTTTCTATTCAAAATCTTCCATTTTAGGAGACTTAACATTATTAGGGAAAAAAAGAAGATTTTGAGTTTACATATGTTACCTAAATAGTCAATGCTAAACATTTAAAGTCTAAGTTTGTATTTTCCCCACATTTCTAATTGCTACTCTAATCACCTTCTTTGTTTGGTTTGCATGATAAATTTTAGCTTCTACCACTCTTTTGTGGCTGGTGATGGAGTGATTAAAAAACTAAAACATTTATTTATGACTCTATTGCAATATTCTATGTTAGAGCTTTTGGGTGAGATTGTGTAAGATTTTTTTAGCATCAATATTTTGGATCATACTCCATGATCCATCATCAGGATGTTAATGAGAGAGTTAAGACTATAGAATAATAATTAGTTACAAACTAGGCTAAAAAGAAGAGAGGGAAGGTAAGGGATAGCCACACGCAAATCAAGAGAAAAAAGAGAAAGGAAAGAAAAAACAAACAAGGTCAAGAACATCAAAATGAAGTGCAAACTACCAATATAAAACAAATATTTATATGCTTATATTAATACATGCTTTTATATTTTTATTCATTTTTAGACCTTATCAAGTTGGTTTTTCATCTCATTACCTTTATAATTTATTTTTCACTCGTATTTTTCTTATGTACCCACCACTCTCTCCCTTTGGCTTTATGTTGTTGGGTTATTTAATTTTCTCCTCTCTTTGTTCATTTTTAAGTAGTTGATTTATTTATTTATTTTTATTTATTTCCTTCATTTATTCATTCATTTGGCTATTATTATCTTTAACATTTTATGTCTCTACTTTCATTGTTGGCGAGTTCGTATTATTTAATGTAATTTTTATTTATTTAATTTATAATTAGATCCTTATTAGGTTAGTTTTCTCTTTCAACACCCTTAATTTTTCACTCATAGTTTTCTTCTTTGACTTCTCGTGTATGTCGTTCATTGCCTCAATTTTCTTTTTTAACTCTTACTTAGTTTCTTTAATTTCTTTAATTTTTATTTTTCTTTAATTTCTTCTATGCTTATTTCTTATTTAGTTTCTTTTATTTTTAAGTTAGCTATTTACTTCATGTTCATTTGCTTATCTAATTATCATTATCATTTTCTTTATTTTACATTATTTTTTGTCTTCACTTCTAATTTTTCTTTTTTATATTACCACTTTAATTTCAATTGATGTTTTATTTCATTTTTCAATTGGTAGTTTGCACTTCATTTTGGTGTTCTTGACCTTATTTGTTTTTTCTTTTCTTTCACTTTTTTCTCTTGATTTGCATGTTGCTATCCCTTACCCTTCCCTTTCTTCTTTTTAGCCTAGACTACAACTCATTATTCTTCTACATTCTTTTCTCTCTCATTAACATCCTGATGATGGATCATGGAGTATGATCCGAAACATTGATGCTGAAAAAATCTTACACAATCTTAGAAGCTCTAACACCGAATATCATGGATTGTGGAAATTTGTTACAATTAATCTATTGCACTGCTTACAATTTTCTCTTTCCCCTCTTCTTGGCAAACTTAGTGTTTAGATTTTCATGAATTTTGGTGGATTAATGCAACAAGACAATGAGTTATCACAGGAGTTCAAAGAGGTTAAAATGTTATGGCTTGTACAACTCTAAGAGATCTTTCTTCTCTTAATTTTTCCTTTGCCAAATTGACATTGAAATTGACAATAAGGATGAGGGAGATCCTTTTGTATAGTCATTGCATATGCTCTATAGCATTTCTTATGCAACTATGGCAGTTAGTAAACAACAAAGTTATGACTATTTTTACAATCCTCATTTTAGGTGCAAGTCTGGCCAATTATTTTCTTACTAGCCTATAGATGTTTGATGCTTACAATTGGTCATTCTTAAATGATACAATCTAAGTATAATTGTAGATTAGATCTAATAGAAACCAAACTAGGTAATATGATATATTTAATATTTCATCTTTTCAATTTTGTCTTTGAATAAAGGAGGAGAAAGTTACTATTCTATTTGTATTAATTGTGAATTGTGTATTATAAAATTAAGTATATAAATTAATATTAAGTTACTAACAATGATTATATTAAAACTTGACCGTGTAGTTGTGTTTGATAGTAATAATGTGAGTTGTAATAAACTCAACATTTTAAAATATTTTGAGAGGTTTTATAACAAGTTTTTATATAGGTTGAATGTTATCAAAATATTCAAAGTACTTTTAAAGATTGTAGAATCTACTTATTATTATTAAGTTTTTACATTACATAATATAAACAACTTATAAATATGAAATATGTGAGTGAAAAAAATAGATACTTCTCATTAGCTACAAAAATAATTACAAATAATCTACTCACAATTTCTAGTTAATATTGTCACTTACCATGGGCATTTCACATATAAGTTTTATGAATTTTTTAGCCACTCTTTTCAAAAGAATTTTCAAAGATATATTTTCCTTAATAACATCATTCAATGAGATTGCATTAGAAGTTTCAAATGTAAAAGATTCTAATTATAATATAGGAGAACTTCTTGATAAACCTTCATTTGATTTTTTTCCATCAAGTTCCTACTCAATAGGAGGTGTATCAAAGCAAGCTATTGAATCAACCAACTGTGAGATGTGCTCATCATCATACTCAACATCTAGATGATAAGCTCTTGTAATGTTAGGAGAACTAACTTCAAAAACAAAAGGTATTTGGAAGTCTTCATCATTAAAAATTGTTAAATTTTCATGATGATAAGAAAAAGGGAATGATGAATTTTCTTCTTTCATTACCACCCCACTTTGTAAATGTCTTTTATTGGGATACAAATTTTGATTATGAAAATAGGTTTCAGATTGTGACACCTTCACAGAACTTGTACTATTACATTCCATTCCACTTAATAATAGATCATCATCTATTTTGATAGCTTCCCTTTGAGCATCTTCTAAATTTTGCACCTTTTGACACTTTAATAGGAAACTAATTGCATTGCGGAAATGAAAACACAATTGATTACTCTCATTTGGTTAACAAGTTTGAGGGATCTTACCTACACATCTATTGAACTTATTATTTATGAAATGCCTTATAGATTCATCCTTCTTCATTTGAATTTGTAAGAAATTTAATAACGACTTGCCAATATCAATTACGATTCTAAGTCTCTCAAGAAATTTTACCTTCAAACCATTCCAACAAGCAATACACACATCCAACAAGTTCTAAAACCAATCAGCAACATTTCCAATGAGATTTCCAACAAATTATCTGATAATGACACCCTCTTCATCCACACCAAGAATCCCATAGGTGACTACTACTATTCTAATGTGGTCATCACGATCATGAATCTTATCTCTAGTGAATTTAAGAATGCTTTATCTTGACCCTTTGGGTAAAGATGAGTAATGAGCCAAAGAAAAAGGCCCAATGTGAGTCCCCCATGGCTATGCTACAACCAAAGCCATAATATATGATTAAAGTCTTTCATGAAAGATTATGCAAAATAAAATATAGAGTCACCAATTTTGCATGAATAAAATTTAACTAAGGGTAACTAATCCCACATGAATCTTCATTTCTATATCCCTAGTAGAGTTGCCAAAAATATTTTGGTGAACAAATTTTTCTCCTTCAAAAATTCTCACAAGCTTAACTCTAGAGACCTTCTTTAGAGACAAATAATCCATAATAGTTGGGTAAGGGCATGGTAATCACTTTCCTCTTAATTTTTAAGAGGTACAAGTTCCTCAAAATAGATTCAATGGATTAAAATACTGATATTCTTTTCACCAGAAAGCACCAAAGGCACCAACATCTACCCATAACCATGATGTATATGTAAAGATATTTAAATACTAAGACACAATGAACATGAGAGGTTGATACAAAGCCCACTTCTCTCATACTCACAAATCGTAACTTCTTAAATCAAGAAAAATATATTGTTCCCAAACAAAGCCTAATTCAGAAAATAAAGATCCAAAATCAAGTACATGCATAGTTGAATGAATAAAATATGATGTGAAAAATGATTTTAATGAGCCAAAGCTCAACAAAATCTAAAGAAATAATAATGAATTCAAAGTCTCATAAACTATTCCTCCATAATTTCAATATCCAAAATGAGTTGTACACTACATCTGCATATAAAGAAAAATTATGCCCTCTCTCTTTATTTCAAAAACTTCTCCCTTCTATAGCACACATGCTATCAAAAAAGAAACAAACCCTTTTTTGACCCAACATTTTACAATAAATAATCACGAGTGGACCCTATTCAGTTTTTTAACTGAATCTTGAAAGTGCATAACTCTTTCTTTACTATCCTCTAGTTCTCATGCTCTCCTCTTTGTATAAATTTCTATTTATTGAATATTATCTCCCCCCACCCCAAACTATCATATATACAACTTTTCAATAAGAATTTGTAATCCTTTTTTGCATAAATTGGAATTGTATAAATTGTGATACACCTATTATTTTCACCAACTTTCATTCTCATTGCACATGATAGAATTTTAAAAGTGGTAGATATTTGCATAATTCAAAAATTGAAAATTCATTGCTTAAAATCGAATCATACAAAGGATACCCTATTTGGTGTAGTATACTTTGAAGTTGACATTCATATTTTGAGAGTCAGTTTTGTATTTGGTATGCAATATCCTTTTAACCCTACATAGAGTTGAATTGTACAATAAATATATGTATTGGTTGCATCAACTTTGAATTTTTAATGTAATTTATGAAAAAAACAAATTTGAAACACACACCTATAGTGGTTACAGTTAATCTATTATTTTTGGTGGAGCAATATTTGATAATGTTATCAAATGGGCCTTCTCTTCTTTTTGACAAGCACTAAAAGGGTTTTGTAGCATTCATGCACATCTATCAAATTTGAATGTTGGTTGATATGTAAGTTCATGAACTCTTGATATTGTTATGAGTGTTAGCCCTTGTCAATTAGTGTTCCCAATGTTGATTTTTTCTCTATGAACCGTAAGCCCTTTAGTAAATTCTTTATCTTTATCTCACCATATGGATTAGAAAAATAAATGAAATCTACTAATAAATGATATAATTGACTCAAATCTGTGCACTTATGCAAGAATATCTAATGCAACATTATTTAGAGACAACATCAATCACATTAGACAATTTTTTTATAACAATTGTTCATTCTTTACCAAATTCATTTTAAACTCAGAAAGACTTATTGAAATAGGAGATTTTATTAACAACAATATTTTTTTCAATACAAGCATAGAGATATTTATTGTAGGGTGTGAGTTATTATTTGTCTATGTTTCTTGTAAACTTTGAAATCATTTTCCAATAAAATAAAATGTTTGATTATAATTTTTCCTAAACTATATATCATGATGTTGTTTATAAGTAATTATAGTAGTTTTAACTCTCCTTTAAGACATAACTACTTGAGGAAATGATTGTAGCCTTAAAATTTTTATGGATAATGGTATTGTAATGTATAGCAAACCTAATAAATATAGAGAGCATAACTTATAAAAAAAAGATTTGGATAAGGAGATATATATATATATATACACACACACAAATCTTGAAGTGAGATTCAATGACCATTATTGAGGAAGTAAAATAGAAAAGCCATTAATAGGCTTTGCAATTTTATGTAAAACTTTGATTGCATTTACTAATCCTTACATTATTATCAAAATTCACATGACAAAATCTCTTCTTCCACAACGAAATGTCATTAATCTTTGAAACAAAATAATTTAATTCACAAGGATTTAACTAAAATACATTACCTCTAGTCTTTTTGCTAGATGTGACCATATTTCCTAACAAAACTATAAGTGAACATCTTCCATCCTTGAACGACAAATTATACCCTTATCCAAAAGCTGAAAAACACTTGGCAAGTTATACTTCAATAAATGAATAAATAAGACAAACCATCAATAATAGTTTTTTCATCAAGAGTAATATATCATTTTCCTTTAATTAAATAAGTAGTTTTGTCTCCAAATCTACCAACTCCAACCTCATACTTATTCAATTCCACAAAATTTTATTTATCACTTATCATATGATGTGAGCATCCACTATCTATGATTCATTAAAATTTATTTTCAACATGTGAAACCACATCTTTTTTTCATTAATAGAACTTTCATCTTTTATAGCAAAAAGGCTAATTTCATTGTCGTCACTATTTTCTTTCTCATTATCTAATAGTCCTTCACCAAAATAAAAGAATCCTTTAGAATATTAAGATTTGTAAGGCTTAAAATTATACTTGAACACTCGAGTTGGATATATAGATACAAAATGACCAACATTATTTCGTGAGCTATATATCAAAGGTAACTTGCCTTCATATTTCTCATGTCCCTTTAATTGATTAAGTGTTGGTGTCTGGGTGGTGGATATATCATATTTTAAATTGGTTTTTCTAACATCAAATCTATTAAAGCTAGAATGAAGCCTCTTGAAAGCTAGCTTGGGTAGATGAGGCCACTTTGGGCTACCCAAGCTTAGTGACCAAGGATAACTTTAAGAAACCTCCTCCTCATAAAATTTATAAAACTCAGTGAATCCATCACTTTTTCTAGAGGAAAAAAATATTTTCCCTTGGTGAATTTTTTTTTTCAACATAGAAAAACTTTAATTTTATTAGCTATTTTTTTTCCAATGTGGAAGAATTTCCTAAAAGTGAGGTAATTAATTCATTTTTTTGGGTGAAATACATAATGTATGAGGCAAATTTTCCCCTTAATTGGAAAGAATGCCTATATAACGAGGCAATTTGGTTGCTTTTAATGCCAAAAAAAAATATGTAATGCATTGGTGAATGTTGTACAACTTGTTTTCAAAGCATGTAAAACATGACAATTAATTTCCTTTTGGCATTAAATGCATGCTTTATAAAACCAAGTTGCCAATAAAAATGAGAATGTGTACTTAGAATGCAAGGTTTTTTCTAGATTAACAAGTGTAGTTGGGAAAGTTGATGAGCGTGTGACTTCCTATTCAAGAGCATCCAACAAGACATGCACCAAACCCTGTAGTGCACACCCAAGGTAGGTTCAGTTTGAAGAAGATCAACATGATATTATTAATAGCATGATGAACACTTCATGGGATCTCCAGATAAATTATCCCAATTATATTAGTGATCAAAATGAATTGGAGTAGAAGGTAGAAAGGGAGGAGTTGGACTAGACAATTCATGATTTGCGATGACAGAAGAGGCTCAATCCACATGCTGCAAACATATAACACATTGATATTTTATTGAAAATGTTTTGAGCTATGCAGCAAGCATTCATTAATTTTCTTGTTTTCCAAATCATTTCCTAAAAAAATTGGGAGAATTCTGCAAATTACTTATGAGTTACCAAAGCATTTAAAGCTTGTATGTACCCCTTTCATTTTCTATAAGAAGGGGTACCAAGACTCTTTGAGATGTTTTTAAAGGATATAAAACATATAATAAGTATACTTATAAGTTATTGTACTCTGTTGAATCTTCATAGAACACAATTTTTTATAGGCTCTTATAAGGTTATGCAATTATTACAATTTTTTGGTTCTACTAAACTCAGTTTTTTCAATTTAATATAAATCCATACTATTTTATACCTCATTGGATAGTTGTTGATCAATGTATTGTTTTCCTACCAGACTTTGTCTCAAAAGACCTTCCTTGTTTGGGAAAAAAGTACATATTAAAATGTGTTAGGTAATGATAGCCAAATGGTAATTGGTAATAAATACAATATAGTAGAGTTGTAGTGAAAAATGGTGTACCGTTCGATGATTATATGTCAATGATGGAAGTTTTGTTTTGGGTTAAATGCTTTCATAAAACCTTGATCTAATTTTAATTTTGGTAATGGTGATAAGTGTTCATTATCTTCGCCCCCACCTCCACTTGACACTTGCATTATGATCTGACATTGAAGGATTTGAGCAATACAAATTCAAAAAGCCCAAAGAATACCTACATGCAAGAACCTATCATAGAGAAGAAAAAGACAAGAAGAGGCAAGGGATTTTCTTTGAAAATATGCAATATGTATTATTATAAATGAAAAAGGCAAGAGATAATTACAAAAGATCATTCCTTATAGAAGGAGATTGAAAACTAAAAAGGGGTAACCTAAAAGGTAAATAAGATTTAATAATTACTAATTAATTATTAAATGGAAATGTAAAGTGCAAAAAGTGGAATCTTAATGAGGGAGTAAAGGTAATTTAATAAATCTAATTAAATTAACACTTTTCCCTAACACCCCCCCTTAAGATGAGCAACAATGCAACTACAAACAATGCAAAAAGAGCAAGGAAACTACTATGCAATGTGAAAAGTGAACTTGGGTCCTAGAAAAAAGGCCTTGTGAGGTACCCAATCACAACCAAATATCTATGAAATAGATAAATAGAGAAAATCCAGTGGGAAGAACTCTTCTCCAAAAAGAGATAGCAAGAAAAGAAGGAAGGACTAATTAATGAGACCCTCATTAATTAGAGGCATGAAAAAGTGCATCTGAAGCTCAATGTACTTGGTCCCTTGGTGATCAACTAGGTTGCAGGAAATGTGTATAACACTCTAATTGTCACACCATAGAAAGGTGGGACTATTAGTAGAAAATCCAAACTCTGTCATTAATTATCAAAGATAAAAAACCTTCTAACTAACCAATATGGCTTCCTTGTACTCTACCTTTTTAGATGATAATGCATGAGTAGGATGCTTCTTGCAAGACCATGTGATAGGACCAGCACCAAGACAAAAGAAAAATCCAAAAGTAGACTTGCGATCATCAATATTACTGGCCCAATCTAAGTCTGTGTAACTAAGAACTTGAGGATCCCCTTATGTATAGTGAATGCCATAACATTTATTACCCTGAATGTACCTCAAGATACATATGGAAGCTTTCCAATGACTCTCATGTGGATCATGGGAAAATCAAGAAACAATTCCAACCACAAAGAAAATATTTGATGTATGTGCATTAGGTACAAAAAACTACCCACAAGCTCTCTATAACAAGTGGAATTTACTGTAGGAGTAGAGTAAGTGATAGATAAAACAACACCTAATAAAAAGGTGTGGGAGTAGGCCTGCAATCTAGCATGTTGAATCTCTAAAGCATATCAAGAGCATACTTATAGAGTATAGTGATCCCATCCAAAGACTAAACAACCTGTAAGCCCAAAAAATTGTGCAGAAGTCCAAGGTCTATCATCTCAAACTACTCTCTCAAAGCTTGTTGAACACTCTCTATCATGGAGACTGAGCTACCTGTAATGATGAGATCATCTATATTAAGCACAAGTATCAATAAGTCAGCCCCATGACATTGAATTTAAATTATAGGATTAGAATGACACCAAGTGAACTGTGAAGCAAGCAAGATGGAATCCATCTTCTCACACCAAGCTCGAGGGAACTTTTTGAGACCATATAAAGACTTCTGAATCCTACATACTAATGAAGGGTCCTGCACACAAAACTATGAGGCTGCTCCATATAGATCTCCTTATGAAGGTCTCCATGCTAAATGGCACTCTTCACATCCATCTGATAAGCTGTCCATTCCTGTGAAGCTGCAAGAGAGAGCACAAGGTAAATAGAATTCATCTTGGCAATAGGGGCAAATGTCTCAAAGTAATCAATACCCTCAACTTTTGAAAAACCCTTTGCAACAAGATGTGCCTTGTACCTATCAATAGAAACATCTACAACATACTTGGTATGCTACACCCACCAACACTGAGCAAAATTTCTTCCTTTTAGAAAAGGACAAAGATCCCATGTGTGGTTCTTCATCAAAGAAGAGTACTCATCCATACTCCTATCCCACTCTAAGTCTCATGTCGCGTTTGAAAAACTCTATGGATCATCTAAAATGACATGACTTAAGAGGCTAGTACCTATAGTCTAAGCATGTGTGCAATGAGCATTAGTAGGATCACTTGCCAAAGGTCCAGCTACATCAATAGTATCACAAGCCCACTTGGGCACTTGCTAAACAACTGGTGGAGGTGGTGAAGGGGGATCAATATCAAGATCTTCCTCAGAGGATGGATAATCCTATGGAGGAGTAGAGAAAGTACTAGGTAGTAAGGAATAAGCTGGTGATGGTGGATCCATTTGAGGATAATGCTCATCAAATTAAACATCTCACCAAAATAAGACATCTCTAGAATTGAGATCAAATAACTTGGACATCTTTACATCCTCATAGTAGCCAAAAAAGATGAGTGGTTGGATCTTCTTCTCGATGGATTTCCTCTGAGCATCTGGAATAAATGCCTAAGCCTCACTACCAAAAATGCAAAAAGTAGAAACATCAGGCTTGACATGAGTCCAAGCCCCCTCAGGAGTCAAGTATCACAATGCCTTGTGAGGCATATGATTCTAAATATAGTTGGCACAATTGATAGCTTCAACCCAAAATGAAGAGCTCATAGATTGAGACTAAATCACACAATTGACCATCTCACATAATGTCCTATTCTTTCTCTCTATAACCCCATTCTGCTGAGGGGTGTGGGGAATTGTGAACTAATGTTGTAAACCATGCTTAGTCCAAAAATATTTGAAAGATTGATTGACATATTCCACCCCATTTTCAATGCATATACACCTAATAGAAAGACCAAATTTCTTCTCTACAAATGTTTTAAAGATTTGAAAGGAATCAAAGACATTGGATTTGCACTTCAAAAAGTAGACCCATGTACATCTATAGAAGTCATCTATGAAGGTGAGCACATACCAAACACCTAAAAAAGATAGAGTGGGAAATGACTTAAGATCACTATGTACCAACTCCAATGGTGTCTTAGCCTGTGTGGATCTACCTATTGGAAATGGATCTCTATGATATTTTGTAAGTGCACAACCTTGACACACACTGCCAGTACATGAGATTTGAGGTAACCCAATCAATAGCTCCTTTGTACTTGTTTGTTGTAGATATTTGTAGATGACATCACCAAAATGCTCATGCCAAAGTTTTATCGCCATGTCTACATGAGAAATGAGAGAAACACCTGTAGAATTGGATCTCTTAAAGCCATCAAACATATATAAGTGAGGCTGGAGATCAACACTCCTAGTAGCAATTAACAAGTTAGGATCATGGAGGTCTCAAATAACCACTTCATTTGGTGAGAATCAACTATCTTTCTAGAGTTTAAATGAAAAATTTGAAAGATAGACATGAGGTTTATAGAAATGGCAAGAACCAAGAGAACATCCAGTAATGAACCACCTTCTAAAGAGATAGTTCTTGAACCTGTGACTAAAAGCTAAGAAGAATCACCAACTAAAATCTATGTAGTAATGCTCTAAGCAAGTGAGGTAACCAAATTAGGTGAGTGTTTCATATGATGTGAAGCTCTAGAATCAAGAATCCAAGTAGTTGTAGAAGATAATACTCATGTAGAAAGAGGATGTCCTTTCCTTGAAGGAGGAGGTGGTGGCTTTAGAGAAATAATACTATGCTACTACATGGCCTCCACTAAAGCCTCAAGATGTTTCCAACACTTAAAAATTGGATGTTCTTCCTTTCCACAAAAACTATAAGGATCACCTATGAAATTCTTAGTCTTGGAGGAAGACTCACTAGACATAGAAGATTTACCATTCTACGAGGGTTTTTGAGCATTTGATTTAGGAGTAGGCTTAGAGGAACTTTCACTACCTATTGAATCTATCTTGGGCTTTAGTTTATGCTTTTTCTTCCCTATAGATGTTTTAGCAACCAATGCTTGTGTCTTAGATCCAGTAATAGTATGGAACTATGTAATCTTTGATTGATCTCTAGTCAAGTGATCAGAAAAGACAACAAAGAAGGCATGACAAATCTATGACCCAAGACATCCATAGTGGAATGGAAGGTGGAAGAGAAAATCTAAAAGTTTCCTTGAATCTTTGAGAGAATCAAGTAGATGCACTCCTTATCTATCTTCTCTTTCCTGCATCCCTATAACAAAGTCCTCTATTGTTTGGCCTTCATAAGAAATTCCTCAATAGAAGGAAAAGCAACAAGTACAAGAGAAGTAAGCTTTGCCTCAATCTAAAGTGCCCTGAACTCATTGATGGTGCCAAACAAGTCTTTAAACTTGTCTCATATTTCTTAAGGAGTGAAATACTCATCAAGATGAAACTGTAAGATATCTGAAACACTCAAAGAAATCAGACCTATGGCTTCATACATATTATTCATATGCTACAAAGTTTAGTATTGACTCTGAAAAATTGCCTGCATTGTATCTAGACAAGACCACAAACCCTTTGAATGGAGAAGATGTTGCATATAAGTTTTCCATGTATGATAGTTGTGTGGGTTTAGAAGTACTAGACAAGAAGAGGTCTCATCCATTGTTTTAGAAGAAGTTTTTTTGAATTTTTCTGATATGTTGATATAATAACATAAAGTAATATAAAAAAACACCCCCCAAAATGCAAATAACTGAACCCTAGCTTATAGAAGGAATGCATAATTAGGAAAAGAGAAAAAATTATTCAAATGTGAATCACAAATACCTAGTACAAGATATGGTTAAATGATAGAGTCTAAAAAGTGCTTGAGAATATTGTTCTCACATTTTTGCTAGATCAAAAAATTGAGCTATAATGAAGAAGTTACACCCCTAGAAGATAGAAGTCATCAACGGACTTCAAGTACAAAAAAAAGGTACCAAACTAAAAGAAATACAAAAACTACATTCTCCATTGTCTCTATCTCTGAACCAACTTTGAAGCACTTTTTTCATATAAAAAAGAGACCCTCGTATGCTTAAGATATCAAAAAAGTACAATAGGGCCTACAAAACAGAAATAAAAATGAATTTATTTAATAAAAATAAAAATAAAAAAATAATTTAATGCCATTGGTAGAGCAGTGATGGCATAGTGATGGGAAGAGGGTAGAGTTACTGGGTCAAGTGGAGGAGTATCGCTGGTGGTGGCTAGGCGCAGGTGGCAGGAGGCTGGAGGTGAAGTAGTGGTGGCTTTTGAAGCCACAAGAGTTAGGAAGACCATTGGTGGTTTTCATGACCTCTAGCAGTTTCAATGATTGCAAGCCTTCTTTTCAAACTATTGCTGGTTGAAAGTTAATTTTTTGCAAAAAAAATCAATTTTTTGCATCTCAGATTGTGTGTAGAGGTTGTATGACCCTGTTATGCAAATTTTTTTGCCTCCTAGATCAACGTTGTCCAAAATTGACAAAATTTATATGATAAGAGGGGTTTTGACACCTTCTAAATCTAACCATAAGGTCTATTTGGCCTCAAAATACTCTAAAAATTAGAGATCCCCTTATTTTCAAAAAAACCCAAAAAATACCATATATGTGAGGGATACAATTGGTCAATTATGTGTTTTCTTTGATGTTAAATAAATGTCATATCAGTTAGTAGATAGAGTCTACCAAGCTCAGTTGGTCAGCAAAGAAAATTCTAGAGTCTACTTTTGGAAGTTACTTTGTGGAAACAGTGTGTATCTAGCTCACTCGGGCATCAAAGGTTTTTGTGACAAAAGTCAGAGGTAACTAAGCTCACAAGGTTAGCGAAGGAAAGTCATTGTTTAAAGAGTTCACTTGGTCTCCAAAGGGTTTTTTAGAGCTCATAGTGTTCACCGAGCTTTAGTTGGTTAACATTAGAAATCATTTCTGGAGCAGTGTTTACCGAGCAGGGTCAGCCAACGAAGGATTTCATTGTTTTGAGAAATAAAGCTTAATTTTTTTATGTAATGATTGTAGCTGACTAATGTAATAATTATTGCTAATTGTAACTTGTAAATGAGTTGACTTGAAAATTTGTAAGGTATAAATAAAAGGTTAAGTTATGAATTCTAAATTGCAATGAGAGAGCATGCAAGTGTATTGATTGAAGAGAAAAGTGTGAGCATAATTTGAAGAAGGATCAGATATCCTTGAGGACCAGCATAGATTTATTTGATTGGTGAGGATCTAGTGAAGTAGAATAGATATTTATATCAAAAATTTAATTTCATCTCATTTAGGTCAACTCATTGTTACTTTCTCACCATTATAGCATTAATTTCTAAATCTCTTAACAGAGTTGGTCTAACAACCATTTTGTAAATCCTCTAAAAAGGTTACAGTTCTATTGAATTGTTTTAAAATCTTCTAGTAAGGCCACTTCAAGCAGGGTGATTAAATCCTCTAATAGGGTCACACCTAACAGTGTGTTTTGTAACCTTTAATAGAGTTGGCTCCTAATAGGGTTCACTTTAGAAGATTGAAAATCAATAGCTAGTTACTTAGTTGTTTTTCCCATATTGGGTTTCCAAGTTAAATCTGGTGTCTCTTGTGTTCATGTTATTTTCTTTATGGTTGGATGTTAATCATTTTGAATTATTAAAGATCAACAACAAGTTAACATACACTGCATCTGCTGAGTTACAATATTTTTCTGTGTGGTTACCGAGTGACAGTAGTAACTAATTTTATATGACATCTAAGGGATTTGTGTATTTATTTTTGTGGTAACTAATTCACCCCCCCCCCCCCGCCTTGGTAAGTTACTCCATATATATTTCCAACAATTGGTATCAGAGCTTTTGGTGCTTACAGGAAAGATTTCAAGGATCTAAGCTAAAGATTAGGATGTCTTACAAGAGGGAAATTCCAATGCTTAACAGGGATAATTTTTCAGCATGGCAAGGTCTCATGAGACTCCATCTGGCTTCCATTGGAGATACAGGATTGAAATATCTTCATGAAGAATATGTAACTCCTTTTGGTACATTATCTATCAATGACATTGCTGAGAAGAAGACTCATAACACCATGATGATAGTCATTGCATCTACCCTAAGCTATGAAGAATTTGATGATATCAAGGATTGAAAAACTACCTTTTCTATGTGGAATAATCTGAAAGATATCTATGGAGGTGATGACAATGTGACGAGAGCCAAAGCAAAAAGTCTAAGAGGACAATTTGATCAGATGAAAATGAGAGAGGATGAGAACATTGTTAAATATGTTGAAAGAATCAAAGCAAGCATTAGTGTAATCAAAGCTTTTGGAGGAGATATTGAAGAGGAAATAGTTGTAAGTAAAGCTCTCAGAACATTGCTTCCCATTTATGCAATTAGAGTTTTTGCAATTCAAGAAAGAAGATGTGAAGCAAATCATAATATAAATTTAGAGGCCATGGTAGGAAGATTGACTACATTTGAGCTAGATAACTATGACAACTATGTTCTAGCTTCCAAGAACATTGAATTAGCATTTGAAGCCAAGATTTCACTCAAAGAAAAAGGCAAGAAGATAAAGGATTCTTAGTTAGAAAGTGAAGAATTAGAACAGAATTCTGATAGTGATCTTGACATGGTTGAAGCTCTACTTGCAAGGAAATATTCTAGAGGAAAAGGAAGATACAAAGGTAAAGTTCCTCTAATCTATTTTTCATGTGAGGAAATTGGTCACATCACTACTAGGTTCCCAAACAAGAAAAACAAGGATGAGAAGAAAGGTCATAAGTGTAATGGCAAGAAAGACTTCAAATCATTCAAGGAAAAAGGTAAGAAAACATGTTTCATGGCTAAGGATTTTGATAATAGTGAAGACAATTTTTTTTACATTGCTATGAAAGATGAATTTAATAATGATGAAGAAGATAAGATGGAATTCACCTCTCATGTAAGACAAAATGATACATGGATCATAGACAGTGGTTACTCTCATCACATGACTAGTGACAAAACAAAGTTTGAACATTTTGAAGACTATGATGGTGGTAGTGTGAGGTTTGTTATTAATGAATATTGTTGCATAAAAGGAAGAGGAAGAATCTCACTAACTAAAGAGCTTGTATGTGATAATGCCTATTGGGTTGAAGGACTAAAACACAATTTGTTGAGTGTGGCACAACTAATCAATATTGGATTCAAGGTCGAATTCATGCATGGAAAGGCAAGACTGTTGGATGACAAAGGAAAGCTAATTAGATCAGGCATACAAAAAAAAGGTAACTTATTTTATCTTGAACTTGGTGAATGCTCATGTTTTATTTCTCAAATTGAAGAAAGTTTCTTATGGAACAGAAGGTTATGTCATGTGAATTTTGATAATCTGGTGAAAATAAGAAAATTTAGGAAAGTAAGAGGCATTCCTAGTATAAAGAAACCTAAGGTTGGTCTATGCAAGAACTATGAGATTGGTAAGATGGGAAAGACTAGCTTTAAAAGTAAAAAATATTAGTCTGAAGAAATTTTGGAAATTGTGCATACTAATTTGTGTAGACCTATTTGAATTGAGAGCTATACTAGAGAAAAGTTCTTCATTTTTTTTGTTGATGACTACTCTAGAATGATGACTATCATGTATCTTAGAGAGAATTTAGAAGCATTTGAGAAGTTCAAATGGTATTTGGCCAGAGTAGAAAAGGAAACATGGAAAAGATTGAAATTCTATAGAAGTGATGAATTCATCTCCCATGAATTCAATAACTTTTGCATTGAAAGAAGAAACAAAAGATAGGTATCAGCTCCTAGAACTCCTGAGAATGGAATAGCTGAAAGAAGTAATAGATCTATCATAGATTGTTCAAGGACTCTAATAATTAAAAAGAAAACTGCTATCAAATATTGGAAGGAAGTTATCAGCACTATAGTTCATACCTTGAACTGAGTACAACTAAAGGACTCCTTCAAAACCCCCTATGAGTTATGGTATGGCTATAAACCCAATATAAGTTACCTAAAAGTATTTGGAAGAAAATTTAATATTTTGAATGAATCTAGAAAAGGAAAATTTGATGTGAAGGGTGATGAAGGTATATATTTGATATATTCTTGCAAGAGTAAAGCATATAAATGTTTGAATTTGTCTACTCACAAAGTCATAGAAAGTGCAAATGTGAAAGTTGATGAGTTTATAGAAAGGACTGAAGAAGAAAGAAAAAATGAACCAGAAGATTACAAAAGATTTGTTTTCATTGAACTTGATGCAATGCTAGATACATCTATCAATCAGGAAACTTCTACTCGTGCGTCTTTAGTCACTGAGTTGCAAGAAGTTCAAACCGAGTTGTAGGAACCTGAGTCACATTCAAATGCTACCAAACCAATGCCTACCGAGTCTAAAGGACCCAAGAAATAGTCAAATTAGCTAGGATTTGAAGTTGAAACTCAAAATGAAGACAGTGGAACTCGGTCAAAAGGCAAGGAACCTATATTGGCCAAGTCTGTTAGGAGACATCATGGACCAGATTAGATTATTGGAGACAAATATGAAGGTACTATGATAAGAAGTAAGTTAAAAGGTACTGGTTTTCTTGCTGATTTTGAACTTAGAAATGTCAGAGATGCATTAGAAAATAAAAGTTGGATTGAAGCTATGAATGAAGAGATAGAGAAAATAGAGAAGAACAAAACATGAACTCTTGTACCTAAGCCTAAAGACAAAAATGTGATTGAAACAAAGTGGGTATTTAGAAATAAATTGAATGAAGATGGTATGGTATCAAGAAATAAAGCTAGATTGTTATGTAAAGGCTACTCTCAAGAAGAAGGAATAGATTATGGAGAGACTTTTGCTCCTGTTGTAAGACTAGAAGGTGTCAGGACCTTACTTACATATGCTACATACAAAAGATTTAAGGTATATCAGATGGATGTCAAATTTGCATTTCTCAATGGTATTTTGGATGAAGAAGTCTACATTGAGCAACCTAAAGGTTTTTTTGATCCAGACAAGAAGGACATGGTTTGCAAATTACACAAAGCATTGTATGGTCTGAAACAAGCCCCTAGAGCATGGTACGAAAGATTGCATAACTATCTTGTTGAGATTGATTTTCATACAACTAATGATAAAAATAGCTTGTATATCAAGGAAGGACAAGATAACAAGATTTTTTTGGCAAAAATATTTGTGGATGATACTTTTTCTATAGGGAATGAATATCTATGCAAAGATTTTTTAGAACAAATGAACAAAGGAATTTGAGATGTCAATGTTTGGTGAAATCAAATTCTTTGTTGGTCTTCAAATTTAGCAGAGGAAAAATGGAATCTACATCACTCAATCTAAATATATCAAGGAGATACTCAAGAAATTTGGTATGGAAAATTGTAAACCAGTTGGAGCTCCCATGTGTACTGGACTAAAGCTTACCAAGGATGATGAATCAAAATAGGTAGATCAGACCTTATATAGATCAATGATTGTAAAGTTGCAGTATGTAGTTCATACAAGGCTAGATATTGCTCTTTTAGTTGGTATTGTAGCAAGATTTTCAGCAAAACCATTAGAAAATCACATGATGGAAATCAAGGGGATCTTGAGATGCTTGAAAGGCACTAAAGATTATGGATTGTGGTACAAATTTGGAGGTAATTAGACTTGAAAGTGTTTACTGATGCTGATTGGGTAGGAAACATTGATGAAAGAAAGAGTACGAGAGGTGGAGCATTCTATCTTGGAAAGAAGTTGGTTTCTTGGACAAGTAAAAAGCAAAATTGTGCATCATAATCTACAACAAAAGCAGACTATGTTGCTATAACAGTGAACTGTTCTAATATTGTTTGGTTCAAGTAGTTATTGGAAGGCATGAAGATAGAGTTCAAAGAACCAGATGTTATGTTTTGTAACAATACAAGTGTAATCAACATATCCAAGAATCTAGTAATGCATTCCAAAACCAAGCACATAGCAACAAAGTATCACTTTGTCAAAGAATTGGTGCAAGATAAGGAGATCAGATTGGAATATGTCCATACAAAAGAACAAATTGCTGACATATTCACCAAGCCATTACCTAAGGATGCATTCTTGTATCTAAGAGGTAAGCTATGGGTCATTCCCCTATCTGAAGTTCACTGAAATGAAGTTTTAGTGATGCATCAATAGGAACCAAGTTGATCTATTAGTTGATGCAACATAGTCATAGAAACATTACATATGAATCATTAATCAAGGTACATTGTTACTCATTTGGTATATGTTTTCTTTGGCATGTGTTGTCAAAGAGGGAGAGTGTACTATCATATCTATCTAAAATTTAAATTTTTATGTGGAGAGTTTGTTGTTTAGAAAAGAAGCTATGTAATTCCTTCACAAAGGGAGATTACTGCATTAGAGAAGTTTGTGGCATAAAATCTAAAAGGGATAAATGTTCTCTCGGAAAAAGACTTGTTCTCAAATTTCATCAGCTATGACATGTTGTGTTTCCATTAATGTCAAAGAGGGAGATTGTTGGATATAATTGTTCAATTGTGTGTTGTCTTTGATGTTACACAAATGTCATATCTACCAAGCTTAGTTGGTCAGTAAAGAAAATTCTAGAGTCTATTAAGTGTTTCTAGAAGTTACTCTATGGAAATAGTGTTTACTAAGCTCACTCATGTGTTGAAGGTTTTTGTGGCAAAAGTCAGTGGTAATTGAGCTACAAGGTTAGCGAAGTAAAGCCAGTGTTTACCAAGTTCACTCGATCTCCAAAGGATTTTTTAGAGTTCACAATGTTCACTAAGCTTTAGTTGGTTAACACTGGAAATCATTTCTGGAGCAGTGTTTAATGAGCAAGGTCGACTGATGAAGGATCTCATTATTTTGGGAAATAAAGTTTAATTTCTTTATCTAATGATTGTAGAAACTGATACATTGATTATTGGTAATTGTAACTTGTGGCTTGACAATTTGTAAGGTATAAATGAAAGGTCAAGTTGTGAATTCTAAATTGTAATGAGCGAGCATGCAAGTGTATTTATTAAATAGAAAAGTGTGAGCGTATTTTGAAGAACAATCAGATATCTTTGAGGAGTAGTAAAGATTTATTCGATTAGTGAGGATCTAGCGAAGTAGAATAGAGATCTATATCAGCAATTTTAGTTGCATCTCATTCAAGACAACTCATTGTTGCTTTCTCACCATTGTAGCATTGATTTCTAAATCTCTTTACAGAGTTGGTCTAATAGCCATTTTGTAAATCCTCTAACAAGGTGACAATTCTATTGAATTGTTCTAAAATCTACTAGCAAGGCTACTCCTAGCAAGGTGATTAAATCCTCTAACAAGTTCACACCTAATAGTGTGTTTTGTAACCTTTAACAGGGTTCACTCTTAACAAGGATCACTTTAGAAGAGTGAAAATTAGTAGCTAGTTACTCAGTGGTTTTTCCCATATTAAGTTTCCACGTTAAATTTGGTGTCTCTTATGTTCATTTTATTTTCTTTATAGTTGCATGTTAATCACTATGAATTCTTAAAAAACATTAATAGGTTAACATACACTGCATCTACCGAGTTACAACATTTTTCTGTGTGGTTACCAAGTGATAGCAGTAATTAGTTTTATAAGACATCTAAGGGATCTGTGAATTTTTTTTTGTGGTAACTGATTTGCACCTTCTCTCAGTTACTCCATCTATATTTCTAACAATCTATTATGTCAAACCCTTGTTCTTCTTTTTCTCCAAATACCAAACAAGCTATAGTTGTTCTGGCTCTGATATCATGAAGGATTTGAGCAATAAAAATCCACAAAGTCCAAAGAATACCTGCATGAACGACCCTCTCATAAAGAAGAAAAAGACAAGAAGAGGCAAGAAGAAAAAGACAAGAAGAGACCAGAAGAAAAAGACAAGATAATAGATAATTAGAAACTATCAATACTTATAGAAGGAGATCGAAAACCTAGAAGGGGTAACCTAAAAGGTAAATGATATTTAATAATTAATAATTATTTATTAAATAAAAATAAGTGAAATCTTAAAAAGGGAGTAAAGGTAATTTAATAAATGAAATGAAATTAAAGCTTTGCTATAATAGAGCTTAATTAGATTTCTCATTGCTATCAGGTGAATTCCCTTTACCATTTGCTTCAGATGCTTCACTTTTTCCTTGGTATTGAATAGAAATTATAAACTATAATCTTACATATGTACGAAAAATTTCAAAATATTTTATAGTAATAGAATTTAACTTAAGGACTAAAGGATACAAAAGGTTGAATAGGTGCCAGACATAATAACCTAGCCAGAATAACCTTGGACATAATAACCCTTCCATAATAACCCAAGGACACAATAACCTAGGGTCACAATAATCCATGGTCAAAATAATTCATGGACAAAATAACCTATAGTCATTCTAGATCAAGTTAGTATGCTTAAAAAGGGATTGTGAGGCACCATAGAGGATATTTAGTTCATTATTAGACTATATATCCATTATATACCCTTAAAATAGCCTTAAAACATCTTTAATATGCTTAAATAACTTATAAAATGATCAATAATTATAGAAATAAAGACAAATTCGTGAGAATAAGCTAAATAAGAGTTATTATGAAAAGATGCAAGTCAAAAGGCATTACGAAGAAGCATTAAGAGGATATATAAAGTGGTAAAATTAAGAGATTGGAGAAGTAAAGGAAGGAAGAAGGGGAGAAGCATGAAGAGTGGTAAGAAAAAGAGAAATCAAAATTCATAAAAAATAATCATAATAATAATATAATTTTTTAAATATTATATTAAATTTTTCTAGGGATTTCTATAAAGGATACAAAATTAAATATACTTTTTAGCGAATCAAGAAATTCTTCATAATTTTTAATATGTACAATGTGTCTTCAATTTTTAACAAGTCAAAAAATAAGAAATTACTCATTTTAAATGGTTACACATATTTTCTTCATTGAGAAGGTGTTAATAAAATGATCTGGCATTGTGCAAAATATTTTACAAATAAATGTTCAAGTTGGTGCTATACTACAATACAAACAAAATTTGGTGATGTGATTAGTAGTACAGGACATAATCATGCTCCAAAAATTGAGATGATCACTATCAAACAAAAGTTGAATGAAATGAAAAACATGGCATGCTTGAATCAAGACTCTACAAGAAATATCATTTCTACTACATGTTCTAATATTTCATTACCGATAGCAGGAGCAATACCATCAACCAATGTATTATCCAAAATGATTTGAAGGAAAAGAATAAGATTTGAAGCACCACCACCAAATCCTCAAACATTGAGAGATCTTATCTTACCAATAGAATATACAATTACCAATAGAGGGTAAAAGTTTCTTTATCATGACATTAATGATGAGAATCATTTTTTAATATTCATCACCACACAAAATTTGAAACTACTACAAGAATTTGAAAATTGGTTTAGTGATGGTACATTTAAAATAGTATCAAGTATTTTTCAGCATTTGTACACAATTCATGGCTTGAAAAATGATGCAATATTTTCATTTGTCTATATTCTTATGACCAACAAAACAAGATCCACTTATACACAAGTACTTGTAAAATTAAAACAACTGCAACCTGATCTAAACCCAAAAACTATACTTATTGATTTTGAATTAGGTTTCAAGGGAGCTATTTCTGAAATTTTGCCAAATATGACTATTCAAGGATGTCTTTTCCATTTCTCTAAGTGCTTGAGGAGGAAAGTTCAAGTAGGTCTACAAACACATTATAGTGTCGATGAAGTATTTTCATTTGAGATCAAAAATTTGTTGCATTAGCTTCTGTGCCTCAAATATATGTAATCAATGCATTTCAAATACTTCTTCAATCTCCTTATTATATAGAACATGAGGAGACTTTGTAAACCATAATTGATTATTTTGAAGATACATGGATTGGAAGACTAACTAGAACAGGCAATAGACAGTCACCCAGGTTTCCAATCACAATGTGGAACTGCTACTCAACTATTCAAGATGATCTTCCCAAAATTAAAAATTCTATTAAGGAATGGCATGGAGGATTTAGTGAATCACTTCAGTCATCGCATAGCTCAATCTAGAGATTCATTAAAGTAGTGAAAAAAGAACAGGGTCACCAAGAGAATAAATAGAGAAATATATGGTTGGACACACTATACAACCAAGTAGGAAAAAATACCATAAACTCAAAGAAAGACTAAAGAGACTAGTTGAAAGTTATGACAATAATAATATTTTAGATTATATAAGAGACATTGCTCATAATTTGACACTTTAATTGAAAATTTGAATAAATTTTTTCTCAGAAATATACTTGTAATTTATAAATTTTTTTTCCTTTCTCAATAATCTTATGGTGTTATTTTATCCATGGGTTATTTTGATTCTGGGTTATTTTGGATTGGGTTATTATGACCCCAGATTATTTTTTCCTTGGGTTATTATCACTGGATTATTTTGTCTAGGGTTATTTTGGCTGGGTTATTATGTCATATAATTAGGTTGAATGAATTTCATGGCAATTGATTATTAAGTTATTAGTAGGCCCCTTTCTTGGTCACTAGACCTCAATATCAGGCAGTTGAGGTGACACATGAAATGAGTGTAGTTGGGAAGTGATTTTTTAATAAAATAGTTTTATCTGGATGTTGAGATTGTGGAGGGTCCTACATAGAATGTGTATCTTGATGAATTTATAGAATTAATCCTTATGCAATAATTCTACGTTGATTATGGAGACCACCACCAAGGTTTCCCACAACTAACGACCTATAATTTTTGTATTTTGGGTTTTGTTTTGCTTTAACAAATTACAAGAAAATATGCAGCATTCCTCGTAAACATTGTAATTACTGTTTGAATATTACTAAAAATACATAGTTTCATTTCAAATTTTATTTAATGGATTATGGTCTTGCAAACTCCTTGAAAGATTTCAAAATTTGTTTTTAATGTTAAATGTGATTAAGCTTTCATCTTTAAAAGTTTTGCATTCATAATAAAGTTAATTCCTTTAAAAGTATTTTTTGTTGTCCCCCACAAAGAAGACACGTGTCTAGTTTACTCAAACAAAAAATTACATTAATGATGATAATAATAATGTAAAAATCAATTAATGTTTTCACTTATGAAGTTTAAATAAACAGTGAACATTCACATCCATCCATTCAATTTTAAAAAAATCAAAGGCTCAAATTGTATTTCAAACAGAAGTTCAAAGTCAGTATTCATTTTTTTAGTTGTCCTATGATGCTTAGGGACCCAATTTTTTAATACTCCTAATAGATTCTGGTCCAACTTAGATATTTTATCCATGTCCATTGTAGTGGTTTTCTATTTTTATGCAGACCATGATCTCATAGCCACCTTAAGGAGGGAATTGTTTGAAGATGTTATTCCTGGTGACTTGCACACTGCCATCTAAAATATTAGTGTTGACCTTACCATCCCATTAGAAAAAAATTATGACATCTTTTATGTTCACACAGAACCATTTTTCACCTACCCAATCATATTCACAGAGAACTTGGTTGGATTCTGTGTAGAAAGTAATTCCTACAAGAGGAATCTACATTTCCTCTTTTATTTATGCTCAATTATTGAGCCCTTAGAAGAATATTAGATGGAGCAGTACCCCATGGAGGTGGATATCCTATAGGATAGAACCCTCAAGGCTACTATTGAGGACCTTTGGGAGGCCTTTAAAGTGGACTGGTGATCATCTTGTGCTTTTTTTTTAATAACTTAATCTATAGAGCTCATTGAAACTCAAGCTCTAAAACTCTCATTACATTTTGCTTTATTTAGTTTTACTCCAGCTGCTTATTTAAATCTTAACATTATCATTAATCTATTAGCATAGAAAATTTTAAATAACTATGTTTACTACAAGTGATTTTATTGGAATATTTTTTGAGTCATTGCCAAGTATAATGATGAACAATGCTCTTTGTTATGATTTTCTTGGAACATTTAGTTGTTTAAGGGCCTTTATATCAGTCAAATCTAGGTGAAGTCCCTAAAGCATATTTACTCCTATGAAAACTATTTATAGTGTTCAAGTTTATTATACTTTAACCCTATTTGATGTTATTTTGGAATGGTAGTTGCTCTTTGTTGTGGTAGGTGGATTGAAGATAGATAGAGGGTTACTGTCAAGGTGTCACTTCAACATTACATTGAATCTCTTTTAAAAGTAAATATCATTTATAAATAACCTTTAATGAACCATTCTCATTCTCATGAAATTGATTGTAGTAGGGGGTGTGCCCACTAATATTGCTTGTAAAAGAGGGGTTGCCCTCTTCCAGTCCCATATAGGGCAAAATTATGTATATAGGACTTTGGTCTCAGGCTATACTAGGGATTTTCTTTACCCCATTCTTTTTTCCCTAGTTCCTACACTTTGAATGGGGTTGTATGGAAATATTTTGATATTAATAAAATGGGTATTTTTAAGTAAGATCTCGAGGATTAAATAGTTTACAAAAAACTATACTGTAATTGTAGATTGTAGAATTTAGGGTCTAATTTTAAATCATGGATGTAATTTTATAATCCTAAATTATTAGTAGTAAGTAGTTACTAGTTAAATTTTAGAATTCCAGCTAATTAGAAAAGTAAATTATAGAATTACTTAATTTACTTTAAATTTGTATAGGCCAAACTATCAAGATCTACAAAAAATTTGTCTTTTCAAACAAATATCAAACCATCACCACTAACCCTTAAATCTGTATTATCATAAATCACATAAACAAGTATTGCAATGATATGTTAGATCTAATCTACTAATCACAATGATAAACTTGAAAGTAAGGGTATGTGCAAGATCATAGTGTGCCAAAAAGTGGCAATCTAAAAAATCTATAGTTCTAAAATTTCTCAAACCATTTCAAAATCTATTCCAACTTTTTTACCACCCACCTTGATACTAAATGAAAATAATTAATATCGTTGTAAGGTCTACTATATCTTTTGATACCAAACCTATATGGTCAACTTAAAAAATATCCTAAAAATGTGCTTTTGATATGTTTTTATGTGATTTTTACTTTAAACATGTAGTTGACGACTTTTTTTTCACCAAAATTTGATGAAATGAAAAGGGTTTCTTAAGAATGTTCTCATCTTTCCATAAATGTAAGTTTTGTCAAATTATTAGTTTAGTAAGTTACTATTACTTATTTTCTAATGAAGTTAAGTATAAAGTGTTAACTAACACACTACTTGAAAAACAACTATAACTTTCAAATGGTACAACATTTTTTAAATCCAAAAGATGCATCACATTCTATGTTTCTTCTACTATAAGGAAAAAATAAAAAATAGATTTTTGTAGACTTTTGAATTAGTTAAGGTGGTCAGACATGAGAGTTTTTTTATTTCAAAAATACTAAAGTCAAAAGCTAATTATTTATTATTTATTTAGAGTAAAAATACCCAAAAATATGTGTCACATCCAGGCATGAGTCTACTACTTATATCTAGAATATTATTATAAACATTATTATTTGATTTTGATTAAGGTTTTCAGACATATGTCTACTTCTTATTTTTGTTCTAAAAATTTTGTAACATTGCATTAAAATTCAAAATTTTGACCAATCAATTTTTAATTTTTTGAGATAAATCCTAGTAGTTTGGAAACTAGATTCAATTTGCTAGAGATTCTTTTCTCTCAACTTTTTGATATAAAGTTAATAACAAGTCAAAAATTTCACATCAAGTTGACATAACCCTGATTTTCTAAAAAAATTTATTGCCACTTAAGAGCATAGTTTGGTTGACCATGATCCTGTAGATACCTATAAATGAAAAATAAATAACACAATAAACCAACTGTTAGATTGCCAATTATCAACAATGTATGGTGGATTTCAAATTGAAAGGGTAATAAACCCTAAAATCTCTACAATTGTTAAAATATTAAAATATATAAAATATAACTTAATTTTTATTATTTCCCACATTTTGTATCAAGTAGTTTTTAGGTAGGAAGGGGAGACAAGGCCAAAACTTTATGAAAGGCTCCTACAATGATGACATGTGGACTGTTAGACATGTTATTGTAAGGAAATAGGGATTAGCATCATCATGGCCTTACATCAACCATTAGATCATAAAAGATCAATAACATGAGGTGTATTTTGGGTTGAAAGGGAAATGAACACTGCATTTTACAATAACATACCCATAATGATGACATATGTCTACTCTATCATATCATTATGTGTTGTGTTTCAATCAATGACTATGAGTAGGAGTTGCAACTCTTAGTTGTAGTATGTACGACCAAGAATGTAAGTACTAATAGAAATAAATACCCAATATGTGTCACATACCAAAAATAAAATTTTAAAATAACATCTTTGTGTAAATTTTCTTCCACTTGTCTTTTCATTGATCGATAATAGTTTTGTAGTTCTAAACTTTTATGTAGCAACAGTATTTTAGAATCTAAATTGTAGAAAGGCTTCTTGGCTAAGGAATGCAACTCAGTCTATTAACTCTTTCACCACTTTCAATCTTTTAGTTCACTTCTCAAATTTAGTTTCCAAGTAAGATCTTGAGGATTAAATGGTTTACAAATCACTGTAACGTAACTATAGATTGTAGAATTCAGGGTTTAATTTTGAATCATGCATGTAACTTTGTAAGCCTAAATCATTAGTAGTGAGTAGTTCTAGGTTAAATTCTAGAATTCTAGCTAATTTGTAAAGTAAATTATAGAATTACTTAATTTACTTAAATATGTAATAGTTTGGGTTTAGTTTTAATTACCCTTGTAAATTGTATTTTTTGATTGTGAATAGTTATTCAAATTTTGCAATGAGTTCACAATGAAAAAAAGAAACACCAAGAGTGCAACACAGAAATACAGGAAACAAAAAGATTTGAAAAACTTCTTTGAACTACTTAAAACACAAAGTTTCACTGATGCATTTCATGATATTTATGATCATGTTATTGTTATCTCTAAAATTTATGCCTATAACTGGATTCTAACTTAGTCAACCTGGACTAACATGGAAATACTACTAGGTAGTGGGAAATACCTATGTTAGGAGTGAATCTCTGGGTTATAGGCCGAATCCTCTTAATGTTTCACTAATTTACTTCTTCGAACAAGAAAATAAACTTTAGGGGGGAAAGGGATAGAAGGATTTCTTGGAAGGTAAATATTGAAAAAGTAAAAGGTGGTGATACACCAAATTGTAGGATGAAGATATTGCTGGTCTGACTCAATGAAAAACTTTTAGGTAGCTGACAAGAACTCAATATTGTAAAGAATCATTCACATATAAATGTTTCACAAGAAGGATGCAATTTAGACAAGATATTAAAGGGAATGCTCACACTCACAATGTTATAGACTTGAATGTGAATAGAGTATCTCAACTTGTAACCTACATGAATAATTAAATTCCACTTTTAGTTAAAATTGAGATGGTATCTAGGGATTCAAAGACAAAATATCAAGAAATTCTATCAAATTAAAAGAACTTAAGCCACAAGTAGACATGATAAGGATTCTAAGACTGTTCCTATTTCAAAGGTCATTGACAAGATTCATCTAGATTGAGTATAAAAATAAAGTGATGTGCCAATAAAGACATGAAAGACTCCTGAGAAATCTTGACGATACTACCTTACATAAGACTTCAAAAGTCCCAGTCCTTTCTCCACATCTTGGGAACCTTAGATAGACTAGGATTACAAAAAGCTTCAAATAGGAGGGGAACCTATTGAAAAATCAATGGAAGAGTACAAATACCTCAGAGAATTACATTCATCATTAAGTTTTAAACCTCCCATCATGGGTAACACCGAGAGAATAATCATGAAAATCTAGGTGCTACATGTTGTATGAGTACCTCAACTATCCTTTGCTCCTTGTGGCATTCAAAGATCAAATCCACAACCACCCCCATTGGCATAGCATTAACAATCGCAACTGTAATTAAGAAAAGATCATATATTTCTTGGTGATCATCCCATGAAAGTGATATGATCCAATCTCCAACATCCATAGTCAAATGCATATTAGGCATTCATTAAACTGGACCATTTGGATAACCAACTCATCTCCTCAATTGATGCCAGCTTGCATCACTTTATTTCAGAAATGTTATTACATCATCCTAGGGAAAAATTTTAACTAATTGACATGATGTATCCACGTGTTGTAACATGATAGGCCAGGCATGCCACCTTCGAATGATTTAGAAAGGTCATATACATATTTGAAATGTCAACCTTATCTTTGACTCCTAATCTCTCGATATTATGACCTTACAACATGTTGGGAGGAAGACCCCTTGTAATATGTCTTCATGAAAACCCTAGCCTCATGATCCTATGATTGCTAGAAATTATCCTTGTATAGTAGCAGTGCAAGTCCATGAAGATAGCTCCATGACAATACGATGATTTATGTGTTGTAGCATCAAAACATTCCTTTTTGTCCCTTATGACCTTATGACTACTACCTTCCTTTACTAGCATAGCATTGACAGCCTGATCTTTAACATTCACTAACTCATGACAAACAAAAATTGTAAGATTGTAACCTGCATGAGTGACCCTTGAGATCTCACAAAACATCACTTGTCATAGCATGGGGCTTCAAAATAACATGTGCACCTTCTTTCACTTATGCCCTTGGGCCCACCTAGACATGCATCATCTCCTTGATTTTTTGCTATAGCTAAGGGCCTTGTGGTTTCCTTTAGCCACAAGGTGAGCACCATAGATCTGCCAAAGATCTATGGTGGAACATGTCATTGAATCTCATTTGCACCACTTGAAACTTTTAGCCAATGGGAAAGCATCTGTATGTCAGTTTGTCCTAACATTACTTTTGTCATATCATGGCCCACCTTCTAAAGTTGCCTCCTATATATCCACATAGTAGGTGCTTGCTATATCACTTTGGGTAAAGATCTTGCAACTTCTTAAAGTGATAAAGTGACTATTGTTGATCTAATCAAGATCAAGGGACATCATGACCCATCTAATTTTGTGGCAAAGGGGATCCACAAACATTAATAAATAAAGTTTTTGATAACCATAGGACATGCAAAATTAGAAGATAAAAACCTAGGGAGATAATGATAAGGCATGGTTAACATTTTACATATCCCCTGATTGCATGGGTATTTAATGAGGTAGAAAAATTATTCTCACCACCTTAAGAAATATGGATGGTCAACCTACCCATTTGTGCATGGTGATAAAAAATGGGTAACACTTTTGGAAATTTCTATTGAATGGCTACTCACTAGACATCAAACCAGTAGCCTTATCAATCTATTGGGTACAAAGTCAAACAAGGGATGATAATGGACATAAAATAGTAGTCACACATGCTTAAGTATATGCACTTGCATCAGGCATTTCTTGGGGAAGATGCTAAGAAGAGAGATGCCCTATACTAGCAGGTGTGTGATAGCTTACTTATTGGACCTCTAAGACCCCAATAACTTATTGAAAGTAGGGAAAACTACAACTAAACACACTTGTGATGGACTACACTTAAGGGAAATCAAAATAGGGAATATATATAGAGCAAGAACCTAAAGGTCATACCTTAAGAAAAAACTTGAGGTGAATCCCATTCATGGGAATGGGCAGGACTTCTCCTTCTATAGTAGCTAACTAGTAGGCATTGTGTTCTTTACTTTATGAGATCATGAATGTGCCAATCTACATATTATCAAACTTATTATGATGGTTAGGTCTAGTTTTAAGAATGTCCCACCATAAAACCAGATCTCCTTCTTTGAATAACTTGAGATTAGACCTTTCGTGAGACATCCTCTTAGTTTGCATCTGCTGGTGTTCCATTGTTTGTAACAATTTACTCCTTCCTTCCTCAAGCTCCAACAACTTGGGATACCTCAACCTCAAGGTGTCATCCTCTTCAAAGATCATTAGACTATCAGCAAGTTCTTATGATGGGAACTCTGTAGAAATAGGTATTTTAGCTTTCTTCCCGTACACAAAAATGTAGGTTGTGTTGCCTAGAATCCTCTTGGGAGTGATTCTATCAAGCCACAAAGCTGACCTCAACTTAGAATGCCAATCATGTTTGTTGCCTTTTAAAGTCCTTTTCAAGATCCTCAACAAATTCTTATTTGTACTTTCAGCTAGGTCATTTCTTAGAGGATAATAGTTGGACAAAGTATTGAGGTATAATCCATTCTTCAATGCCCATTCAATTATTCTTATTCCCACAAACACCAAGGCATTATTAGATATAATGGAGTTAGGAACTCCAAATCTATAGATTAGATCATCATACAAGTTTAGAACATAAGTCTCATTGGCCCCTTTTAGAGCTACTACCTCTATCCAATGTGTGAAATAATTTGTGGTAGTCAGTATCCATTTGTGGCCAACACTAGAATTTGGATTAATGGGGCCCACAAAATCTATGGCCCACTTCATGAATGGCTACTCAATCAAAGTAGGATGTAAGGGTAAGGCAACTAGCCTTTCCTTTCTACAAAATAATTGACATTGTTCACACTTTCTTGCCCAAGCATGAGCATCCCTAAATAGGTTGGGCCAATAATATCCAACCCTCATGATTTTATATCCTATTTTTTTTGGAGAAAAGAGACCTCTTGCATCATGAAACTACTCAGAAACTTGCTAGTATCATTATTGTCAATACATCTAAGGAGGATTCCATTTATATCCTTTCTAAAGAAAAGGCCATTCATTAATATATAGTGTACATATTGCAATATGAAATACCTTATTTTAGCCTTGTCAAGAAAATTGGGATATTCTTAAGTTTGCAAAAAATATGTCATATCTTTCAGCCAACTCTCTTGTTGACTTTGTTAGGGAACACCTTGATTGGTTAGGACAACTTCTACTATGTCATCAATGACCTGAGTCTTCTCATTAGCAAATGGTTCACATAAGCCTCTTCCCTTGAAAAGTTTTCTTACTTGGATGTCTACATCATATTCCATGACCTTAGTTATCCAGTTGACTCTCTTTTCATTGAGGTCTTTTCTCAACAAGAACTCTTTCACAATAGGATGAGCTACCATAAGATGAACTGTGTTATTAGACACCAAATTTCTAAAATTCTTTCAACTTTTCACCACTAAAAGCACATGATTTTCAATGAAGTTATATCTCTTCTCATAATCTTCTAAACCTTTACTAAAGAAAGCAACAAGTTGTTCTATATCTTGCTCATTTTGCTGAACCAATATTGCAAAAATTGTATTCATACTACCATATGCATACAAGGTGAAATCTTTTTAAAAGTTAGGATATACCAAAGTAGGAGTAGTAGGCAATTCTTCCTTTATTGATTCAAAACTATGTCTAGCTTCTTTTGACTAGTTGAAGACAATATTCTTCTTAAGAATTAATGTCAATGGCTTCAATAGGTCAACAATATTTTGAATAAAGTGTCTAACAAAGTTAATTCTCCAATTGAAACTTTATAATCTCTTTTTATGATGTGACAAAGGTAATTCTAGGATGGTTGAATCCCTCTCAGGATCAATGATGATGCCCTATTTGGATACAACATATCCCAATAATTTCCCTTCATGGACAACAAACACACACTTACAAACACACACAAACATAGACAATAATTTCCCTTTTAATAATATTTTCAATTAAAGTGTCAAATTATGAGAAATTTCTCTTATATAATCTAAAATATTATTATTTTCATAACCATCAACTAGTCTTTCTAGTCTTTCTTTGAGTTCATAGTATTTTTTCCTACTTGATTGTGTAGTGTGTCCAGCCATATATTTCTCTATTTTATTCTCTTGGTGACCCTATTCTTTTTTCATTGCTTTGATGAATCTCTAGATTGAGCTATGTAATGATTGAAGCGACTCACTAAATCCTCTATTCAATCCCTCAATAGAATTATTAGTTTTAGGAAGATCATCTTGAGTAGTTGAATAGCAGTTCCACATTGTGATTGGAAACTTGGGTGACTATCTATTGCCTCTTCTAGTTAGGCCTCCAATCCATGTGTCTTCAAATATAATCATATATGTGTTGCAAAGTCTCCTCATGTTAGATATAATAAGGAGATTGTAGAAGTATTTAAAATGCATTGATTACATATATTTGAGGCACAAAAGCTAATGCAACCAATTTTTTGATCTCAAATGAAAATACTTCATTGACACTGTAACATGTTTGTAGACCTACTTCTTGAACTTTCCTCCATAAGGACTAAGAGAAATGGAAAAGACATCCTTGAATAGTCATATTTGGAAAAAATTTAGAAATAGCTCCCTTGAAACCTAACTCAAAATTAGTAAGTATAGTTTCTAGGTTTAGATCAAGTTGCCTTTGTTTTAATTTTACAAGTACTTGTGTATAAGTGGATCTTGTTTTGTTCGTCATAAGAATCTAGATGAGTGGAAATATTGCATCATTTTTCAAGCCATGAATTGTGTACAACTACTAAAAAATACTTGGTACTATTTTAAATGTATCATCACTAAACCAATTTTCAGATTCTTTTAGTAGTTTCAAATTTTGTGTGGTGGTGAATATTAAAAAATGATTCTCATCATTAGTATCATGATAAAGAAACTTTTCCCCTCTATTGGTAATTGTATATTCAATTGGTGAGATAAGATCTCTCAATTTCTAAGGATTTGGGGGTGGTGCTTGAAATCTTATTCTTTTCCTTTGAATCATTTTTGATAATGCATTAATTGATGGTATTGCTCCTACTACTTAATGAAATATTAAAGCATGTAGTAGAAATGATATTTCTTGTAGAGTCTTGAGTCAAGCATGTCATGTCTTTCATTTCATTCAACTTCTATTTGACAGTGATCATCTCAAGTTTTTGAGCATGATTATGTCCTGTCGTGCTAGTCACATCACCAAATTTTTTTTGTGTTGTAGTATAGTACCAACTTGAACATTTATTCATAAACTATTCTGCATAACACCAGATCATTTTATTGACACCTTCTTGACGAAGTAAATATGTGTAACCATTTAAAATGAGTAATTTCTTATTTTTTGACTTGTCAAAAATTGAAGAGGCATTGTATATATTAAAAATTATGAAGAATTTCTTGATTCCCTAAAAGTATATTTATTTTTGTATCCTTTATAGAAACCCCTAGAAAAATTTAATATAATATTCAAAAAATTATTATTATTATTATTATTTGTAATTGAATTTTGATTTCTCTTTTTCTTATCACTCTTCATTCTTCTCCCCTTCTTCCTTCCTTTACTTATCTAAGATCTTAATTTTACCACTTTATATATCCTCTTAATGCCTTTTCATAAAGACTTTTGACTTACATCTTTTCATAATAACTCTTATTTACCTTATTTCTATGAATTTACTTTTATTTTTATAATTATTTACCATTTTATAAGTTATTTAAGCATATTAAAGATGTTTTAAGGCTATTTTAGGGGTATATAATGGATATATGGTCTAAAAATCAACTAAATATCCTCTATGGTGCCTCATAATCCCTTTTTAAGCATATTAACTTGATCTAAAATGACTATTGGTTATTTTGTCCACGGGTTATTTTGACCATGGGTTATTGTGACCTTGGATTATTGTGTCCTTGGGTTATTATGGTGGGGTTATTGTGTCCAGGGTTATTTTGGCTGGGTTATTATGTCCAGCACCCCCCACTCAGTGGTTAATGCAGTCTTGAACTGGTCTTCTCTATTAACTAGAACCTAATTATATCCAGAATATCCATCAAGGAGCGAAAAACTTTCTAAACGTAAAACATGTTGGAGCATCTGTTCCATAGATGGTAGAGGATGACGATCCTTCAATGACACTCTGTTGAGGTCTCCAAAGTCAACAAATAACCTTAGTTCTCCATTCTTTTTTGTAATAGGGACTAGATTTGATACCAAGCTGGTGTGTTTGATAGGAAATATTATTCCACTCTCAATAAGCCAGAAAACCTCCTTTTGCATTAAGGGTTTCAACGTTGGATTAACAATCCTTTGTTTTTTCCTTATGAGTTTGGAATTGGGTTCCAACTCAATTGTGTGTTGGGCGAGGCATGTATCAAATCCCTTAAGATCAATATATCCCCAAGAAAAAACATCATTATATTCTTGAAAGAGCTAGACATAAGATTGTCTTTCTTCAATAGGAATTTCTTTCGCTCTACAATCTCAAGATCTTCATAATGATCTTGCTAGTTTACCAAGCTGGTCTTACTCTTCTTGAATTGGACATTACTATTAAAGATGGACTCTTGAGTGACCAATCCTTTGGGCAACTTATTAGAGCTATGTTGTATAACTTGATCACCATATTGCTCTTGCACCTTTCATTGATTAAATGTTGAGTTCAAAGCTTCCTCAAGTAGAAAGTTGAGGATTTGTTCATCACTATCAAAGACTTGCCAATTAGCATTGTTGTTGGGTATAGAGGGCCTGACCACAACTTTGATATATTTTATACCTCTTTTTTGCTAATGTTATCAACTATATCAAATTGTGCCCCTACAAAAACTAATCTATCAACATGAAAATTCAATTTTCTAGGGATAACAACTATGTTAAAAGCATCAAAGTCCTCAATTAAAACCCAAACTCTCTATTTATAGCCTTTTAGCTTATCATTTTTGGTCATGCATAACCCTCTCACTTGATTGAAAACTAACTCACTATCACCAGATACTTTTATGCATTTGACATCTCTCATCCTGGCCCATTCTAATCCTTGGATTAGTCCTTCATATTCAGTTGTATTATTGGTGCATGCAAAAATGAAATGAAATGTTGTATAATACTTATCCCCCATAGGAGAGATCAACATTTCTTCCCCACCTAAACCATTCTTTCTTCTAGAGCCATCAAAATATAAATCCCATACTTCATTTTGCTGCTCATCAAGATCAATAGTATCCTTGACAAGGTTTGGCATTATTAGCCTAGCTTCTTCGAAGACATAATTTCCTAGACCAACTTTGATAAGATTTTCAATGGTAATGTCTTTGGTCTCATTTCTTGAGGAGTTATTATTCGCCCACTCATCTAGTAAAACATCAGGGATACCACCAACTTGAGCCTTTGTATCTTGGGTGACAAGATCTTCCCTTTATTCAAGTACAATGCAATTAGCATTGATCACACTAGGTGTGTCAGGTTCAATGTGGTCTTTAAGAAGTAACTTGGACCTAATTGTTAATTTGGTTCCATACCTAGTCCTAAATAGCATATGAGATCAATCTATAGATAAATAGCCTCCTATCTTAGCTGTGAATTCTCTTGATAAGCAAAGGGGAAAATATGGGGGAAAATCTATCAAAAATATATCTCAGGGAATAGAAAAAGTAGGACATGCATTGAGTGTTAGGCTTTCATTTTTTATGATACCTAAGGTGTTGACACATGAATCATCTAATTTAACCACACCCTTTTATAAGGGTTCATATCTTAAACCTGGCTGGTTTGCTCTCCTTTCAGGCATAAAAGAGCTTGTAGCCCTACTATCCACCATATGTAATTATGCACCAAATTGTTTCCTACAATTAGTGAAACATAAAATGGTGTAGGATTAACATCCTTACCTTGGGTTTAACTCCTTTTCTGGTTTTCATCTTGGGTCTTAGCCCCTTGATTTGTAAGGACAACCTTCGAAGACTCACTAGCAACTTGGCTTGGAACATCTATTACCAAAGCTTCCCTCAACAAGCTAGCTTGTCCTGGAGTGGGTAGGGAATCCCACGTAGACATGGTGATGCTCATTCTTTTCATGTTTTCCACAATTTTAAATGGCACAACAACATGCACCCTTGTTTGGGTCTTAGAAGCAACTAGATGTACTAGCTATTGTGACTATTCTTGAGTGACAATAGGAATACATCTTTTTTGTTCTTTCCTTACTTGAGCTAAGCATGACCCCTCAGTTGGCATACCTTTACTTTCCTCTACATCACTTTCTAGAGCTCTCTTCTTTGCTCTAGTGTAGACCCCACTTCTAATATTATCTCTATTCACACAAAAATGTTCTTCCACTTTCCAGTTCATGAATGTAGTATCCATAAGAAGAACCTCTAGTTACCTCTTGATGTCAGCATTAGATGTAGGTTGTGAACTAGAAGCACTTCAAATCATTAAGGACTTATTCATCATTCCATTGGAGCATGTAGCCTAGTTATGTTGCTGATTTCAAGGGTAACACCACTCATATTATGTTGCTAAGTTATATTGAGCAGGGACCATATCTTTGGTAGTATTTGGAGGAGGGGTAGTATTTAGAGGGCCTGGATTTTAAGGCCTAAAAGGTCTTAGGTTATATTTTTCCCTATTAGGTTGGTATTAACTCTAAAATTGTTGCTAAGAAGGTTGTTTGATGTTTGATTCTAGGGCTAGGATGGCTATTAAGCCTGGTATCATCCCTTTTAAATATTCACCACCTTGTTTGTAAGGTTTTTCATTAGACTTTCCATTCTTTTCTAGCTATCTCTTAGCTCTTGTAGTTCTAAGGAAGGACCTATAGTTGCCACTTCCTTGCACAGAGTAGCTGGTATTGAATTTAGAGGTGGTACAACTAGGGGTGTACTAGGTTGGATATCTAGATATATAGGCATTGGAGGCCTAGGATAAATTTTAGCTGCTTGGATAAGACTATTCTCAGCTCTTATGGCTATGTCATAACCTTTTGGTAATGAGTAACCTCCCATAGATTGTATCATAACCAAAATATCACTATTCAAACTTCTTAAGTAATATAGAAAAGCATGTTTTTTTGAAGGTCTTACCTGGACTGGTATTCTACTCCACGTTCTTTGAAATTTGTAATTAAAGTCCATCATTTATTCTTGAGGAGCCCTTCTGATGGTCATGAGTTGCTTAACTAGAGACAAAAATTCTAACTTGTCTTCAAAGTGTTTTGTTAGGGGATCTCCCAATGTATCGTGAGAAGTGATGGAGCCTATAGTAAGGCTTCAAAACCATTGTAGAGCTTTCCCTTTGAATGAGGTTGCAACCAACTTCAAGACAATGTCTTCCTCTATAACATGATGCATGTTACATAGTGTAGTAACATCTCTAATATGCTCAAATGTTTTTGTCTAGCCCTCTCAAGTGAAGTCTAGTTAGTTTTTCAAGGTAGCTAGGGGAATATCATGATGATAAGCAAAGAGTAATGGACTCCCTTGGTTGAAAGGAACAAAATTGAATTGTCTTTCCATTGGTATTTGAAAGATCCTTCTTCTTGGGACAATGAATTGTCTCACAAAAATAACAAGACTTAATGGTAGAGGGCTAGGTCAGGCACTTCTTGTTTGAATGAGGGTATCTTGAATTCTTTGTGATGTTCTACCTTTCCTCCTAGGTGGGGATAGTTCTCTATATTCAAAACCTATAGAGCTACTTCTTATCTACACTTTTCTCAAAAATCATATGCACTTATCTCTTTCCATGGTTAGAGTCACCAGATGTGTATATTCTATGCCTTTGCATAGGTTGATCTACTATTGTACACACCAGCCAAAATAAGAAAATATAAAGAAAAGATTGGAAATTCTTTTTTGCTCCCATCGAGCATGCAAGAATTGTTATCTCTAAAAGTTGTGCCTATGACTAAATTCTAAATTTATGAATAGATTCTAACTTAGTCAACCTCGAGTAACATGGAAATACTCCTAGGTAGTGGGAAATACCTAAGTTAGGAGTGAATATGTGGGTTATAGGCTAAATCCTCTTCATTTTTCACTAATTTACTTCTTTGAACATGGAAATAAAGTTGAGGGGGAAAAGGGATAGAAGCATTGCCTGAAAGGAAAATACTAAAAAAGTGAAAGGGGATGATACATTGAATGGTAGGATGAAGATATTGTTGGTCTGTCTCAATGAAACACTTTTAGGCAGTTGACAAGAACTTATTATTGTAAAGAATCACTCACATATAAATGTTTCACCAGAAGGATGCAATTCAGACAAGATATTAAAGGGAATGTTAACATTCACAATGTCACAAACTTGAATGGAATTAGAGTATCTCAACTTGTAACCAACATGAATAATCAAATTCCACTTGTAGTTAAAATTGAGATGAAATCTAAGGTTTCAAGGAGAAAATCTCAAGAAATTCTATCAAATTAGAACAACTTAAGACATGAGAAGACACAAAATGGGTTCTAAGATTATTCCTTCATTCAAATTTCAAAGGTCATTGACAAAATTCATCCAGATTGATTATAAAAATAAAGTGATGTGCTGAGAAAGACATGAAGGAATCCTAAAAGATCTTGAAAATACTATCTTACACAAGACTTTAAAAATGTTAGCCCTTTCTCCACGTCTTGAGAATCATTAAATAGATTGAGATTGCAACAAGCTTGAAATGGGAGGGGCACCTATCAAAAAATTAATGGAAGAGTACAAATATCTTAGAGAATTACATTCACCATTAAGTTTTACACCTCCTACCATGGGTAACACTAGTAGAATAATCATGAAAACCTAGTTGCTACATGTTGTAGGAGTACCTTAACTTCCCTTTTCTCCTTGTGGCATTCAAAGATCAAATCCACAACCACCCCTGCTGACATAGAATTAATAGTCACAACTATATTTAAGAAAAGATCATATATTTCTTGGTGATTTTCCCATGGAAGTGATCTGATCTGATCTCCAACATCCCATACCCAAATGCAGATCAGGCATTCATTAAACTGGGCTATCTGGATCACTAACTCATCTCCTTCGTCAATGCCAACTTGCACTGCTTCATTTTTGCAATGTTATTTTGCCACCCTAGGTAAAAAATTTAACTTACTACCAAGATGTTTCCACATGTTGCAACATGATAGGCCACGTGCACCACCTTTAGTTGATTTAATAAGGTCATACATAATTGAAAAGTCAACCTTAATTTTGACTCTTGATCTCTCGATATTAAAAGTTTATGACATGTTGGGAGGAAGACCCCTAGTAATATCTCTTTATGAAAACCCTAATCTCACAATCCTAAGATCATGGGAAATTATCCTTGTATCATAGCATCGTGAACCCATGAAAATAGCTCCACAATGATATGATAAGTCATGTACCATAGCATTAGAACATGTGTTTTGGCCCCTTACAACCTTATGACTACTCCCTTCCTTTACTGGTGTAGTATTGATAGTCTGATGTTTAACCTCCATGATCTTATGAAAAAAAACAATTGTAAGACTATAACCCACTTGAATGACCCTTGAGATCTCATGCTACATGGCTTGTTGTAGCATCAAGCTTCAAAATAACACATGCACCTTCTTTCACTTATTCTCATGGGCTCACCTAGACACACATCATCTCCTCACTTTGTCGCTATAGCTAAGAGCCTTGTATTTTCCTTTGGTGACAAGGAAATCACCATAGATCTGCCAAAGATATATGACGGAACATGTCACTGAATCTCGTCTGTGCCCCTTGAAACTTCTAGCCAATGGGAAAGCATCGGTATGTTAGCCTATCCTTACATTACTTTTTTCATATCGTGGCCCACCTTCTAAAGTTTTCCCCCCACATATCCATGTGGTAGGTGCTCACTATGTCACGTTAGGTAAATATCTTGTAACTCCCTAAAGTGACAAAATGACTACCATTGATCTAATGAAGATTGAGGGCCATCACAATCCATCTGATTTTGTGGAAAAGGGGACCCACTAACATTAATAAATAATTTTTTTTATAACCATAGGACATGCAAACTTAGAAGACTAAAACCTAGGGGGATAATGATAAGGCATGGTTAACATTTTACATATCCCTTGATTGCATGGGTATTTAATGAGCTAGAAAAATTATTCTCACCACCTTAGGAAATATGACTGGTCAACCTACCCATTTGTGCATGGTGATGGTAACAATTATATATTAGAAAAATATCATGGAAATTAGGTTATCACTTGAAAATAAGTGGACACATATAAAAAAGGATGAAAATTATTCTAAATATAATGCCAGTATAAGGACCATAACATATAAATTGGCAACTTCAACCTATTGGAATAGGCCATTTGGCATTTCTACCAATATTCTCTTGTCTAGAACTTGTCATGCTCTATGCCAAAAACTATGATGAAAATAGAAAGTCAATTGTTAATAAAAATACCCAAGAGATAATTTTGTCCATAACAAAGACTAAATTTTCTAATCTATTTGGAGTAACATGGGTAGCACAAAACTCAAACTTGCACATTGACCTAGAAAACATAGCAAAGTCATATGAGAGATTTTCAAAAATAAGAAAAGATTCATATGTTAGAGGACTAATGTTATCCTCATCCATTTTTCAAAGTGATCATAAGCCTCCTTATAAATCTGATTTTTTTTTGCAATGGGTTTAGGATACTATATCCTTCCTATAATTTTGTTTAGGGTTGGACAATATTGAGGAAGTGGATGCCAGCATTTTGAAAATCATGATTTACAATATTCATTGGTAAGCAATACCAGTATGATATAATTTTATTAGGCACATTTTTCATGGCATGCAAGAACAATTATTAATGATTAAAAGTGGCTCCCAGAAGGCATTTAGATTCACAACCTACTTTATCTATGTATACCAATGGTCACATGTTATAATGATGAGTGATAGTAGAAGGAACTAAAATGATTTTTTTGAGTTCTTCTTGGCACTCATGTGTCATATAATTAAAGACACTTCAATGCCTAGATTACCTGAGTCATGTAGAAATAACATTCAACTGGAAGTCAAATATAATTGGCTGATTGGTACTTTATGGAGGACAACATTGTGTTAAGGTTTTATGGTTCAATGGTAGAACCCTTCAAACTTCTAATACATGTGACACAAATGGTCTTTGCATTGGAATATGTACGATAGATAAAGAGAAAGGATATACTATTTCATGGCCAAGAAAAGAAAAATAATGTTTTTGTTGATCTCTATGCCTATGTTGCTGATAGGTGTCTAAACACTTAGTCATTTGCAAGTCATTTACTAGGAAATATTACAAGGTCATCACTGCAACCAAGTTATTTAGTAAAGGCTAAGTACACAATATTTATACCTATGAGCAAGACAATGATTGTCAAGCATTCAATAGAGACCAAGCAGATATGCAAGGTGAGGAACATAGTATAAGCTGAGCAATATAATGAAGATAGATCATATTGAAAAGTTAGTAAGAACTAAGCAAATAGACATATAGAGATTGAGTAATAAAATGAAAGTTTATGCATGAACAAGCATTAGAGCATTCAAATGCCAAGTAATTCAATTTTGATATGAGAATTTATAATTGCACAAACTCATATGTAAATAGTTTTAAGCTGACATTTCTATGAAATTATAATATTTTTAGAGGCATACCAGATGTTGTTTACGTGTCATTATAGAAGGTAATGATCCCAAGATGGACAATTCAACCAATCAAAAAATTGGATGTAATTGGAAAAAGATGATGAAGTTTAAGCCATTGATCAAGATCTAGAAACTTAACATAATGTCTATTTAAGGAGGATTCTAACCCTATAATTAGTTTGTGGATGAGAAAAAGATTGCAAAGTGTGTTGTTCTTTGGATTTGTTATCAAGATGTGAATGCACATGTGAAGGAATAAGACAAAGTTTTAGAGATAGATCCAACAAAGAGCAATTACTGCGGTGAAGAACTCAACATAATTATTAGATTAGGAGAATCAAATCAATGATACAGCAAGGAGGAGACCCAATATTAGCTTGAAGAGCATACGAAGAGTCAGGTATTGAATCAGTTACTTATTAATTGAGACAGGGTAAATCTCTTAATAGAGTGGTCCTAATAGGCCTATGTAAATCTCCTAACAGAGTCCTTACTTAATTATGAGTGTAAAATCATTTAACAAGGTGAGACCTAATAGTCTTTTAAGCTTTTAATAGGGAAAACCCCTCATAGGGTAGATCATATCTTATGGTCAAGAATTGCAATTTTAACAGGTTAACTTGATTGTTGCAACAATGAAGATTTGTGGGTTTCATCCCCACCCTAGTTTTACCTTCATCTTGAAGTGTTTATGAGTTACTAAATTATTGTGTTGTGTTAAACTTTTATGGATATGATGCATATCATTTATGTTACACCATTTCAATTTTTAATGATGGATCCATCAGAAGAATTAGGAGTGAATTCATATTATTGGTTTTAAGGATAAACGTTTAAGATCTTGATGCACTTGCCCCCCCCCCCCTCTTAGTATCTTGTTTCCCATATACTTATTCAAACATATTTTTCATTTCCTTTCTCATGTGAAGGGTTCACATTTGATAGATCTATATTCCAAGTAGCACACAAGTTTTTAACAATGTTTAATTTTGATGTTGATGCTTACTGGCAGTATGATCGAGTAAACATAATTAGCGCAAAGCTTGTATAGTATGCATAAAAATGAACCAAGCATGTACGTGAGTGTATCCCATTGATTTAAAGATTTATAAACATGGAATCTTAGGAAGTTTTTATGATAGAGATGGAGAAATGTGCATCTGAAAGCAATATTTCATTTCAGGAATTGAAAACACAAACTAGAGAATTGTACAACCAGAAAAGAAAATTGGAGCCCATCACATCCTAAAATTTCTATGAGAAACTAGATAACTTTAATAAATTTCCTATTCCAAGAAACCTAGAGATTGATCACAACCTTTAGGGTTGGACTAAAACAAAAATGAGAGAGTTTTGGACAATGAGGAAGAATTTTGGTGAGCCAAAGACTTCTATAGAGTTTGATTGTTTGGACGAGTATAAAACACTTTGTCGATTATGGGATGAAGAATATCTAGAAGCACTAAAACCACTACTTTTGGATGGGTCTAAATATGATTAGAATGAGTCTTCTTTGGATCCCCAAGCTACTCCAAGTACAAGTACAATCTCACTATTTTCATCATTTGTTGCACTCAATATAGAGACAATGTAAAATTATAGTAGAGGGGCTAACTTGATACAAATGATGGGTTATTTAGGTGTTGGTGGGCTAGGACCAAGTGGCGAAGGAATTTGGTTTGCACCTCAAACATTAGCTCCTCCAAAACATGGTGCTACTCTAGACCCGTGGGATGAATCATCTCTATCAAGTTCCTCCATATTTGGTATTGGCATTCTTGATTTTCTTATTTTTGTATCACCTTTAATTCAAACTCCACCTCCCAATGCCCCTATTTCTAGTGGTGTAAAAAATACATTAAAAGTGGATATGGGTCAAGTTCAACTATGCCAGGTTACTAAGAGGGGAGGCATGAACCAATAACCTTAAAAATTTATCAAATTTAGATCTTAATTGCAATAATTAATAACCATTTAATTCATCAAATCAAATCTAACTGCATGCATGAGAAACTAAAAACATCAGACATTCATGGAACTTGAACATAATAATTTGGTGACCCAAAAACATTTCGAATAGAAAGTAAACCTAGGGTGGGGATGATACCCACAAAACTACAATACTAAAATATAAAGTTGGCTTGTTAAGGCTAACAAAGATCACTTCCGATGACCTACCCTATTAGGAGAAATCAGGACTGCTAGGTCCACCTTGATAGAGGTTTTACAAGCATACAATAAAGTATGCACTTGGTAAAGAGATTTGACAAAAGATTGTTAAGTCTACCTTGTTAAAGGATTTGGACTGATTCACTTGTTAGAATGAAATAGTAGATCTCTGACTTACAACTTGATTTGTTGATAGAGATTCTTTGAAATATCAATCCCCTTTATGTGATGGATATGACACTACTACTCCTTTACTAATATGGCCTTACAATATACTTAGCCACCAATTCATATTCACATCCTTCATTCTTTTTCACTTACTTCCTCATCATACATGGATACGATACAATAAATTACGTATACATACATACATACATACATACATACATACATCCATACATACATAAATACATACATACATACATACATACATACATACATACATACATACATATATATATCCAATTTAGAAAATTACAAAGTTGGCCCAAATGAAGACACTTGGGTCCTAAAGACTAACTTGGTAAAGTTCTAATACTCGGCGTCCACTGTCACTACTCAATATCGTCATAGATTCAGTAGAAGTAGAAGCTCAGTCCATATTAATCATCTCAAAGTAGTCTCAAACTCGGTCTACACTGGTGACTTAGTAGATACTATGTAACTTGGTAGAAACTAAATTTCTCATTTACCATGACTTCACTTAGTCAATGCATAGCTCAGTTAACACTAACTTCACTTCACATGATCTACTAGCTCAGTTGAAATTGCAAAGCTTGGTAACCATTGAACTACTCAAGTTGAATTGCTAGACTTCATATTACCTGATTTTACTCGATTTGAACTGTTGCACTTCACACTAACTAAATTCACTTGGTAACCACTGGGATGCTTGGTAGGAACTATAAAGCTTGGTGACTACTAAATTACATGGAAAACACTGTAGACTATTCAATGAGCTCAGTCACCATACAAAATCTATATAAGTGTTTTCACTAATAAAAAAACTTGACTTAATGGCAACAATATCCCCCTTTGGCATTAGTGACAAAAACACTTATCAGCCAAAACTTATATACATCACAGTGTGATACTGGCTCGGTATGGTAAACTATTTTTATTTATTTTTTGAGATTTTTCAAAATTTGTCTTTATAAGTATATCTAGTATATTGTATCTACAACTTCTATGCTTTCCTTTCCTTTTCATGATTCTTCCGCATATAATATACATATTGTATCTCCCCCTTTTTGACAATAATACCAAAGATTTTATTCAACATTTATTTACATAGAGACACCAATATAAGAAAGAAAATTAAATTGTACCTTAAGTATGAGTGTTAAAGTCTTATCCCAATTTTCTTGCAAAACTTTGCACATATGTAGAGCAATTTGCACTTTTGTAGAGAGTTCTATCATGTGATATGCAATGAAGAAGTTGTTCTCATGGATCAATGTTTTTGAATAAACAATGTGCTTCTACAATGTATCCATGATGTGAAGGATCACATTCTAAATATCTATCAGTGAAGACTGGATCCTTGCCTCTTCTCTCAAAAACTTTTCCTACATATCTGACAAGAATTTGATTTTCATATGATGTATAGAGCTTGAACTAGGGTCAAGTTACAACTTCTATGCACTAGCCTTTAGATGTTCATCAATTTTTGTTAGATTTCTCTTTATTTCCTTTGTGAACTTGGTAACATTACATAATTTTCCAAAAAGTGATGTTACATTTGTGCAAGATTTTTCAAGATTGGTAAAAATTGAGGAAATCTCTACTTTCTGAATGGAAATTTGTTGAGCAATGTGCTCTAGCACTTTGTTATCAAATTTCCTCTTTGCTTTCTCAATCAATTTCTCTTGACCACTTGAGTCCTTATTAAAATTTTGTACTGCCTCTTCCAATTGAAACAAAATGTGTTTAGAAGTATCAACTTCAACACCTATCACCTCAATCAAAATATTCGTAGCATCTTCTATGATTTTATATTCTATGTCTCTTTCCTCTCTTAGTTTCTTCTGTTTTTCCTTCTTTTGGAGGAGTTGACCAGCTATATGCATTTGATATACAGTGATATTATTAAAATCCCATTTTGGAATCTCAATCTCCTCATCTAGGTCAATATCCTCCTCTATCTCCTTTTCACTCAAAAATCTTGTACTTGGTTGAGCCTTAGGGTCAACTACCTTTGTAGTTAATGCTTTACAATCCGGAATGGAAACACTAGTAGAGATAGTAGGACTAGCTAGGAAAACTGATATAGTACCAACAAATGGAATACTAACTAGTATGTTTACTGAATCCAAAATTGAATTACTTATAGAAGTATCCAAAGTTGTAGAAGGCAAAACTATAGAATCCAAAATTGTAGAACTCAAAATTGTACTTACTGATAACGAACACAAAATTGTAAAACATACTATACTCATTGTTGATGATGTTGACTCATGAGCTAAAGAAAATGGAGGTTGCATCTTAGTAGATGAAGTGGTAGACACTTCTATTAGTGATGTGCTGAGTGGTGAGGGAGAAAAAGTGATTGGAAATTTGATGTATCTGCTATAGTGACAATCAAACTTCTTGTAGCTATCTTTGAACTTGATGTAGTTGTTGATTTTCTTAGAGAGTGAGGAACTGAGGCAATGACTATAGCTACTATCTTCATAGGATTAGTATCCTCATCATCTTCTTTGTCTTCCTTGGTATCTTCTTCCTCTTTATCTTTTTCAACTTCTTCATTGTCAAATTGTATTGGCTCAGAGTATGTTTATGCTTCCTCATCATCACTATCATCATCCTTGAGTTCTACAAGGAAGTCAGTTTGTTTATGCAAGTGATAAACATTCTTCCACATAGTTGTCGCATTCTTGACTACATGCTCAATATCCTTTAAAAAAATTAAACAAGTATTAAATCTAAGAGTCATCTTGTCTTCATTTTTCTTCATAGACTCTTTTACCTTACACTACTACATTTAACATCATTTTTCAACCAAAAATTTTGACCATCAACTAAATAAATTTAGGGTGGTCAAAATGTAAAGGAAAAAATTTCATTTTTTTACATATAAGACCCGTGTTGGTCAAAATTTTGACCAACACAGGGCTTATACATCCGCAAAGTTCAAAAAACATTTGCCCAATTACCTTTTTTACACCTAGTTTCATTTTACATTTCTGGAGCATTTTTGCATGGTTATCTCTGCATTTTCGCATGGTTTTCTCTAAGCCCAGTTTTGTTTAAGGTTTTCTCCACCCACTTGATTAATGACACCTGCTAGCCCTAGGAATAATATGAAAGGGGGCCCTACATTTGCATCAATATAGGGGGAGCAAAATAGTAGTTCAAAACTCTCGATATTGTCTTTCTTTTATTCTTCCTGATGTGCTTGACTTCAAAAGTTGTTCCATTCATGACTTCCAATCACACCTACATCTCCTGTGGTTGAGGAGAGGGATTTCTCTTCGAGCATATTTCCATAGGTACATGTGTATTTTTTTTGTAGGTTTTTATGATAATATTGAAGATGGGAGTGAATACTATTACTATCATTATTATTTTTTATGCCAAAGTTCAGCCATTGTTGTGTAATATAAATGGGAGAGTCTCCACTCAAGTGTTTTTTCTCAGTGATGTTTTGATGATAAGTGTTAAAAAGAGTCTAGTTGCAAAAAGAATGTAATGTACTTGTTCTTTCATTTTATTGAAAGTGGGTAGATGTAGATTTATCATTTGGAATGTTGGTCTATTGTAACAACTATTATACTTTTTGTTATAGTAATGAAAGAAAAGAAAGGAAATGTATATGTAGAAGCTGTAGTTGTAAAAGCTTAGAAGAAATAATAATGACAATTTTTTTGTTTTATAAATATAGTTGTGTTGGTATCATATTTTTCTTGTATTTTTGTTTTAATAATACATAATTATATTGTATCATTTAGACAACAGTTTCATATTCAAAAAAAGAACAAAAAGAAAAAAAATTGAGTGTGTTTCTCTCTTCAACTCTAGAACATTCAACTTAAACATCAATACATAAAGATAATAATTTGAAATCTGGTGTGTTTAGTGCTTGGAGTTGTACCCTCAATACCTAGGCCATGTGGGCTATAAAACATGATATTCATGTGATTCTATGTTAGATGATGATGATGATAATGAATAATCACCATCTACTACTAGCTCATGTAGTGATAAAAGGTCTTCAATGCACCTCTAACTACAAGTATGCCATGGAAAACATGTGATGGAGATGACTCCTCAAACTAATAGACTATCATGGAATTTTTTTGATGAAGATGACACCTACAAATACTGGACTATCTTCAAAAACTTATGATGAAGATGGCACCTAAATTTACTAGACTATAATTGAATTGATGTACTTTGGATCCTTCACCGAAAGTCTCTATCATTTTGTTAAAAGATGATTTATCTTCTAGTTCAACCAAAAGAATCTCTCTCCTATATTTCAACATTACATTTAATTGTTGCATTGCAATTAGGTCTTCCTACAAGGGTTTCCATTTGGACGAATAACAAACTTGTTGGTGTTTTAAAACTACTAAGCAACAAAATGCTTAATACCAAGATGACAATACTCACACAGTCTAAAGACTAGCCAATTCTTATTATCAATTGTATGTGCACACCATTTGGGCCAAACTTCTACAAAACCAAAGGTGGTTTTCTACTCTTTTGGCTCTGCAAAACTAGGGTGGGTATATCCAAGGATGATACAAGACTAGGAAAACTGTATGAGAATTATCTTAGTTTCATTCTGATTCTCATCTCAAATTCTCCAATACATGTACAATTCTTGATACTTTAATAAACACATCCCATATAACAAATAGGGCCAAAAATCTTCTATAGGTCTACAGATGTTCTCAGCAATAATGCCTAACTAAAGCTAAAACATTACATGCAAACAAGTAGAGGCCAACTTTGAAGATCTACAGGAAAAAAAATTAAAGTTAATTATAATTCTGCATTTTGACAATCATGTGTGACACATTTCTCTTTTAGCTGGATTAAATTTGATCAGTGCCTAATCCATTGGGGTTTAGAGTCTACTACAAATCTCTAGATCTAATTTGTTGCCTTACAACAAATTTTATTAGCAATTCTTATCAAAAATTGTCATTCTAAATCTTTTCCACTACTGCAGCAACCTTATCAAATTCATCAAAGCTTTTACTTAATCCATTGAATTAACAACCATGATAAATAGATACACAACCTAATTGAATTGTATTCAATTGCACAAGCCTTTACTTATACAACATCAAGATAACCAAGTAATCAAAAGGAGACAAAGTTCAGAAAGAACTGATATGGGGATAGTTCATAATTTGTATTCATTTTCCTTGAAAATTGTATACAATTTACAATAGACTCAAAATGACCTTTAGAAAGAAACACAGATCATTCTATATTCATGTATTCTCAAGATCCGATAGAGAAGATCCATCACGAATTTTTGTTCAAAAATGGTGGACCAAAAACAAACTAAGTGTAGCACTTAGCAAATAGAATTTAGACCTTTTCTCTTGCCCTGGAATTTCACTTATATAGTGTGAAATGCAACAACCTTCAGGCTAAGAGGAACTGACAGGTGTCGTTTACAAGGAATATCTACATACACCTATCACAAAATGACAAAACTATGGGTAACAGAAGATATCGAAATCAAATCATTCCTTTTGGTGGGTCAGCTTCTGTTACATGTTTTGATGTTGTTGAGTTGGCTATTGATCTAATTTATCTTCATATGTAACTGCCAAATTAGCCAATGATGAAGCTTGTTCTAATGAGGGCACATTAACCTCCACCTACAGGCTTCCACCACCTTCACTCTACATGGTAAGGAAAACTTCTACCTTTTCCTTTTCTTTAATTGTATTGGCATCTTGTGGTCCTGGTTCTGCAATTGAAAGTGACAGGTTTTTCTTGTCTTCTTCTTCTAATTGGGTTTGAGTAGTGATGGTATCAATGATTTGGACTTCCTCACCCTACACCTCATCACTGTCAGTTTCATCTACATCAAACTATTCACTAGAATCCATTTCTGTCATCCACCTATCAAATAATGTGTCATTTGGCCAATTGAATTGCAAAATATCCTTCTATTTCCTTATTATATAATGAGCCTCATTATCAATATCAACAAATTCCTGTTTTAAAGAATCAAAGAATATTTTGGCTTTCACCATTTCTTCTGTTGTGGTGGCCCACTGTGCATGCCCTATTTCATTTATGACTTGATTCATTCTTAAACAGAATAAATCATCAAGTTCCTTAACCCATTCCTCTTTGCTTTTCAAACTATTTTTCTTATCTAGGGCATGAGGAAATAAATTGAATTTTTGACTCTTATATTTTTCTAAGTAGCCTATTATTATCTTCTGTAAATGTATCATTTTGCTATCAAAATTAGCAAGATCAAAAACAATGTCAAAGGTTTTATCAATCTGATCACGAGAATTATTTATAACAGATAGACACAATAAGGTTAATGTTTTCTCCCTTCTCACCCATTTGTTCACAATAGGCTTTACAGCCTCATCATCTACTTTTAACTCCCAGATGTTAATCACCCTAGCCAATTGATCATGGATTAGTGGCTATTCAACCTTGTCTCCTAGATATGTAAGAGTTGTTCTTAGTTTATCTTCATATTTAGATTCCAGCTCTACATGTAAGGCCCACAATTTACTCATTTCTTCTTCAAAATCCTTAGCAGTGTAATATTGTGGCCCTTAGGGTGTGTCTAGTATTTCAATGAGGGGGGTAGATTTGAAAGGTTCAATAGGGGGGCGAGGGTATGTTATTTTAGGCTTGGTGGATTTTCCTAGTAGCTTGTTCTCAAGCTCAACTCTCCTTTTTACCTCTTTATTATAGGCATCCACAACTGCCTCATATTTACTTTGTAATTCAAACATTTCCTTTTCCTCCCTTTTAGTAGTAGCTAAGGCAAATTGAGAATAATCCACATTCATGTGGGCTGCCTGTACGTGTGTGGTATCAGCAACTCTCCTCACAATAATATTCCCTGTCAGTCCTAAAGCATTAGGCTATGTTGATACAATCCTGGAGTCTCTTCTTAATGACCACATAACAAGAGCATCTTGATCATCACTAAAAGCAGTCCCTACAAATTCCTTTTTATTTGGGTCTTGTAACTCCAGTCTATTAGAAACAGAGTTGAAAATCAATGCATCTGCAATATCCCAGTTAGGCAACAATAGTATGTTAGAATTTTTTACCATTTGCCTTCCCTCCTCAGGGGTAATGTTCTGGAATTCTTGCATCATTTGCTCCTTTATTTGGTTTTGGATGGAGGCTTCATCCATTTTTGGATGCTCTGTTTTCATGTTCTTACATCTTTCCTCAAAATTGTGGATGTTTGCCCTCCAAGCAAATTGATGGAAAGCCCTAGACCTTACAAAACTATCATCTGACAAAAATTGCTAGCTGGCTTGTTCCAAAATAGGGTCCAATTCCCTTCCCTTAAAATCAGCTACAATCAGCTCGACGCTTGGCACAAGAGGTTCCTGGGGGTTCCCTTCATTGATCTCTACTTGAGTGACAAAAACTCCCCCTTGTGATCCAATTTGTTCAATTTGCTCAATAGTGAGCTGCACCTCCCCGGTTCTCAAAGGGGTCTGTGAAGGTGAATAATCCTCAACATGAGAATCCTCCTCTCTTATTGTTTTCCTCCTCTTAGGGGAGGGCTTAGTAGGCCTCTCTTCCAAAACCCTACTAGTGGACTCAATTATTTGTTTGCCTTTTTCCACTATATTCATTTTATTTTGAACAATAGTATATCTCGGCCTTTTTTGGATAGTTAATTGACCTGCCCTTATATTGGGAGTAAAACCCAATCTTCCCATTACTTTCTTGACCTTATCCGGGTAGAACCTAATAAAGAATTGCTTCTTTTCATTCATTGCCTCTATTATTTCAAGAAAATTATTCATAAGTTTTATCATCTTATCTACATTTGTAATTGCATTGTCCAAAGGACTATAATCTGGATCAAAACAATGAATGAAATCCAAAATTTTAGAAAAGACTTTCCACTTTTCTTTCCTAGTCTCTTACTCTCGTAAGGAGTACTCATTCCTTATTAAGTCTTTAGGAAAATAAAATTCATGCTCAATTTTACCAAGCTTAATTCTCTTCCTCAGAGCCAAATGATAAAATCCTTCATAATCAAAAAAATGAGGATGGGAAGTGGCCATCTTATAATGATTCAAAATCTTGTGCGAAGAAATCCAACCTCCTTTTGTGATTACAAAATGATGAGCCACTGTGCAAGTAGGAAAAATTGACCCCTTTTGTCTTTTCAATAGAAGGGCTTCCTCCACTCCTCCTAGCTACCACAATATCTCAGCAACTACTACCTTTAAAGGCACTTGGTAGGGTAGTATGTGGGGGCTTCCTTTAAAACCATATATTCTAAATATAGTAGAAATAGAATATGGAATGACATCTCCCCAATTATGTGAAAATTTCAAACCACTTGGGTTGTCCATAGGCCTAATGAGATTAATTAATGCTTTGGGCATTTTGGGATTGTCCCTTAATAGGAGGCATCTCAGCTTTGAAGCGAAATACCTATCAAACCTGATAAAATTGGCATTTTCTACATCCCAAGTCATATCTGCACTCCACAATTGAATTGGTAATGCTTCCCCACGCTCTTCTCTTTCTAATTCCATTTCTTTACTAAAATATGTTACTCCCTTGAATAAGAACATGTGCATTAACAGAGAATAATGGCCAAAAGTTTTTTCCATCTTACCCTTAGCAATTCCAATCAGTCCAATGTGAATCTCCTCAGCTAAGTAAGAAGCAAAATCAAAAATTATATCCACACCAAAAGAGGAAATCTGAGTAATCATATACATAAAATCCACATGCATGAACTCTTCATCTCTCCCAAAAACTTTACACAAGGACCTATATATTTCTATAGCCCTAGAATTGAAGTATGCCCTTTTGAAAGGCTCCCTGGAGGATGCTATTATTGCTGGTAATGTTCCAATTCTACCTATGTGTGCACTTAGCACTCCTTGCCTAACTGCATCTCTCTTAGACATATACTCATTTTCTAACACTTTCAAATCAATGGGCACATGATAATTAGTGACAAGCCCTAAATTGAAAACTTCCCTAATTTCCTCTACCCTGATTGTAATCAAGATTTCACCATCAGTTCTCCTCACTACCCTAAGGGATTGGTCATAATTCTTAGCTACAGCTTCCAAAAGATCATAATCCATGAAAACACTAGGAACCACTGATTTCCCTAGACCAAAATTCCAGATGTTGGCATGTGGGGAAAAAGGTTCCTCTTTGAAAACCATTTTTTGAATAAAACAAGACTAGTCTGTGAAGTTTTTGCATCCCTAACCCAGTTTTCTTTGTCATACAGCCCATCTCCTATTTTTAGCCTAGGGTTTAATGAAGTTAGCCTCTTAACTTCTACAATTTCAACAGTGGAAGAAGGGAGCAGTTCAAGCAAATCATCGTGGACATTCCTATCCAAATAGTTCTCTTGAAAAGAAAATGCTTTTTGTTTTGGAGCCATTTTAATTAACTCTCAAAGGAATTGAAATAGAAGAAGGATTATAATGCAAGTACTTACTTTGAATTTTTCTCTAGTTCTTCTTAGTGTTACTGCAATCTTTCTGCGAACAAACTACTTCACAATCTTACCGAATCCAGCACGGTCTTCTCACCAACTATTTCTACTTAGAAATGCTCTGAATTTTTGTTCAAGTAAGATGGAATTAAGAAAATCTTCTGTGTTATACTCTATTTTTCTTCACATGTGAATCTTTCATCTCTCATAAATGCACAAGGTGGCATCACCTTCTATATTCAAATTTACACCATGGATTTATGAAAAATCCTATGATCCAAGGATGCAAGCAAAGATGACTCATGTTCCTCTTGACAAGCTGGTAGTCAACCCAATGAAAATTTTCCATGTGTACCTTTCCTTCATTTTTTGCACCTCTAAATTGGACCCACAGAACTCTGAGGACACGTGTCACTTAGGCGCTATCTCGCTATACATAAAGAGTGAGCACCTTGCCATAGCGAGATAGCACCTATCATTGATCCTGATTTGATCATGTGGATGACATTTGATGCATTGCTCAAAAGAAATATGGTGGGCCACTTGTTTCCATGTTGCTATTCGTAACCTTCGTGCAACTCGCCATAGCGAGATAGCAACGATCATGGATCTGAGATAGATCTAACGATCAGAGTCTTTCATATATTTTGTGAATAGGGCATGGGTCCAATCATTGATGACGTGATGAAATCTTAGCTATATTACCTGCTACTTGGGGCCCATATTTGTTTATTTCTTGGCCACGCGCTATGTCGCTAACAGTGAGAAGAACAAGTTCCCAATAGCGACATAGTGAATCTCAGTGTCTTTTCTTTTCCCAACGTATACGTGTAGCCCATTAGATGCCAGCATGTTCCAAAGATTTATAATTGATATCTGATGGAGTACTTTCTCGGATGCACTTACTCTGAAAAGTTGTCGCAGTACTACTTTTCGTCTAGGCACTATGTGACTAATAGCGAGAGACACCAATTTTTTGATAGAGACAGCAATTTCTGGTGACTCATCAAAATTCAGGGTTGGAAAGATAAAGGTGAGTGAAGTCATAACTACCCTCGTTAATGCTTCTAACACATAATAAAATAGCACGTGCACCACGTAGCCTAAAAAAACTTACGATCATCAAGAAATTTAAAAGTGATTGCTAGCCATTATTTTTGGTGAAGGCGTCATGTTGGTAACAATTAAGTGCCCAATTTCTCTGATAGTGACAAAGCGACTAATCGAAAAAGTTAAGATTTTTGTTGACACCTTTTGTACCTCAATGTTACAATTTCTTTTTAGGTTTTGACATGTCTATTATAAATGTGATGAAATATCTCTGAAACAATACAATCTCTGGTCACCGTATTTCCACTTGATGATACCTCTTTTCAACTTAGCAGTGGTCGCTATGTTGTTAAGGGTAAAATACTTGTATCTTTTTATAGTGAGATAGTGATTTCCATAGATCTTTTAGGGATCGGGTGGTTAGAAACACAAAAGAAAAGATGTGACTCAAGGTGCAAAAAGTTTGAAAAGGATAGGAATCTTCACATATTTTTAGTTTCGAACCCAAAAATTTTAAAACAAAACAAGACCTAGGGTTTCGACAAAAAATTGCTTCAAAGACCTACAAAATATGACTTGGCTAGAAACCCTATTCACCATAGGTGGATCCCAATCTAAATTCTTCTATACCTTGGACAAAGGAATTTGATTATGCAAAAATTCAAACCAACAAAACTATCATGGAAAATTGTGACGAAGATACCACCTGAAACTATTAGACTATCATAGAAAAATTGTGATGAAGATGACATTAAAAACTATTGGACTATCATGTGTATAAGTCAAAAAATGATTCCAACATATGAAATTAAGTGTACTACATAGGATAGTGATGACTGAATTTCCATGCCTTCCAAATTTGGTGGTGGTAACATTTATACCAATTTCTCTTGTGGGATACACACTCTTGATAAGTTAGTTAGCCTTGTGACTAAGGTCGATGGGGAATGTTGACACATGCAACCTGAGCATGAGTTTGAATTTGGTATTTCCTTCGAGATATTTACTTATTTTCCAAATAGAAGGCATCATCTCCATTTTTTATGTCATGATAAGTTGTCACAGGTTTTTTGAATGAATTTATTTTCTTATGTGTATTTCTTCTCATAGAATGAACAAAACTTATTAATGCTCCACCAAAAGCCGTAGAAGGAACAACAATCTAAAGTTTGGGCTTGCTACTGCCAGGATCTCCTCCCTTTCCAAAGAACCCCAAATAGCAAAAGAAAACAAACAAATTCAAGACCGTTTAAGCTTTACCCAATAATAATATCCCAGGAGTCCAAGAACAACATTTGACTACAAGGGTGGTGACGAGAAGTGTGGGGCAACACCCCTTCAGACCATATAAATTCTTCTACAGTTCATGTTTTGAATGCCACAAAAACCTAGAATTAACATTAGAATCCATGGTTTGAATAATATAAAGTCTTATAATCAATCAATACAAAATCCATGGTTTGATTGCTATGAAAACTTAGGACCAATACTAAATTTCATGCTTTGAATGCAATAAATACTTAGAGTAGTCATATAATGTTTTGTAACTCAACATTGCACTCTTCCCTAGAACATCCAATATAAAACCCTAGGTCACATTGCACTCTTCCCTAGAACATCCAATATAAAAGTCAAAACTCATAAACAAAAAATCAATCAATTTCATTTCAAGGGCTTTTATAATTCCTCAATAAAGTTTGACTCATGAGGCTTCACCAATATGTCACTTTAATGACTTATGTAGCTATTTTTTGTGTTTGAATTAAGTTATCTCATTATTAAAGGCATACTTTTCCATTAAATATAATGGCTCCTCAATAATACTTTATGAAGATAAGTAATAAATTTACAATATAACCATTATAAATAGCTTTATTACTATTACTATAATTTTAATATCTCATTGATTACTCATCATCTCTCTATCTCATCTGAACCAGTTGGTCAACCATTGCTTCCATCACACAACCAACTGCCTTACTAAAAATATTAATGGTTCTCTCTATTAACTCCTAACCTACTATAACTAGTAATTCCCTGAATATTTGATAAAATCAATAGTTCCAAGGGTCGTCACTGCATTGAGATCGGTCCAGGTGCCTTGCCAAATGTAGAAATGTTAGATACATAACTTACTATAAATTGTAAGTGTACCTACTTGAAACAAACGAGGAGCAATCTTAAACACTTCTGTACTATAGAAGGGAAAGATCCTCTTGTTTTGCCAGATGGGGCCCTCTAGCCATCAGCCTTAACCTACGAGGGCCAATAATAGGTCAATCAAAACATAAACCATGGCGAGCTAAAATGAGGACATTACACTTTATAACCAATCCTACTTGTCAAAAAACACATAAGACACTTCAACAAGCACTTTGACGAGCCCTCTTAACTTCAACGAGCTCTATTCATCTTTAGAGATCCCATTTTTATTCACCAAATCTCCATTAAATGATCTCTAGCTTCTCATGGAGTTCCTATATTAGAAGCTTCATACATAGTATTACTTCCATCATCTGTAAGAGCTGGTGATAATCTGGATGTAACCAATGCACGATTGCCAACTAAAGAAATACTAGCGCCAATGTTGAGATCTAACTCCACAATAATAGCTAATGAGTTTCCATATTTTTTTATCAATGGGTTAACCTATTGAATTATTAGAAAATTTAGGAGTTAATAAAAAAAACTCATCAAATCAAGCTCGGTGTTATTCTCAATTATAACAACAACCATTTAGGCCAACTATTCGTAAACTACATATTGATATTTGGTTGAAACTCAATAGTTTGGATGGTGAATCTAACAATGTTTTTATGGTTGTAGAAGAAGAACTCATTTTTAGCATATCCTTGCTCAAAATAGTTTCCACAAAAATTAAGATCCACCAAATATTCTACACCTCAAAATAGAAAACAATCAAATGATACTAGTTGTGCACACCATGTTTACTTTGCTTCTAATTATCTTCCTACCAAATAATAGTATAGGGCTTTTCTATAAAACAATGCTACTAGCCGCCACATTTCTAAAATGATCAACTACATGCCACTATCGACTATACTCTTGCACCTATGCTTGGTGCAAACACTAGTATATAGTACTTAAGATACCACTGAATATCTAAATCATTGTTTTTCAAAGAAGCTATAAGGCATAATTCGAGTGAATTTAAATACTCCAGGCGATTCCTGAGTGTGGATGTTTCAATTCCTTAGTGTCAAAACATGAATATTTTTTATGCTTATCATTTCTCTAGCAATTCTTAAGTAAAACATCATTAAAATAATTGTTCCCTTTGACAACATCAAAGAGTGTATATATACAATATTTTTGAAGTTGTTTTGTGCTAAATAAACCTTTTGTGATCAAGTCTTATAAATATCTTGGTTGGTACATTGCAAATTTCTTACTGGCTTTGTACTAGTACCCAAGATTAACATTGATGACATTAGTAGAATTCCAAGTTTTTCTCTTGTATTCCTACTAATTGTACTTGATTGTTGAATATGTTAAAGAAGAAACAAATGCTAGTTAATTTACAGACTGTAACTGACCTGAATTGCTTGATGTATTTTTTAAATGTTGAGATGCATATACTAAGAATTTTTTGTTGCTGTAGGCCAAGCCATAGCTAATAGACAGGTCAAAACTTCCAACTATTGTAGATCCTGTGATTAAAGAGTTGTTGAACTTGAAATATCTTCAGCAAGTAAGTTGCATGCAAAATATTTCTTTTGAAGGGAATTGACATTATTTTTAAAAATACATTCAGTTTATACAATTTTACTCATGTTTTGGTAGATAAAAACTTAACGTTCTTCCACATTTCTTGCCCATTTTATTGCATATCTGAAATAAGACATAATCTTGCCATTTTCCAATAGCTAAATGTCTTTAACTGTGATTGGAATTTGGCATAAAATGTATTTTTTAGGTTAGATTGTTAGCTAGTTCTGGTTGATCACCATTTGAAAATTAGAGGTGCTTATAATTCGAATTCATAACAACCATTTCTCGTCAACTTAAATTGTTTGTTTAGTACCCATTGCATTGACGTGACACTTACAAGGTTGAAGTATTGAAATTTCCTAGAAGGTCTGCCTACTCAATTCCATGATGATCCAACTTTCCTTGATCCTTGGGAGAATGATGCAGGAGCATCAAGGTCAAGGTTGAAGGCATGAGAAGACATTAAGGTCTCAAGATAACCAACATGACCATGTTAGAACAGTTGATGTAATAAGACCCTGTGAAGGTCCTTTTTGATATGTTTATAATCATTTTAGTTACATTTGAAAACATTAATTAACAAAAACCATATGTGCAGATATAAACATTAATCACAACATGTCCAGTTTATTTGTAGGTATATTTTCCTATGAAGAAAGACCATGCCTGACAATATGAATCTAGAAGAAAATAATGAGACAATGGCTACATTGTGGGCTCAATTCTGAAGAAAACTTGATAAATGTTATTGTCCTTGCAAAAAGTCTAAGGGTTTAAATAATCGAGGAATTCTAATCACAATAGCCTAGAGTAGGCAATATGTTCATGTTGAAGTGGGCCACTATTTTCGTCCATTACTGAATGTGGATTTCCTACTAGAGGGACATGGAGGTGTGAATATCCAAGCTAAGGATAACACTCCCATGGAAGAAGATGATAATGTGCCAGAGGACATGATTGAAGAAGATGGTATTGGGGCAAGTGATGAAGAGGCTCACAATGATGGTACTAGCAAATTTGATAATAATGATGAAGATGGTCTTGATATACCTTTACTTGAGAAGGCACACGAACTCTTATAACCAGGCTCCCAAACAACTCTACTTTCAGCTATAGTGTTGTTGGTGAACTTAAAGGTTATGAATAGCATATCCAATGTAGCAATGTCACGTATGCTAATGTATGTCATTTTTGTCATCTTCAATATTAGCATACAATTACTATTCATTATATTAACAATGCATATTTGTTGTTGTAGGTTGATTAGTGAGTTTTTATTACCACCATCAAACATTTTGCCTCATTCGTACCGAGAATTATCTAACATTATGGATCAGATTGGAATGAAGTATTAGACAATACATGCATGTCCCAATGATCATATTCTATATCATAAAAAACATGAATTTGCAATAGAATGGCTTGATTGTCATGTTAGTAGATATTGGTCAGATCAAATAACAAAAAAGTGCCTCACACGGTTCTTCCATACATTCCCATTATTCCACATCAGGAATAGTTATTCAAAAGCACTAGCTTGGCACAATTTATGGATTACCATGCATGCAATAGAAGTTAGGATGACATTATGTGAATGCCTACCAATGGTTCTGCATTTAAAGAGATAGAAGAAACATGGTCACACTTTAAAGAAGAACCTCGTAATCTAAAACTTTCATTGGCGATGGATGGTGTCAATCCATATGGATATATGAGATCTATTTATTCAGTATGGCCTATTTTTGTTATTAACAATAACATTCCTCCTTGGATGTCCATAAAGAGGGAGCACATAATGTTGTCAATGATTGTGCTAGGTTTTTTTTTTTAAATAGTTATCTAAATTAATTTATAAATAGTACATGAAAATGGTTATAATAATTACGTAATGTTTATGTTCATTCAATTGCTAGGTAAATACCAAGTTAAAGATATGAACGTGTATATTGAGCCCCTAATTGACAACTTGTTGAAGTTATGGAATGGCATCACTGTGTATGACATCTCTAGACCAATAGGACATCAACAATTTCAATTCCATGCAATGCTTGTATGGACAATACATGATGTCCCTGGGCTAACTCATTTTTCCGGTATGTTATATTGTTAAGATCACATATTTTTGGTCTATTATAGTGCTTACACATTACTATCAAATGCTTAAGTTGTACATGATAATTGTACATGATCCAATTATACATGATCTTTTAGGTCTTCAACCAAAGGGAAAATTTGGATGTCCAGTTTGTGGTCCGAAGATGAAATGTCATCATTCGAGAAGTTTAGGAAAGGAGGTGTTTGATGAGTTTAGACACTTTCTCCGCAATAATCATAGGTGTCAAATTGTTGAAAAAAATCTTTTCAATGGGAAAGAAGAGACATCATCAAGGCCACAAAGAATGACACCTCATTTATGGAAGTTGGAATACGATTGACTAAATCGTCGATGTAATGTCCAATTTGTCGTTCAAAGTTTACAATTTGTATTTTGATATTGTCTTATATTTAATAATGCTATAACTGATGCTCATGAAGTTCGTCAAGGCATCAATGACCAACTTTCTAGAGGAATGAAAAGTTATCCTACTCAATTTAGTAGGTTACCATACTACAAGGATCTCCCAATCACGCATTTGTTTGATGCTATGCATATTGGAAAGAATGTAGCAGAGACACTATGAAAAATGTTGGATGGAATGCGTGATAGAGAACAAATTACTAAAATTTGTACTGACATTCATGAATCTAATCATGCACTAAAAGTTTTCATTGAATCAAATAGGAATGGAAATCACATAAATACAAGTGTCGTTCCTTTGTTATTAATGGAGCAACAAAGTGATGCATTAAAAGAAGTCATAAAAAAAACAAAATTTCCAACAAGATTTGTTGTAAATATAAGCACTCTTTTATCAAAGGAAGGTGATTTTGGGCCAAGGTTGAAGACACATGATTGGCATACCTTCCTCAAGGTAAGTCATGTTTTCTATTTACAGTATATTTGTAAGATTGAATGTAGTACTAGTTGCATTATTTAATAATATATTGAAATGATCATTTTTTAATGATTGCAATTTGTCCTACCTCTATCCCTTCCACAATAGTTTGAAAACAGTATTAAACAAGTTATATACGATCTTGGAAAATATGTGAGGTTAGAAGAGTGTTTTTTCTTAGATTTGTAGCTTTTTATCTGAAATCTATTGTATAATTTTATTTGAAATCTCCTCTATGTGTTTTTACATGTTGAATCTCATTTAGGTGGTTATTTTATAAAGAAATTGATAAAAAAGATATTAAATATTGGAAGAGAAAAATTCCACAGCTTATGTGTGAAATGCAAAAGTGTTTACCTCCAACATTTTCAATGCTCAAGAACACTACCTCATACATCAAGTTGAGGAGATTGAATTGTCTGGACCTGTACAAGCTAGAACAATGTGGATGGTTGAGAGGCATTTGAAATTTATGAAGGGCTTGGTTTGACAAAGAGAATGTCCTGAGGGTTCTATGATAGAGGGATATATGATATACCAGACCATGGTGTATATCAGTTAATATCTTCCAAATTTTGCAGCAGGTATCCATCTAGATTGCATTTGAGATCCCAATTGTAATGACAAATTCAAAGGGGAGTACCTGATGGGGAAATGTAGATTGAGGAGAGTGAGAGGTAATTATAAGTTTTTTTTTGTAATTTAACAATTCTTATCCATCATCAATATATATAAGTTGTTTCTAACTAGTGTAATTGTCTTCTTTATAGTTGGTTGTGAGTGGGATGCAATACACTTGTATATTGCAAAGAATCTTGATTGGATGACAGTATGGATTGAACAGTCTCAAGAAAATGTTGCTCATTAACATGGGATGGTGTTGCATCGTTGGTTAAAGAAGCTCATTTTAATGGAGATCCCAATGTTATGCCAATGGTACTTGATCTAATATATGGCTTAAGAGATACAAAGGTATGCATAAGATTACTAATCATGAGACATATGTTTAATATCAACTCACAGATCAATGAGAAGATTCTTGACATGTTTGAATAATTGCAAGTCAAACAGCACAAAGCTATGTACTACCATGGCTATAAATTCCACACAAAAAAGTTAGATGAAAAGAAGAAAAGGTGTGATTCTGGGATAAGTGCTATCTTCACGGTCACCAATATTTCATCTAGAACTGACATACATCCTCAACAATCTAAAAATCAATACTATGGAATTTTGGATGATATACTTGAGTGAGACTTTAATTCATTCAAAATAGTTCTATTTTTTGTCAAATGGTTTAGGTTACGACTGAATCGAAATGATCCTGATAGGATTGTTATTGAACATGACAGTGGATTTACTATGATTAATAAAAGGTCATTTGAGCCAGTCAAAGATGAGCCCTATGTTCTTCCAAGTCAATGTGAGCAAGTGTTTTAATTTGGTGTTCCAAACAAACCAAGTTGGTCATTTTTTGTTAAACATGACCCGAGGAAGGTCGGTAAAGTATAATGTGATCGAAGAAGAAGATATTGAAGAAGCACAAGAGGAAGTAAATGATTATTAGGAATGATAGTTACCCAGTGATGAAGAAGAAGAAGATGGTGATGATTTTGGTCATGCTAACAATAATGGTGATAATGATGATGATGATGCTGATGATGATCATGATCATGGTGACGATGATGGTGATGATCATGGTGATGATGGTCATGATGATGATGGTGATGAAGATGGTGGTGGTGATGACAATGATCAAAGTGATGAGTACGATGACGGTGATGATGATGATGATGATGACATGGATGATGATCATGATGATCAATGAAATCTTCAGGTACGATCAATCTCAACTATGATGGGGTCTTGTATGACTAAATATTTTTTTCCAAACTATATGTGCACATATAAACATTAAGTAGAACATGCCAAATATTTTTTTAGATATAAAAATTAGTTATACTAAATTTTTAACTTAAGACAAATGATTTACATATAAAATCTACTTTATTATTAATATTTTTTTGGTAAGTCTATTACTTTAATTTTGTTGCTGATTTCTAAGACTTACTAATTTTTTTCACAAGGCGATATGGATGTGTAACACCCCGCCAAGAGATCCAAAAGAATTAACCTAAAGTTTTACTAAGTTTGCTAAACATTTTTTTTTAAAAAAGTAAGAAAGTATAACATACACATCAAACACATAGTAGCGGAAGCAATAACATGTAATCATCAACAAACATACATCACAAGTTACATTCCTTAAGGATCCCAAGACGTTGAGTTACTTTTAAATTTAATTAATTCTAAGTCTAACAACTACCACATCCACATGAAAGAATAATACTAAAGTCCAATGTCCACAATACACATTTGTTTCGAATGCCTCTTGGCAAATTAATTCGAAATGCTCAATCATCCACTGTACATCTCACAGGGTATGAAAGGCTTAAAAGAATATACATATGTAAAAATAGAAATACATCATCCTCAAATCCATGATACAAAGTATAGTAAAATAAATGAAATCCTCCACCATACATGATACATCCATAATGATAAAACATCTATCATAAAATCTAACCATCCATCAGAATAATCCAAAAACATAGTGAAGGTAAGTGTCAACCAAGAAAGCTCCAGCCACGGTGACTACAGACGGATCTCAATGGTAAGAGTAAAAGCACTACCACCCAACCGCATTGAACCTAAATGGTCCACTCCCACCATGATGAGGAGATAGTCTCAAGTCCCAAACAAGGTATCAAAACACAAAACACAAGTACTCTCTAAGTCTGGGAAATTTTAAAAGTATACTAACTCAAAGGGTTCCAACACATAGATCGACATCTAGACCCAGAGGCACCACAAAGACACCTAGGAAACTTGCTATGCAAGCGAGAAAGTGTCATCGCAAATTCATGTAGAAGTTACCCGAGCAATCCCTTAGGAATCTCGGGTCCCCAGTGATCCCTGCGGCCACTAGTATCCTCTCATATTGACGAGGCATACTACAGAATGCAAGGTCATAACCAAGCATTCTCTCTACCCCATCCTAGCCTGTACTAGCACTCAAGGCACGTGAGAGAACATATAATTATCTTGTTAGGTTCATTTTCTCTCATTTAGTGTAAATTTTTTCACTTATTAAAATAACTTACAATGGGTTTCTCCAGGCAGCCTCTTAGGGCCCCGACCCCCATTGCAAGCCACTTCTCGACTCTACACACAGATAACCTACCCTAGGCTCGTGAAATCACAAATCAAAGAATCATAATAAAACCACCTCAGTCCTATACAAGCGACTGAAAAACATCATAAAAGATAAGCCACAAAAATTACATCAGTTCTTCATGAGAAACTGATAAGCATCAAATAATAATCATATGATCACAACAGTTCTCTATCAGCAACTGAAGGCATCAATGATAAATCACAAAATCCAATGGTTCTCCAATGAGCAACCAGAAAGTATACCAATAGTAAATCACAATATTGATCAAAGACTCCAAAATGGTCAAGTCAAAACATGTCACAACATGACATCATCAAGATCTAAACAAACACTTCAGTCCTCTCAAAGCAACTAGAAGGTAATACAAGTATAACTGATCGAGACTCAAAAATGGTTATCAAATATAACTGATCGATGACTCAAAAATGGTTAAGTCAGGTATCTCATATACATACACCTCAGCTTCACACAAGGAAACTGGAAATCATAAACAACCAGTAAATACATCCATCATAGAGCATATCATACATCACCATGGTTGGGCTTAGAAAGATCGAGACCAACTCATCATACCATCACATTCACATAACCCCCAAGCCTCTGGTAACAACCTAAGACTGGTCAACGCTAAACCAACCCCATAACACTCAAAGCATAGACAATATATAGAAAACATCATAGTCCCACAATTGGTTTTGATTTGAAAACATACAGTTGAGTTAAACAATAAGGTTTCAGTTTTCAATGTTTGTATTCAAGTAAAAAGTCTTATAGTTCAATTTGAATGATAATATACTATTGAGTTAATGTGAGGTTTCCATTTCCAGTTGAACGTATGTTTTAAACAGATAGAACCCATAGTTCACCTTTACAAATTATCTCGTTCCTATATCCAAATGAAACACATAATTACCCCTAATTGATTTCAAGTCAAAGTCCTAAAACAATCTAAGGGTAATAATTAAATTATTAATAATACTTGTTGATCTTTAATTATAGTAATCTACGCTTTCATTAAAATCAATATTATAATATTAAGCTTGCTTAAACAATTTTTTGATTTAATTAATCTTAATTAAATCAAACTTTAAATAAAATTAATTAATAATACATAAAAGAACCATATTACATTTTTTAATAATTCATTTATTTATAAAATTATTAATAAATAATAATAAAATTTCAATATAATTTAAAATTTAATATAGTTTAAATTAAATAATAATTATATTAATTAAAACAATTTTTTAAAACGTTTTAAAAAAAAAAAAATTAAAAATCACAAATTAAAAAGGCGTGTTTAAAGGCCCGTCGGCCTGCCACTACTGTGGCCATCGCAGCTCTCTGCTGCTGCCACAACAGAGTACACTGCGACAGCAGTCATACCTGTTGCGTCAGCAATAGAGTACACTGCGACAAAGACTATCATAGAGGGGGTTGGTGCGTGGGATATTCCCCACCCCACCCATATTTTATTTTATTTTGATTTAAACTTTTGAAGCTCCTCCATAATAAATTACTATTATTATTAATTTTACTTAAAATCCCTAACATATATATTATGCATTTAATTTATTCAAATTTTTATTAAAACAAAAACCCCATTGCAATTTAAATATAATTTTATTTATTTATTTATTTAAAACAAACAATTTATTATTATTAATATCTTAAATCATTTTTAATTAATTTATTTTATGTAGTTTTTTTTAATAAATTGTAAATCTTAAATTAAGCAAAATTCTCCTTTTTAAATAAAAACATTTTTTTTTTTTTTTCTAAAAAAATAAATTGATTTCATCTATACTTCGATGGAGAAAATATTATCAACCATCCAAATTTAGAATTTCATCTTTAGATTCAACCCCTTCCCGATTAAATCCTATGTTCTTTAATTTAGAAAACAAGGGTTTTCCGATTTCTTTTATGATCTCTATGTATACAGAAGTTAATTGACAAGAATCTAATAATTCACAATATTGAAATGTGTAAATTCTCAGCACAGAGAATTCAGATTTACAATCCATAGACACGAAGAAGACAGGAAAGAATTTTTTGCATAATTAATCAATGATTAAAACACAAGACCCTACCTGAGCCTGATGCTAATATGCAACCCCCAAAAATTGTGAGAATATTCGCTCCTCTTCAAGAACTTTTTCTTTGATAATCTTTCCTATCATTCTTCTTCTGAATTTGCTACCCACAAAATTGGTCTCCAAATTCGTGTCCCTCAAAAATGAACCCCCAAAGTTGTGATAAGGAGTTTTCTCCTCAAATCGGGGAACTAATTGAGCGTTCACGCAAGAGGACTCTTTGCTCAACTGAGTTAACTCCAAATTAACTTTTATTAAATTCTTTTATTTTGCATTCATCTTTTCATGTACATTAAGTTGAATTATTAAATAACTTTATTTACTATTTCACTTCACTTCTATTTTAAATTAATTTATTACTTTAATCTCATGTGCACTTTATGAAATTAAAATAACATTATTGTTTTCTATTATTTTCTCTTTTAATTTATTTCTCATATTTAAACTCATGCTTATATCATGTGATCTAGAAACTTTAATAATTTAATATCTTTCAACTTTTAATTTATTTTAGAAACTTAATTGATAAAATATTTAATTAACTTAAATAACAATAATATTTAGCATTTATTTAAAAATGAATTCTAAATATATTATTATTAAATTAAATAAATATTATCACGTTCTAAATTTATCTTTGAATTTTTATCTCCCAAATTTAATTCTTTTTATTTAATTAATTTCTTAATTAATTAAATATAATTAAATATTAAAATGTCATAATAATTTTTCATTAAATTAAATCATTAATTAATCTTTTAATTATACTTAATTAATAGAAAAATAAACCAAGGACTCATAAAACAACATACGAAACCCATCATAGAAAAATACATACTAAATCAAACAAAAGGGTTATAATCACGAAATTACATCATTTGATGCATTCAGAGGGTACTTAACTCAGATACTTGTCCGAATTATCAATTAGTACAATTGGCTAAAGGGTTTAGGATTTGGACTTAAGAGTATAATGCGATAGGGTATGCTCATCCTGGCAATTCAGGGAAGTCGATACCCGGTACCTGTGACCTGCATAAAATCCATGAATGTACAGACACAATATTCTAAGCTAAACAGACAATGGCAGGAAGTGGTGCATCATGTAGATCCCGACTAGCAGGTGACTACGACTCCCTTCCTTAACCACATAAAAAACACCATACATAAAGAAAACAAACACGCACACCATACACATGCAGTATAGGGTAAGTATCCATAAGAAAGCACACGTGATAATAAACCATCTAACTAATCATCATCGATAATTGAAAAGATTGAATAATCATCATACATGCATGAAATATAGAGTACCAAGTAATCTCATCATATAATAAATTGAGTGTAAAACAACATCTGATAATCTGAAAGTAATGCTACTAAACATCAAGTATAAAACTAGCCTAAAAGAGTTTGGAAATTAAAACAAAATGTGAACTAGGGGCAGGCACTACATCCACCCCCCCTAGACTTAAGCTTACTCCTGGAAGCGTACATGAACGATAAAACTAATGGTCTCACTGTGTGGGTTCCATGGGAACCTTTCCCCTGCAGGAGGATATGTCTCCACTGAGAACACTCTTTGGGATCTACCCATATCGCCAACGGTAGGTTCTGAAGCTGCGAGTCTCTGATCCAAGGGTTGAGGTTTCCTTTGAGGACAATGAGACACCTTGTGTCCACGTTGTCCACATATGAAACACTCTCCATCGAAGCTCCTCTGAACTTTAGGTGCACTAGACTACAAGAAACTACCCCCACTAGGATAAGGCTAAACACTCTGAGACGGTCGATCATACTGGTTGGGCTTGTTGCAATGAACCTTGTGATAGTTCCTAGCATTGGAACCATCGCCACCATACTGTGCTGGAGGATAAGTACCTTCCTGCCGTTGGTTACCCCTAGAAGGAGGTTTCCTATTGCCACCTACACCTTGATTACCCAGATATGGTCAGTAACGTTGGTGGCACTTATTACGCCATGCATTACGAGCTTGACGAGAGTTCATGCTCCTAGGTCTATGCTCAAGTCTTGCCCGAGGTGCTCTATCATGGTCATGAACAGGAGGTAGGTGATCAATGATGGTCTGCAAAATTTGCCTCAGATCCTCCTCCTCAGAGACAACTTGTTGCTCTCTATAGTACTCTTCCTGATGCTCATTGACATGCTCTTCCCTATTCCCATCTTGGATAGGTTCTTCATGGATAGACTCATGGAAACTGATAGCTCTGTCTTGTCCATGGCCTTCACCATGGTTTGCGCTATGGCTTATAATAGAAGATCTCGCCCTAGATATCATCCTACAATAATATCCAAATACAAGATGGTATCATAAGCATACACATATTACTTTAAATCACTTAGAGCAATATAATTCTGGTTTAATAGTAAACCGAAAACCATATTGATCCAACATGCATCCTTCCTAACAAATATTGAAATTGATCAGCTAAACTCTCTAAACAAATCAACATAATACTCCCAAGGATAATCAAAAGCACACTACTTTAAAACATAGACAACAGATACATGTTTTACAAACAAGCTAATTTCAATTTCTAGTTTGACTATAATTTTGGTTTAAGTATAACTTTATTTTTGAAGTCTAAGTGTTGAAGTATGAAAAATGTGCAACTAACAATTTAAGTTATGTTTTAGTTCAACTAGTTTCAAGTTTCAGTTTGAAAGAGACACACATAATAGTTTAAAGTTTTCATTTTTGTTCAACTAGTTAACACTAGTGGCGTTCCAATATACCTAGAGCTCCCAATGTAGAAATTGGGCTCTGATACCAGATGTAATGCCCTGCCAAGAGATCCAAAAGAATTAACCTAAAGTTTTACTAAGTTTGCTAAACATTTTTTTTTTAAAGTAAGAAAGTATAACATACACATCAAACACATAGTAGCGGAAGCAATAACATGTAATCATCAACAAACATACATCACAAGTTACATTCCTTAAGGATCCCAAGATGTTGAGTTACTTTTAAATTTAATTAATTCTAAGTCTAACAACTACCACATCCACATGAAAGAATAATACTAAAGTCCAATGTCCACAATACACATTTATTCTGAATGCCTCTTGGAAAATTAATTCGAAATGCTCAATCATCCACTGCACATGTCACAGGGTATGAAAGGCTTAAAAGAATATACATATGTAAAAATAGAAATACATCATCTTCAAATCCATGATACAAAGTACAGTAAAATAAATGAATTCCTCCACCATACATGATACATCCATAATGATAAAACATCTATCATAAAATCTAACCATCCATCAAAATAATCCAAAAACATAGTGAAGGTAAGTGTCAACCAAGAAAGCTCTAGCCACGGCGACTACAGATGGATCTCAATGGTAAGAGTAAAAGAACTACCACCCAACCGCGTGGAACCTAAATGGTCCACTCCCACCGTGCTGAGGAGATAGTCTCAAGTCCCAAACAAGGTATCAAAACACAAAATACAAGTACTCTCTAAGTCTGGGAAATTCTAAAAGTATACTAACTCAAAGGGTTTCAACACATAAATCGACATCTAGACCCAGAGGCACCACAAAGAAACATAGGAAACCTGCTATGCAAGCGGGAAAGTGTAATCGCAAAAGTCATGTAGAAGTTACTCGAGCAATCCCTTAGGAATCCCAGGTCCCTAGTGATCCCTGCAGCCACTAGTATCCTCTCATATTGACGAGGCATACTACGGAATGCAAGGTCGTAACCAAGCATTCTCTCTACCCCATCCTAGCCTGTACTAGCACTCAAGGCATGAGAGAGAACATACAATTATCTTGTTAGGTTTATTTTCTCTCATTTAGTGTAAATGTTTTCACTTATTAAAACAACTTACAATGGGTTTCTCCAGGCAGCCTCTTAAGGCCCCGACCCCCATTGCAAGCCACTTCCCGACTCTACACACAGATAACCTACCCTAGGCTCATGAAATCTATGCTTTCATTAAAATCAGTATTATAATATTAAGCTTGCTGAAACATTTTTTTGATTTAATTAATCTTAATTAAATCAAACTTTAAATAAAATTAATTAATAATACATAAAAGAACCATATTACATTTTTTAATAATTTATTTATTTATAAAATTATTAATAAATAAAAATAAAATTTCAACATAATTTAAAATTTAATATAGTTTAAATTAAATAATAATTATATTAATTAAAAAAAAAATTTAAAACGTTTTAAAATTTTATTTTTTTAAAAATCACAAATTAAAAAGGCATGTTTAAAGGCCCCCTGGGCTGCCACTACTATGGCCATCGCAGCTCTATGCTGCTGCCGCAACAGAGTACACTGTGACAACAGTCGTACCTGCTACATCAGCAGTAGAGTACATTGCGACAAAGACTATCATAAAGGGGGGTGGTGCGTGGGATATTTCCCACCCCACCCATATTTTATTTTATTTCGATTTAAACTTTTGAAGCCCCTCCATAATAAATTACTATTATTATTAATTTTAATTAAAATCCCTAACATATATATTATGCATTTAATTTATTCAATTTTTTATTAAAAAAAAAACCCCATTGCAATTTAAATATAATTTTATTTATTTAAAACAAACAATTTATTATTATTAATATCTTAACTCATTTTTAATTAATTTATTTTATGTAATTTTTTAAAATAAATTTTAAATCTTAAATTAAGCAAAATTCTCCTTTTTAAATAAAAACATATTTTTATTTTTTATTTTTTTTTATTTTTAAAATAAATTGATCTCATCTATACTTCGATGGAGAAAATATTATCAACCATCAAAATTTAGAATTTCATCTTTAGATTCAACCCCTTCCCGATTAAATCCTATGTTCCTTAATTTAGAAAACAAGGGTTTTCAAATTTCTTTTATGATCTCTATGTATACAGAAGTTAATTGACAAGCATCTAATAATTGACAATATTGAAATGTGTAAATTCTCATCACAAAGAATTCAAATTTACAATCCACAGACACGAAGAAGATAGGAAAGAATTTTTTGCATAATTAATCAATGATCGAAACACAAGACCCTACCTGAGCCTGATGCTAATATGCAACCCCCAAAAATTGTGAGAATATTCGCTCCTCTTCAAGAACTTTTTCTTTGATAATCTTTCCTATCATTCTTCTTCTGAATTTGCTTCCCTCAAAATTGGTCTCCAAATTCGTGTCTCTCAAAAATGAACCCCCAAAGTTGTGATAAGGAGTTTTCTCCTCAAATTGGGGAACTAATTGAGCGTTCACCCAAGAGAACTCTTTGCTCAACTGAGTTAACTCCAAATTAACTTTTATTAAATTCTTTTATTTTGCATTCATCTTTTCATGCACATTAAGTTGAATTATTAAATAACTTTATTTACTATTTCACTTGACTTCTATTTTAAATTAATTTATTACTTTAATCTCATGTGCACTTTATGAAATTAAAATAACATTATTATTTTCTATTATTTTCTCTTTTAATTTATTTCTCATATTTAAACTCATGCTTATATCATGCGATCTAGAAACTTTAATAATTTAATATCTTTCAACTTTTAATTTATTTTAGAAACTTAATTGATAAAATATTTAATTAACTTAAATAACAATAATATTTAGCATTTATTTAAAAATGAACTCTAAATATATTATTATTAAATTAAATAAATGTTATCACGTTCTAAATTTATCTGTGAACTTTTATCTCCCAAATTTAATTCTTTTTATTTCATTCATTTCTCAATTAATTAAATATAATTAAATATTAAAATGTCATAATAATTTTCCATTAAATTAAATCATTAATTAATCTTTTAATTATACTTAATTAATAGAAAAATACATACTAAATCAAACAAAAGGGTTATAATCACGAAATTACATCATTTGATGCATTCAGAGGGTACTTAACTCAGATAATTGTCCTAATTATCAATTAGGACAATTGGCTAAAGGGTTTAGGATTTGGACTTAAGAGTTTATCTCCCCTCTCTTACCATTGAGATAATGCGATAGGGTATGCTCATCCTGGCAATTCAGGGAAGTCGATACCCAGTACCTACAACCTGCATAAAATCCATGCATGTATAGAAACAATATTCTAAGCTAAACAGACAATGGTAGGAAGTGGTGCATCGTGTAGATCCCGACTAGTAGGTGACTACGACTCCCTTCCTTAAACACATCAGAAACACCATACATAAAAAAAACAAACACGCACACCATACACATGCAGTATGGGGTAAGTATCCATAAAAAAGCACACGTGATAATAAACCATCTAACTAATCATCATCGATAATTGAAAACATTGAATAATCATCATACATGCATGAAATATAGAGTACCAAGTAATCTCATCATATAATAAATTGAGTGTAAAACAACATCTGATAATCTAAAAGTAATGCTACTAAACATCAAGTATAAAACTGGCTTAAAAGAGTTTGGCAATTAAAACAAAATGTGAACTAGGGGCAGGCACTACAGGATGCACCATGTTAGACACCTTCAGTACAGGTAAAAATTAATTATTGTAAATTTTAATGTTAATATAGAAACAAATGTCCTATTATTATGTTCTTTTCTTTATGGCTTTGGAGTTATTTTGATGAAACTATACGAATACTTGATGTTACAAATGATAGGAAAAAGCTATAATGATCGCTGATCAAATGCAATTTGAAATATGGGCGTCATATCTACATGACATTGGCCTTAGTACTGACCCTATATTCATCACCAAAAAAATTACACAAAGATACACTGATGAGCTTGTTCAAATTATCATCAAGGGTGACAGAAGTGAGCAGAAAGAGGCACTAAGAATAGAATTTGACCGTAGAATCCAATCTTTGAAAGTAAGGAGTAATTCAACTAAAGTAGTAATAGAAGTTCAATGGATATTAATATTTTATAGTATCTTATGGATCATGATCTCTGATTTTATGTGTTCTTGTATAGACATATGTGCCAGTTGCGACATCACATGCTGAACATGGTCAGGGTTGTGTCACAGTATGTTAGTGTAAGTGACACTTTGTTTGTTTTGATCAACATTATAACACTTACTTTTTTTTTTGTCAACATTTCTAGCTAGTATCCCATTTGATCTTTATCCATTACAAATTTCTTTGCTAACAATATTCTATTCTTCAGCTCATGATGAAGTGCAGACTCCTCCTTCGATTAGCGGTCCACTATTGTCTGCTACATTGTCAATAACAAGGACCATGCAAAAATCATCATCTATCCCCAGTAGAACTAGTAAAACCTTGTTTTTCTATATTTTGTAATGTGCTATATTTTGTAATGTCTTTCTACAAGTTGATGAAAAAAGAAGTAGCACATTAGTGCTTAAACGATGTCTAAAAAAGCTTGCATACACACAAACACATGCATTCAGACACCACGCATACATGCATACATACATATATATATATAGCCACACATAGAGAGACATGGACATAGGTAGGGAGGTAGACCAACAGAGAGTAGTACTAAAATTATCATTTAATTGTTATGATGTTTTAGTTAATAGAGCAATAGAGAGCAGTACTACTGAAGCTGATCCATTTCTTGGAGTAGTTCGTGTGATTAGTACTGGTTCGTAGAAGGGACATTGTTGCTGAATAAGAAAACTATGTTTCCATTAAGAGAACGAAAGCTTCCTAGTGCTTTAAAATTGATATTTTTTAAAGTGTAAATTTAGTTTACTTTTACATTATTCATTTTGGACTGATAAATCCTTTATGTTTTTGTAGCTAGTAATGCTTTCTTTGAACATTTTTTTCATATGACATTGAGACTATTTGGACCCACCATATGTAAAAGGTACATAGTTTCATATCATTGCTACATAATTTTTATTTTCTTCTATTTATTGTAATATATTAAAGTTTTTTTTTTTTTTATCGATAAATGGCCAAGGCCTTGGATCATATATTAAAGAAAGGGATAAAAGATACATAGAATTTCTCCATTCAAACGGGCACTGGTAGGAAAGAACGGAGAAGAAAACCTCCAGTCTTGCCTGGGACTCATGTCCTATCTTATTACATTACCCTAGGGGCATACCCCGGTTCTCAAAGTCACATAAGTTAACAAATTACATAAGTTACATATGGGCATTCCCATGGAAATTTGACTCAGAAACTTCCTTCCAACTAAATGTAAATAATCTAAACTAAGATACCTATCAAGGAATTCTTTCTTCAAGACATAAAATTGTTAGTAGCCTAAAGAATATTTTCCAATTTCCAATCTGCTCTTTCATTCAGAATCCAATAATAAATATGCCTAATAAGGCCAGAACAATAAATAATCTGACTACTAGTTACATCTAATATGGACCATAAACCATTATAAACCTAAAATAAAACCTATACTAAACAAGGCTGGGGAAAAAACAAAAGAGCACATAATATAAAAAAAAATGGAGGTAATAAACAATCTGAAAAAAGAAACAGAGAGTCAGCAAATACTAAAAAGCCTATCCCATAGATCGTGATAATTAATCTAAATTATGACTCATTAGCAAGGATTCATAATTGTAGATGCTGAATTACCCGATCGATAAAAGGATTCCAATATATAAACTTGAGAGAGATCTAACTACAAATCCCTTGATTTCTGAAAATAGGATTGAACATTGAAAGACCCAGAAAAACAATTCAGATTGAGAACGAAGCCCAAGAATTTATAATAATAAGATTAAATTGTAAAACATCCAAATGACTATGAACTTTATTCCAGGTATGAATGGGGAAAACAACTAACTCTAGACAAAGGAGGCATAGACATACTGGAGAAATTCAAAAACAAACCCTTAGATTTTTGGTCAATCAATTAATCCCATTTGCAATTTTCAAGAGGAAACAATACTAACATTTGGCAAAACATCTCCAATGTAACCAAATAAGTCACAGAAATCTAAAATTGTAACCTAAATCAAACAAGGCATATCTAAATGTCTATCCCATAGATCAGTTAATGCAATCTAAATTGCAAATCGTAATCAAGAAATTATGGATACTACATGCTGAATTTTCAACAGATAAAAAAAAAAACCATAATCCAAATCTAAAAGAGATCTGTGAAATAAGGATTAAAGATTTAAGGACCCGGATTATCTATATAGACTGAGAAAGAAGCTCAAGAATTCATAATATTAAGACAAAATTGCAAACCAACCGAATGACTATGTGCTTAATTTCTGATATGAATGAGGAAACTAGATAAATCTTGACAGAATAAGCTTAGATCTTTTGGAAAAAGTCAAAAACACACCCTCAAATTTTTTTTTAATCAATTCAACCCAATCACATGATTAATTTAAAGGAAACAATACCATCATATGATGAAATAGTCACCAAAAATGCCAAATTTTATTCGACGACCACAAAATTCTAAAATTGCTACCTTAATAAAACAAAAGCATGGCATGAATACTGAATCCATCATAACACTGACCACTTGGAAATATGTTCTATTACCCAATATAACCTTACAAAAATATATAGTTAGAGATATACAAAGCTATACTATGTAAAACTATAACCAGTATCGATGCACCATCCTATATAATACTGATGAGGAACCCAAAAGATTACCAGAAGACTTTTAATGCTAGTTTAGTCTAACTAAGTACATAACCACCTTCTATAACTAGATATCAAAAACTTAAAACCATATACTATTTTTTCCATGAGACCATAATCACCTCTGGAACAAAGTCGGGATCATCCATGACTACTTTTGCTGAGAGTACGTAATCAAATCTAAGTTTGCTCAATTTTTCAGCATTAAGAATGTAGAATTCCAAGTCATTGAGATCATTAAAGACAACACCCAGGCTCACATAGGATTTAAACATGTTGATATATCTGACCACCCAGTCCAGATTGTCTTCTACCCTAATCCCATGCCAGCATAGGAGGAAATTAACACTTGCTTCCATTTGAGGCCAAGCCCTAAAAAAGGCCAAATTTTCCCTAACCATAAGGCATTGTCGATGTGGGGCAATATTCAACTCTTCCGCACCCAGAGGAAGACCCATATATTTTTCAAGGTAAGGGATTTTGCCCTTTTCATCAATTTTGTGAACCGCCTTCTCTAACCCTCTCCTCTAAAAAAGATTAAAAATATCTTCACAAAGCCTAACAATCTCTTCTTTTCCAAACTTTGCCCTTACCATCACTCTAATGAAAGTCCCAATTATTGAGCTGTTGGTTCTCCAGGTTGCCCTATAATCAAAGATATCTTCCCCTAACACCTTATTAACAACAAAACATGACATATCATCTACATTTCTCAGAAGATGGTTCCATCTTTTCGGCATTACCTTTCTGAGAAAGGCCATTGTTCTATTTTCTGTCATATGATAGACACTCACATTGGTTTCCATCTTAGCAACAAGCTAACACTCAAGAGTAGTAGAAGTCTGCCTCTCTAATTCTATGTGTTCTGCTTAAAAATTCATTCCATAAAGTAGAAAAAGCCATCATTACTGATCTATCTTGTGTACCATTTATACAAATTTAGAATCTATGTTAGGAAGTGACCTCATCTACTCAAGTTAAATATTAAGTATTAGATCACATTTCCAGAGCCTTTATCACATGAGCCAAGTGGCAAGTTCGGAACTCGCTCTCCCCTATTCCAACTCAAATTTACTATTGATAACTTTCTAGACCCTTAATAAGTAATGATATCTCATGACAGAATCTAGAACTAGGGGCTAGCTGGAAAACATGCAAAGCAAGATGGAAATGAATGGAAATCTAGGCTTAGGAAAATTGCTAGGAGTTAATATCTCTTAATCATTGTAGCTATGTCAGACGTATTGCTTACAGGGAAAAGTCCCTATGTAAATAATCTTAGCAAGAGTAAATCAAGAAGATACCTAAGGAGAACTAAAATAAAGGAAAACAGAATAACACCTCGAAATTAACAATGCAAACGTGATGAAAATTAGAGAAAAGGATATTTCTCAGGAGATAACAATAAAGCTATCAACAATAAATATTTGATGATACTAAAACCCCCATAATAACAGACAGTATGGATACAATTGCAAAAATATCAAAAATAGCTAAATAATACTATAATATAATCTCTTTCTTCCTATTAATTGAATATAGAGTTTTAAGGTATATTATTATAGAACATTAATAGGAATTGGTACAAGTATGTATCTAATAAGCTATAAATCATATATATATATGTTTATGATTATATTAGCATATGAATATATATATATGATTTTATATAAGAGTATGTATATTAATATAAAAGTAATAATTGAGAATATTATCTAATTCTTCAAAGGAGGAGAAGACTCTGAGTTATATATCAGGAGCAACTCTCCATCAACACCCCTATTGGTGAATCTGTCAGCCATAGTATTACCTTCTCGATAAATGTGGTTAACTAATACGTCTTCAAATTTTTCCATTAAAATCAACACTTCTTGGAGTTTAGAGTTTAGGATCCAATTAGTAGTCTTTTTAACCCTAATGCCATTAAGAACAACTTGAGAGTCACCTTCGATGATGATTTTAGATAGACCTAGATTATGGCATAATTTTTGACCTTTCTCCAATGCTTCAAATTCTGCCATATTATTAGAAATGAAAGGGAGAGGAGAGGCTAGCTTTGCAATCCACTGTCTCTCTTCATTATTGATGATACAACCTACACTAGCTATACTAGGGTTCCCTCTTGCTGCACCATCGAAGTTTAGTTTATGCCATCCTGGGGGTGGAGGAACCCATTTACAATTAGCCCTTGCCACTTTATTACTGACTGCATATACCATGGGGGATTTTGATCAGATTAGCCCATTGTTTCTTCATTATACCATCCCAAAAAGAGAAAGACCCTTCTTCATGGGAGGATTTCCTTAGATAGGCATTCATAACTTCTATTATAGCCACTTCCAATTTTAACAAAAAATTGACTAAGTTCCGCTGTTTATTTTTGAAAATTCGATGATTTCTTTCTTTCCAAAGTTCCCATACCACTAGGGATGGACAACTATTCCAAAGTTTTCTATACACCCCTCGGACCAAATGTGTGGGCCAGGAATTAAGGAACCCCTTAAGTGTATTCTAAAAGAGGGTTGACCACTTAAGTTGGGATTTAATCCATTCCCAACAATTTTAAGCAAAAGGGAAATTGAGGAAGAGGTGGTCTACATCTTCATAGCTTTGTTTACACATAACACACCAGTTGGGGCCCATAATACCAAATCTAGATAGTCTATCCACTGTTAGAGCTCTGTTCTGAACGATGATCCATAAAATGAAACCTGCCTTAGGTAGATAGGCTACATCCCAACACAATTTTAAAGGGATTTCTACATAATTCCACTTTTGTGAATGAATAATAGATTGATACCCAAGCTTCACATTGTAGATTCCATCCTTTGCTCCAGCCTAGATAAGACTATCTAGCCTTTCAAATTGTTTAATTTTCCTATTCAATATGATCTTTTTATAAGCAATGATTAAATTTGGCACCAGTTCTAATTCATCGATGGATCGCCATCTCTAATGTAGTTCTCCATCCGACATCTCTTTAACTTTATAATCTTTGACTCTACAACCCCATTTTGATTTCAACTTAGTTATAAGGTTCTCTAAATTGGGGGAGGAATAGATGGGAGGAATTCCATGCCATGAGTCTTCACAGAACAAAGCTTTGTTCTTGACCCCGACATCACAAGAAAGAAATTCACTAATAATACCTCGGCAATTTGACATGAAATTCCAACATTCTGACCCTTTTGGAAGCCTTTCCATCCTGAACAATGATTCCAGATCCAATGGATCAAGGTATTTATAATATATAATTTTGGCCCATTTGTGTTCATTTTCTTTGTATAATCTCCACACAAGTTTAGCTCCCAAAGCCTCGTTCTGCCATTATGGCTTCTTTATTCCTAAACCCCCACATTCCTTGGGTTTTCATAAGTTATCCCATTTAATAAGAGCAAGTTTCTTGTCATGTTCCTTATCCTTCCATAAGAAATTTCTAAGTTTGGTCTCAAATTTCTTGGACATCCAGTTAGTGAGGGGAAGACATGCCATGGGAAAAATTGGAGTAGCTGAAAGGACCGCGCGGATCTTGGTAATCTTCCCAGCCTTAGAGAGCCACTTATTTTTCCAATTCTCAATCCTCTTATCCACCTTTTGAATCGTGTCCATCCAAATTTTGGTGAACCTTGATTTCTTTTCTAGGGCGATGCCTAGATATTTGCAGGGGAACTTTCCCTTTTTCTATCCCATAATTCCACATATCCTATTTTCCATTTCAAGAGATGTGTTTAAGAAGAAAATATCTGATTTTTCTTTATTAACCTTCTGACCTGAGGCATCCATATAATGCTGAATTATGCTTTTAAACCCCTTGGCCTCTTGAATGGAACTTATACCAAATAGAATGTTATCATCTGCATACTGTTGATGTGTAATATTAGGAAAATTCTTGGTGACAGTAATACCAGAGATCTTTCTTTCTTGATAAGCGCAGGAGATTTCTCTCTCAAAGGCTTCAACCATTAGAATAAAGAGGGAGGGGGATAGTGGGTCTCCCTGCCTAATACCCCTAGATATTTCAAAAGAACCCTCAAGCATCCCATTTATGAGAACAAAAATCTTCGGAGTAGAAATGAACTTAAATATTAGATTTATCCATTGATGAGAAAAACCAAATGCTTCTAAAACTTTATAGAGAAAATGCCAATCAACCATATTGTAAGCCTTCTGTATGTCTAACTTCATAAACATACATGCTTCTTTATCTATGGTAGCAGAGTGAATGACTTCCTGAATTATGAGTATGCCATCCAAAATCGATCTTCCTAAAAAAAAACTTGTCTGCTCTTTTGAGATCAATTTGGGCATAATTACCTTGAGTCTATTAGCTATGACTTTTGAAAATATTTTGTAAATGGTGTTGCATAGAGCAATAGGGTGGAAGTTTCTGGGATGTTCTGGACAATCCTTTTTAGGGATAAGTGTAAAGAAAGAATAGTTGATTTCGGCTAGCAGAGATCCACCATTCCTTGAGGCTTCAATTGCTTTCCATAAGTCTTCCCCAAGTATATCCCAACATTTTTGAAAAAAAGAATGCTTGAAACCCATCAGGGCCTGGGGATTTATCTGGGCTCATATTAAAGACTACTAATCTAACCTCTTCCAAAGATATTGGTCTATTTAGATTTTTATTGTCATCTACAGAGACCAATTTTGGGATAAATTTGAGCATTCGGGACTGTGCCTCCCTATTAGACCCTTCATAATTAGTCAGTAGATTATTAAAATGAGAAACTATCATTTATGCTATTTCTGGTGGACTTTATGTATGTGTACCCTACGGTAACAAGATGCTAGTAATTCTCTTGAAAGCTCGGTTCTAGATTGTGGAATTGTGAAAAAACTTAGTATTCCTATCTCCCTCATCCAACCATTTCGCTCTAGATTTTTGTCTCCAGTAGATTTCTTCTTTGGCTAAAATATTTTCCTATTTCATGAGGAGTTCTTTTTCTAGCATATATTTCTCATAATTCATACCAAATTTTATGATTTCCTGATTCAGGTTTTCCAATTTTTCTTCAACTTCTATTTTTTCTTTGAAAATATTGTTGAATTGTTCTCTGTTCCACCTCAAAATATTTTCTTTCAGCAATTTGAGTTTGGAGATGAAAATAAACATTTTTGACCTAACGAAATTTGCTTGAGTCCACCATGTTTTAATCAATTCAAGAAATCTCGGATCTTGGAACCACATCTTTTCACACTTAAATGGATTTCTAGGAGGTTTAGATGGTTCAGAGATCTCCAAACAAATAGGGAAATGATCTGATCCTGCAAAGGGCAGAATGGAGGATTGAAAATCCTTATTATTGGAAAAAAGATAACCTCCCATGAAGAATCTATCTAATTTCTTTGCAATATAATCATTATCCTTTCTTCTATTATTCCATGTAAATATGTCATTACTTGATGGAATCTCTAGTAAACTAAGTTTGTCTATCCATAATTTGAATTCTATAGACGAAAGTGGCAGATGTTTAATACCTCCTATTTTCTCATCTAAGCTTAGAATCGTGTTAAAATCTCCTCCTAATATAATCGGATTTTCTTTGTGTTCAATAATGACCAAGCGTAATTCATCCCAAACAATTTTTTTCCCTATAATGCTATTAGGACCATACACATTAATAAGAATGAATTTTATATCTAATTTTATACCCTGTACATTCACACACAACCAGTTTTTATTATTTGTTACATAAGTTAGATTTACTTTCCTAGGGTTCCAAATAATTCCTAAGCCTCTCGAGGCACCTATTGCCTCAATCAAGATTGAATCCCATAGCCCCAACATCTTACTAAGTTTAGCGCCTTCACCTTTATTAAGTTTGGTTTCTTGAATTAATATTATATCTAATTTAAATTTTTTTAAATATTGTTTAAATAACCTTTTTTTGCTAGGGGCATTAAGACCCCTAGCATTCCAAGATGTTATTCTCATTTTTCCTTAGGAAGGCTCTTCCCCTTCCTCATGATAAGCAGCTCATCAATTTTCCTCTGTTCTCTAGCTAGACCTTCATTTTCACATAATTCCTTCAATGATCTCCTACCTCTTTTACCTTTTGTCTTGCCATAATTTGGAGAAATTAAACCTTCCTGATTCATTTGTGTACCAAGCTCTTGCTGAGATATATCCAGTACTTGATCTGCTGATGCAGATCCTCTCTAATCTTACAAACTCCTCCATTTCCAATTCCTTGTAGATCTGATGCCCGAGACTGTCCTCCTCAAGTTTTTTATTTTCTATTTCTATCAATTCTTCAATATTTGTCCTGTTATTTTCTTGATAACCTGTTGGTGTACTTCCACTTTGTTTGTCCTTTTTCCTTACACTATCCTCCATCTGGATCCCTATGATATCCCTTTGGAGATCCTCAGCTATATAATCTTTTCCTCCCAATTTGGTTATTATTTTCTATACCAACTCCTCTTTTTGAGAGTTAGTACTCTTATCTAGGTTCTCAAAGTCAAAGACCTAAATGAGCTCCTCTGTTAGCTGTTCCAAACCGTTATCTTCAATCTCTAACAAATCAGTATCTTGTGTAAATTCTAGATCCTTATTTAAAAAATTCTAAAGGACTTTTACAATTGGGACTTCTGGGCTTTTGCCATTAGTCCAAATTTTTGCCTCTACTAGGCTGAAAGGCGAGAGAGGATGCCCATCCAGAGTTTTCCAAAATTTTGAAGCTCCTTTATTTCCATCAAATATCGGAGTGGTTAATTCTACTTTAGGGAGAATATCCGCATTCAAATGTTGAGGTTCCTGTAGTTCTGATCTTGAAACTGCTATTTCCAATCTATCCTTGGGTGAAAAAAAAAGCATGTTATTTTTTGCTTCCTCTATGTCTTGATGATTCACTGAATCTGTAGTTCTATTTTGTAACTCTCCTTGTCGAGCCTTTTCCTTATTCTCTTCAAGCTCCTTCTGATACCTGTATGCCAAGGATCACTTTGGAGGTTTTGTTTCCCAATGACTCTACTTTTTCATCTATCATAAAATTGATTCCTTTATGCTCTACAGGAACCTCATGTGTTTCTGTATCTTGTTCTGGATCTTGATTTATGACTTTTGTTAGCAATGTAACATTCCTTTTAGGGCCATCTTTGTCTCTATTAAAAAATTGTTTTGATGAGGGACTAGATTTACAATTCTCATTGACATGTTTCACTGCAATTTTTTCCTTTTTTTTCCTATTCTATCTTTTAGAACGACTATCATCCAATCCCAGGTCTATGTCCTTTTGAGGACCAAAAATTATAACTAATTTAAGTCTTCTTTTATTAGGTAAAACCTTGTCTGATGCTTCATCAACTATTCTTTCTTTCTGATTGACCTGACTATGGAATCCTATTGGAGAGATCTAAACTTACTTTCTTTTACTCTTCATTGCCTTCAGCCAAGAAAATTGACTGCTGATATTCGAGGTAAGGGGGAGAATCTTGGGCATAATTTTATGAAATTCATCAAATCTTAAAATATCAACTATTCTCTTTTTATAAGTTTGATACTTGATATCATAAGAAGCTTTATTGGTTATGAATTTTTGGTTAAATTCTAGAGGGTCATTGATCTTCACATTGATTAACACCTTGACATTGTTACAATAGTAGAAAGAAGCATCAATACCTCTAACCTCTCCTACCTTTGACCCTATGGCTTTAATAATATCTTCATGAAAAAGCTTCGGAGGGAGGGATGGCAGAACAAACCAAGAAGGAAACTTGTAGTCTAAATTTTCTATTCTAAAATTGTGAGACCAATCTATGAATTTAACACAGTGACCATTAAAGAAACATTCAGACCATAATAAAATTCTTTTTTGATGGAAACATCTAAACATAGTAAAAAAAGTACATTGTCTGAGAAAGTGAATATACTTACCTGGTTCTCGTAGGACTCCTCCAACCAATCGAGTAACAAAGGGAAATCATCCTGTGGCCCATTCCAAATAGCAAAGATACCTCTTTTTATGCATTTGTCCCATGAAGATTCGATAGCTTTGTTTGAAATTTTGACCAGTTCATCTTTCACATAGCACGGAGATGACCTAGGAGATGAACTAGGGTTCACAGAGTGATGTAGATTATGGATTCTCCGATGGGGCGGGATGTATGAACTTGGGGAAATAGAAAAGGGTGATAAACTTCCTATCAGTGGTAAAACCAATTGATATGTATCTGAAACCCTAGGCTTGCATTTTTTTTGTGTGAGCATATTTCATTAAATTGAAAATTCGAATCTGATTATCCAGTTGATCTATCATAAAAATTTGGAATTTCAGATTTTGGTGTACCTCAGAATGGGTTTGAGAGTTTTGCAGAGGGGGATTTTGAACATACAACTCACGATCTTTATTTCCCTTGCTACATCGTTGGCTGCGAGGTTCTTGTATATCACAAAAAATGTTAAATCTGTTTGTTGCATTAACCGAGTATCTCTTGTCAAATGTGCTTTGTGGTTTCTTCTGTTGCCACATCGGCCTGAGGCCACTTGCCTCTATATGTTTTTGCAGGGCTTTTATTCAAGATTTTGCAGGTCGAAAAAGGTTTGATTTTTTCGCAAGTGCAGAGAAGAGCGCCATTTTAACATAAGGCTATGTAATATATTAAAGTTATCGATCTAACAAATTTTAATTTTTTTAAAGGTGGAAGTTACAAGCTGGGGAATTAAAAAATTAGCTGATTGCATCCATTGAGGAGAAATTTGGGAAAAACATTTTTGACACTGGCCTACTTCTGAAAAGAGCAGCAAAGCATATAAAGACTATGAGGGATCAATATAGAAGGGGTCTTAAGGATAACCAAAAGTATGACCATCCTCCTATGATTCCACTAATGGAGTGGAATGAAATAATAGAAGATGCAAAGGAGAAAAGGCTATGTGAAGATAGAGATAATGAAGCAGCACAGGGCGAAAAGAGGTATGCCATTATAGTATTAAGTACATTGTAATCATGCACTAATTATTGATATTTGTAAATATATAATCTAAGATGTTTGAAATTTTTCATAGATTGCAAGACACATCCATGGATACAAAAGCGAGAATAGAAAAGGTTAGCCAAGAAAAACTTGGCTCTAGTGGTTATATGAATTTGCAGTCTCGACTTGTAAATAGAGCAATGAATTTTTATTTTTATTTTAATATACTGTTGAAAATAGTTTTGTTTAATGAAACCATACATGGAAAACTGACGTTATCAAGAAAAAACCACAAGGCACAGATTTCAATGTGGAGGTCATAGATGAAGATAGAAAAATTACCTTGAAGGAAGGCTATAAAGTTGTGGTTGCATGCCTACATGAAGAATCTATAAGCCTTTCCCAAGAATCCAGTGCACCAAATGATATCTCGCAGATAAATTGGTCAAGTGAAAAGTAAATGAAATTAAATAGTTGAGAAGATTCTTTTTTGGTATTAGTTTTAAACATAAATTGACTACATAACAATGTGCATAACATTTTACTGTAGCCTTCATATCCTACCACAGAACCTACTCCTGACGAAGGCCATGATGTGAATTATATTGGTGGAGGTATTAATTTTCTATTGGAAATTAATTATGCAATTATGAATACAATTTAACATCTTCAATTGGAATTTGACGTGTATCCTTTTTTTGAATATTTTAGAGCATGTTGAACATCATGCTGAAGGACTGGACCATGTTCCAAGTCTTCAACATGTTGATGTGGTGGTAGATCAAAATGTTAATGTACATGATGTGGCATTTTCAAGTAAGAAAAATGCATTTTATGTTGTACTCGTACTTAATTACAAACTTGTAACAGTTAGAAAAAGAAAAAGAGTATGCCAATTTATCGCATTCACTTGTTCTTGCAAAAGAGCCCACTTTAGTGCAGCAACCTCCTACCCCTCCAAAGAGAAGGAGCCATCATAATTTGACATTACACGTGCTAGAAGAGGAGGAGAATGAAGAAAATATGGATGTCTATGAGCACTTTTCTTAAGAGAGCTCAGAAAAAAAAAATTTAAAATGATGTTTTAAAAATCTTCTTTGATAAACCTTGTTGGATAATGAAAGAACTTTGTTTTAAGTAATTATGTATGAATGATGCGTATTAATACAGATTTTTATTTTATGTTAATGAATATTGTTATGTGTTAATGAAGTTTTGATTAGTATTGTGTATTAATGATTTTTATATCATATTAGTGAATGTTATGTGATTGTATTGATTGAATGTTATAGTTCATAAATGGATGAATGAATGAATGAAGTATGTAATTAGATGATAATGGGTACTTTAGATTGATGTTAAGGGGAGGGGGCTGAGGCCAGATGAGCTTCCACCTTTACGTGGTTGGCCTTGTTAAGTAGAGAATATTATAGTATTCTTGAAACCAAGTGAAGCTCAAATTTGTTAAGTCTTCAAACACACATCCCAATTCTCTTTAATGAATTTGAAGTTTTTTCGCTTGTAATAGTCTCATTGCAATCATCTTTTGGTTCCTTAAACATATAGTTCTTGCTTAGTTTAAATCCCAATTATTAGATATTTGTCCACATTGGAGTTAGTTTTGCATAGAAACCTGCATATTTTATTATATATATTTAGTTAACTGAAAGCAATGTAGAAAGCTTTCACATAGTTATTGTCTAACAAAAGAAGACAAGATGCATATACTATTTAGCATGGAAATCCTTGTAGGTGAATTGTGTGTGTATGTACACACACACACACACATATATGTATATATGTATATAACTTCAAACAAATGTGTAGACTCAATTAACAAGAGACACCAACCTCAAATCCAGTAATGTAGAAGGAACTAACCTTTGAAATGAAAAGTGTTTATAATGTAGGTAGATTTGCCTTAGATCTCCTTCGAGGTCTTCAAAAAATCTACCTTGTACTTATGAATAATCCACCAAGATTTTAAATAGTGTTTTTCAATAAATGCTCTAAAGTTGGAATATACCTTCATAAAAATTCTGTCTTAGATTTGCTCATCATATTCAAAAGAAGACTTCACATGTCTGTTCACTTAGGTCTGATTTAGGTCTTCTAGAAATTTGGCTTATAATTATGCTTTTGAATCTCTTAAAATCTTCTTTCTATTCAAATGATATTTAATGAATTGATTGATACAAATTTCCTCATACTTGAATCCAAATATCATTGTCATTGTCAAACATAACACAGACATAAAATCATTTTGGTTATTCACTTGTTATACAAGTTAGTCTTATCTTTTTGGTTTTCAAAAGTCATGCACTTATGCATTTTTGGGATATCCACAAGCTATTAGAGATGTTTGGATGGTTCATGTCCTTATTTTTTGTGTGTTGTTTGCAAGGTTTTTGCCATGAAGTCTAAGGACAGACATGTTGGATGTTTGTGATAGACATGTCCACCTATAAGAAAAGTATCAAATGTAGAAAAAATGCAAAGAAAAGCTTGTAATGGTTTTAGGTGTCTTTAGGCCTAGTACAACTCGTAAGGGTTTTAGGTGTCTTTGGAAGGGTTAGTGAAATTATTAAACCTTTGAAAAGGTTAGTGAAATATATTAAAGGCATATATGATTTTAAGTTGTCAATGTTGACACTTTGTGTCAACTTAGACAAAAAATTTCAGTTTATAACTAACTGGTAACAGTTAGATAGTTAGATAGCAGTGGCTGTTTACTATTTTTTGGTTATTTAGAAGGGATTTTTTGAGTGTTTGGGGGAGAAGTAGAGTTGGGGTGGTGAGATAAGGCATTGTGAAAAAATTATAATCAATAAAATAATCCTGTTCTTTGCAATTCAGTCTCTGTCCCATGGAACAGTGAGTTCCTATGATGTATCAAATGCATTTTGACTAATATTTAATGTGAGAAAATTTTATTATTTTTGTTATCTTGTCCATGAATTCTTTTAATTTTCATTGTGGGTTGAGTAAGGAATAATAAACTGGTGCATTCAAATCAGTGACTAGTTAGGCACAATCAACTGTACTTATTCTAAAGTTTCCAATGTAGATTCTCTCCTACCACCTATAGTCATTGTTATTGGTAGGAGACAATGAGGTTGTGATAATTTATTTTTACTATATTAACCAAATGCAAGAGAGTGGGAAAACTTGGTGCAAGTGCAGTGTTGTATGGTAATTGTTGATGGAGGTTTAGCCTGGATTAGACACTAGTCTAATAGATAGTGAATCATTTCATGTTTGAAGATGTTTGGGGGGTGAATCCTTCATGTTTGGGGAGTCTCTCTATTACCAAAAATGAGACAGTAGAGCACTGCTAGTGTTATGATGGGAAAAATATGTCTTTCATTGTGATAGATTGTTTCTAAGTCATCTATGTTGTTTCTTGCTATTATCAAGCAGTCTTTGTTTTCCTTGAGACCATGAGAAAAATTATCTACCATTTTTTCTAATGATAAACTTTTGACTTGAACAATGATAAAGTTTATTAGTAATCATTACAGTGGAACAACTTTTGAGTTGTTAAAAAATTTTACTCGAAGGTGTTGGAATTGATAGTGAACCCCAAGCTCCTAGAAATCACCTGCAACCAAAATGCATGTTACATCTATGTCTGAGAGAGAATATGATCCAAAAAGCATGCCTACTTTGGTGATTTGGCTATTATTGCAGCACTAAAAAGTGTCTTATAGTGTTTCTCATTTTCTTAAATTATAGGCAATTATTTCATGATTTCATCATATCTTATAGTGGAACAACTCCAAGAAACTTGGGTAAATTTCTTGCTATAAGACTTTCTTGTATAGGACATTCAATAATGTGGGCTAAGTGGTGGGCACAAAGAGGAAGAAGAAAGGATCTGTACAAGTGCACGATGTAGTAGAATTAAAAATGAAATTATCATAGTTTCATTCTGATTCTCCTCTGTTACCCTCACATACATACATAGCTCACTTCAATTCTTCAATTCTCTCAAACTTATACACATCTCTTATCAGTAGATCTGGTCGTAATTCTCCTAAAATTTACAAATATTCCTAGAAATAGCAACTACCTAAGACTCAATAATTAGCTATAAATGATTTGAGACCAGCATTTATAATTCCTGAACAAGATTGAAAATAATTTTGATTTTGTAAGATGATTTGATATGCAGCAGCAGAATTCATCCTTGTTTACTTCTGATTTATAGGACCAGTGCCTTATCCATTGGGCAAGAAATTGACTATTGGCGGGAGATCTAATTCAAATAACTTGTATAAGAATTAATCAACTACAATCACCCATCTCCATTCTTATGCAATATCCCTTTTATGAACTCATAAACCCTACTAATTTACTGAAGCATTTATATAATTGCTTGAATTAGAAGCAACAATAAAACTAGCATACAACCCATCCAAACTGCATTCAGCCAAATAAACCTTATTTAAATGACTTCAAAGTAAACAAACCCATAAATTGGAGAGAAAAATTGATGATCCACAAATATAGTGTAAATACCCCTTTGTATTATCCTTTTCATATGACTAATACAATAACCAATAGAAAACCAATTGAATTCCCAGAATAGATTGCCATTTTTGTCATTTCAATTTGCTTATTAGAAAGTACAATGGAAGCAAACTCAAAACCTCTGCATACTATTGGACTGACTAAATATGTACTCTTCTTGAAAGAAACAAAAAATTGCACAAGTCTTGGACCATCACAATGCCTTGAAAACTCATTTATATAGCATGAGTTGCAACAAGCAAAGGGCAATTGTGATCTGACAAGTGTCCAAGGAACAAAGCATCATACAAAAGATAAAAACAATCACAACAAAATTCTAGGCATATCAAATATTCCTTCAAGTAGGCCCATTCTAGTTTCTATTGTGAATCATCAACTTTTGATTTGTCTCTCATTATTTCAGCTCCTCAGAATACATGGCTACTAAGCTGGCCAAAGAAGGATGATCTTGTGATACCATCGGTTTCCTCATGTGGATTCTCACTGCTTTCAACCTAAGCAAGCATTATTACCTTTTCCCCTTCTTTTTTTTCAGTTCTGGTGTAGAGGTGTCAATAACCTGCACCTCGCCTTCTTGTTTCTCATCATCATCTAAACTATCCTCCTCTAACTACTTGTCCAACAGAAGATCTACCATCCAAGTGTCAAATTGTATATCATCCGGCTAGCTGAACTATAGGATATCATTTTGCTTTTTCAAAATTTAACCAGCCTCCTTTTCAAAACCAAAAAATTCTTTCTTCAAATAATCAAAAAATAATTGGACTTTAACCAATTCCTCTATCATGGTGGCCCAACAGGCATGCCCCTTTTCATTAATAACTATATTTATCCTGGTGCAGAAAAGGTCCTTATTTTTCAATTTCTTCTTTCTATCCAAGGCAAAAGGAAATAGATCAATTTTTTGATTCTTGTACTTATTCAAATAAGAAACAATTTTCAATTACAGAGCAACTCTCTTGTTATCAAAATCTGATAGGTCATTAGCAATATCATACAATTTTTCAACATGGTCATTGGAAGACTTTATAACTGAATAACATAGAAGGGTGATTTCCTTTTCCCTTCTTCCCCATTTATTAACAATAGGCTTCAGGGTATCATCATGAGTTTTCAATTCCTCCCATATATCTATTACTTTTACCAACTGATCAAAGAATAAGGGCCACTCAATTTTGTCCACTAAATACATTAGAGCCTTTCTAAGCTTATCCTCATACTGTGTATTTAACTCTACATGTAAGGCCCATAGTTTGCTCTTCTCTTCTTCAAATTCCTCGGCTATATAATATTCAGGCCTTTGAGGTGTGTCTGGTATCTCTACAAGGGGGGTTGGATTTAAAAGGTTCCACTGGAGGACGAGGGTATGCTATTCTTGGCCTTGTGGATTTCCCCATTGCCTTGTTTTCAAGTTCAATTCTACTTTCTACCTCCCTATTATAGGCCTCAAGAAGTGTTTCATATTTATTCTGTAACTCAGACATAACCTGTTCCTCCTTCTTAGTAGTGGCCAACACAAACTTAGAAGAATCTGCATTCCAATATGCTGCCTGTACATGTGAAGTGTTAGCAACCCTTCTTACAAGTATATTTCCCATCAACCCAGACTCATCTAATTGTGATGGTGTGGCTCTAGATCCCTTTCTCAACGACCAACTAACCAATGTAGCTTGATCTTCAATGAATGAACTTCCTTGGAAGTCTCTTCTATTTGGGTCTTGCAACTCCAATCTACTTGAAATAGAATTGAAAATTAATGCATCTGCAATATCCCAATTAGGCAATAATAAAATGTTAGATGCCTTTATCATTTTCCTCCCCTCCTTAGGGCTTATATTCTACAATTCCTTCATCATTTCTTCTTTAATTTGGTTTTTTATGGAAGTTTCATCCATTTTTGGATGCTCTATTTTCATCTTTTTACATTTCTCCTCGAAACTGCTGAAAAGCCCTTGATTTCACAAAACTATCATCAGTTAAAAATTGATGACTTGCCTGCTCTAATACAGGGTCCAACTCCCTACCTCTATAATCAGCTATTGTTAGAGCCAAAATTGGGAGAGGAAGTTCTGGAGGGTTACCCTCATCTAATTCTACTTGAGTGATAAAAATATCTCCCTGTGATCCCATTTGTTCAACCTATTCACCAGTGAGCTACTCTTCTCCAATCCTCAAAGGGCACTGGGTGGGTGAATATTCCTCACCTTGAGGCCTTTGTTCTGTCATTACCTTTTGCCTCTTAGGACTAAGCTCTTTAGGTCTCTCCTCTTGGGCTATACTGGTAGATCCTATTATTTGTTTGCACTTGTCTATAGGAACCCTTTTATTCTAAATTATAGTATATCTAGGCCTCTTTTGTACAATTATTTTATCAGTTCTCACATTTGGAATGAAAGCCAACCTCCTCATGATCTCTTTGGCCTTATCAAGCTATGAATCAATAAAAAATTGTTTCTTTTCATTCATGACCTCCATTATTTCAGGGAAGGTATTCATGAGCTTACTTATTTTGTCAGCCTCTATAATAGTATTATCCAAAGGATCATATTTATTATCAAAATAATGAATGAATTCTAAGACCCGGGAATAAAATCTCCATTTTTCCTTTTTAGTTTCCTGCTCCTGCAATGAGAATTCATTCCTTATAATATCCTCTGAATAATAATAATTGTTCTTGACCGGTCCCAACTTGATTCTATGCCTCAACATCTGATTGAAAAATCCCTCACAATCACAAAAATGAGGATGAGAGACAACCATCATATACTGCTCCAAAATTTTATGCAAAAAGATCCATCCCCCTTTTGTAATCACAAACTGATGGGTCACTGTGCAGGTAGGGAAAATTGACACTAATTACCTTTTCAACAAAAACATTTCTTCCACTCCCCCTAACTGCCATAAAACTTTAGCCATTCCCACCTTGAAAGGAACTTGGTAAGGCAAAACAAGAGGGTTTCCCTTGAAACCATAGATTTTAAAAATAGTAGAAATAGGGTAGGGGATGATATCTCCCCAATTATGTGAAACTTTCAAGTTATGGGGGTTATCCATAGGCCTGATGAGACTCATTAGTACCCTAGGGATTCTGGGATTGTTAGTCAATATGAGGCATCTCAATTTAGCAACAAAATATCTATCAAATTTGACAAAACTAGCATTACTTGCATCCCAGGTCATATCTGCACTCCACAACTAGACTAGCAGTATTTCCCCATTCTCCTCTCTGTTTAGTTCCATCTCATTACCAAAATGTGTCACTCTTTTGAACAAAAACATATGCATTAATAGAGAGTAGTGACCACAAGTTTTTTCCACCTTGCGCTTCGCAATCCCAACTAAACCAATGTGAATTTCTTCAGCCAAAAAGGAAGCAAAATCAAAAATAGCATCTACACCAAAGGAAGCAATCTAAACCATCATGTACATGAAACCAATGGGCATAAATTCTTGCTCATCTTCACCGAAAACTCAGCATAAGGTCTTGTATATCTCTACAGCTCGAGAAGTGAAAAGACTCTTCTTAAAAGGCTCTCTAGAGGCTGCAGTAATTATTGGCAAAGTTCCTATTGTACCATTGTGTGCCCTTAGTTCACCTCCCCTAATTACATCCTCCTTTTCTTTATATTCATTCTCTAATTCTAGTAGATTGATTTGTACATGGTAGTCTGATAATGGTTCTAGGTGAAAAACCTCTCTAATTTCTTCAGTAGTAATCGAGCCCAGAAGCACATCATCCTTTCTTCTTACAACCCTAATGGCTTGGTCATAATTCTTAGCAATGGCTTCAAGAAAATCATAATACATGAAAACACTTGGGACTACTAACTTTCCCAAATCAAAATTCTAGACATTAGCATGTGGGGCAAACAACTTTCTTTCCGAAAACCACTATTTAAACAAGATAAGGCTAGTTTGAGTAATTGTTGCATCCCTAACCCAGTTCCCCTTGTCATATAGGCCATCAGCAATTTTAAGCCTAGGGTTTAAGGAAATTAACTTTTTAACTTGTTTAGGCTATACAGTAGATTCTAGGAGTAATTCTAATAAATCATCATCGACATTCCTATCCATATAATTAATTTTCCCAAAGAATGGTTTCTTAGGAGACATTTTGACAATAGTGAGAGAATTGGAATGCGACAGAGGTTATAATATGAGTACTTACTTGACTTGCTGAACTTGTTCTTCTTTGAACTTCTAAAATTTCTCTTGAACGACAGAAGAATAGATTCACATCTTTACCAGGCTTAACACGACATAATCAATCAAGCTCTTGTGCTCAAAAAATTTGCAATCTCTGTTCACGTAGGACTGGAATTAATGAAAATCTCTGTGTTATACTCTATTTCTCCAACATGTGAAGCTTTCACTTATCATAAATGTGCTGAACAAAAAAATAGAGTGGTGTCACACTTTCTTTTTTAAACTTGTGTCGTTGATCCTTGAAAAATCCTACGATTTGGGAATGACAACTAAGCTAACTCAGCTTTCTTCTTAACACATTGGCAATCAAGCCAATAAAAAACCTCCACCTCTACCTTTCCTTCAAGGCTAGCACTTCAAACTAGGCCCATGGATGACTACAGACATGTGTCATCAACTTGCTAACTCATTATACATAATTCTCGAGCACCTTTCCATAGTGATCTAGCGATGATCACTGATCTTACTTTAATCGTGTGGTAGACAATTGAAACAACCTTTAAGAACATGATGGTGGGTCCATTTCTTGTTAACTCACTATACCTAATTTTTACACATCTCTTTATAGTGAGTCAACGAGCATCGTCGATCCAAACTTGATCTTGTGGACAACAATTTTACTTCAACAGTGGTGGGCCACAATCGCTAACTCGCTATACTTAACTTTCGAGCACTTCTTCATAGCGAGTCAATGCCACCCTTTGATCCAAGCTCGATCTCATGATCATAAATATTCATACCTAGAACATGGGAAGTGGGTCCATAATATCGTTGTCCATGATATGGGCCCTGCTGATTTCTAACAAGCATTGGTCGAAAGTTTGACCAATGAATGGTAGAAAATGTGCTGACAATGCCAACATTTTTTGACCACCGTACTGGTCCAAGTTTCGACCAACCTACTGGATGGTCAAATTTTTGACCAAAAATTTTTCAACCAATGCCATCTAGTTTTCTACCATGCATTGGTCAAAATTTTGAACAATCTCCCACAGATTTCTACCAAGCATTGGTCGAAAGTTCGACCAATGAATGGCAAAAAATGGCTCAACAACCTAAACATTTTTTGACCAATGTATTGGTCAAAATTTTGACCATCCAATAGGTTTGTTGAATTTTTGACTGAAAAATTATCGACCAATTCGTTGGTCAAATTTGGTCAAAGATTGGTCAAAAAATGGGTCAAAATTTCGACCAATAAAGGTCAAAAAATGAGCCCAAATGTACTAGTGTTAGAATCTATCATGCTAGGTAGCAACTACCTCAGGGTTTGTGCATAAAAATATTTTTTTGTTTACATAGAAAAGTCCAATTTTGGCTTTAATTTATCTAATAGTTCATTAGAGATCTGGGAAGCTATCTAATTAGGGGAATACTTCCATTTTCCCATCTTGGTTAGCACCAATTCTTCAACCTGTTTCTTCTCAGCCTCTATCCTAATCTCATACTTTAATGATATGAAGTTGGTTATGTCTACACCTTCTTCTAATTGTTTCAGTTTTTCCTAGAAGGTGGGAGGAGGCTTGCTAAACACAACTTCAGTTCCTTTCCTCCTAGATCTCCTAGCGACTGCAATGAATGGGTTGGTGATGATCACCTTGCCTTTCTTCTTTATCGGCTCTTCTTCCTTTTCTAACTCTTCTTCATCCTCTACCTCATTATCATCTTCTCCCTTACCCTCAGAGGTGTACTAGTTTTGAGTTTTTCTATTCTGCTCTTGCCTTTGTTAACTACCTATGAAAGCTTGATTTCAAGCTCTATTCTTGCCTTGGCTTCATCATACATTCCAAAGTGTAATGCCTTTGGATCAATAGGTTCATTTATCAAGGCTTCAATTATGTCCTTTGCTTCAACAATGTTTGCCTCATAGGGAAGAAGTTTTACCCATACAATTCTAGGTTTCACTGCATGAATGTAGACTTTGTCACTGTTTACCATGGAACAAACATCATCTTTGTAATCTTCATCCAATTTCTTGGGAATCCTGAATCTATTATTCATTTTCTCTTTGAAGACATCAAAGTAATTACCCATTATGCTAACAAAATTCTCACCCATTTCTACAATATACTCATTAATCTGATACAAAACTGGCACATCCTTTCTCCATACAGCTATACTTTTTGAAAGGAAAAACTTTTTAACATAGAAAAATAAACATGTCAACAATGAACCAAATCTGCAAGGGTTGTTCTTGGATGTCCTAATACTTTCCATGTTTTTGTTAAATTGATTCAACAACAAATCTACAAGATCATATGATAGATTGTTCTTCATGACCTTGAATGCCAAGTCTACTGCTTTACATGACACACTATTTAGATGAGTATAACTATAGATCTTGTGAGCTATCACATGTATGCCAAATTTTAGTTCTACATCATTTACACTACTGATCTTCATACCTCTATCGTCCCACTTGGCTAGTGTTTTCTTCTCTAACTCTACTTGACCTAGGGTTTTATTACTTTTGGATTTGGAGAGCATGGGAAGACTAGTGATATGATGAATCATCTTCTTAGTGATAAAAAATGGTGGCTTAAGCAAAAACTAACCATTGTGAACTCAGCTTAGGATGTATCTTATCCATTTGATTTGGAAACTTTAAGGTAGGTGGGGAATGTGGATTAAACCCTTATCGTCCAAGTGCTTATGTTTGGGTTCAAGAACACCATTCACACACAATTCACCTAGGGAATTATCCAACTCTAGGGTTCCAATTTCTTAGATTGCACACTTAAAATGAGTTTGAAGTCTAGTGATTCCCATTTGATTCTGCGAACCAACATTTTGGACCCTTTCTTTGCCTTTCTATAGCTGTTTGATGCTTCCATGGCTACTTGGTAGGTTATGGGAACTTTGAAAAGCTTTGGTACAAATTCTACTCAAAATTGCTTGATCGCTCTGCAATTCATTTGATCACAATACACTTAAATTTTTTGATGAAAAATGAATTCAATTTTCTACCCTTTTAATAATACTGTACCATTAATGCTCAGTACAAAGGTAGCTATAATGATATCATTATGCACAAGATCTTGTCATCCATTATCTGTTCAGATCGCTTAGTGAGTGCTCCTTAACTTAGTAACCAAACATGTGTGACTAGTTACTCTCAACCTTGCTCAGTAGAGTCCATGACCTAACCTTACTTGGTAGAGAAAGTAACTCAATGATAACTGATACTAATTTTTTGTGATCCTTTTTGTATCTTGAATACTGATTTGGATCTTTCTTTCTTTCAATTTTGGAACTGTTTGGATGTGATCATGATAACGTAGCTCTAGCTCTTTCTTAAGAATTTTGTTGGAGATGGTGGAGTCATCCACTTCTTGAGTGACATGACCATCATTTCTTGGACTAGCTTCCTTACTAGATTTAGGAATCTATTGCTGCCTTATTTTCTTTCTGATGTTGTCTTCTTTTTCTTTTTTTTTCATCTTCAATTCTCCCTGTATTCATGCAATTCTTGGCTAGATGACCTATTTTTGTACAAGTGAAACATCTTATGGTAGTATGTCTCTTCCTTGTGTGATGTTTAACATAGTTGATGCCAATGTAACCATACTCTCCATAGTAATGATATCTACACTAGGTGTTATAGTCCCAACCAAATATTGCTTTCACAATTTTCTCTACTAGGTTGAATGACTTGGTTTTGTAGTTTGATGCCTTGTGACCTTGTTTCTTGCATTTGTGACACTTACCTTTGAAGCTTGGTTTCTCTTGACATTTATTAGCCTTGTGACCATGCTAATTGAAATTATAACATTTACCATTGAATTTTTCTTAACCATTACTCCAACATTTGTTTGATGTATGACATATCTTACCATAGTGATTACAACTAGGTCTTTGATTTCTTTGAGCACCTTGTCTCGAGGATTCACCTTCTTCTTTGTATCCAATTCTTGCTTTACCTTTTTTCCTATAGATATTCTTCTCATTTAGTTGATTCAATTGATTCATGTCTACTTGGGCTTTTATCATTCTCTCATTGATTTTATTATCAGTGTTTAGGTTTTTTTCAATCTTTCACTAATTTTCTTTTTAGATCTCAACTCACTTTTTATTCTTTAATTGAATTATTTTTTTGAATTTAGATCATTTCTTAATATTTCATTGATCTATATTTGGATCATGATTTCCTCATTTGCATAAGTGATTTGATCTATAAGATCTACATGCTAAAGGGATTGGTTTTTCATTTCATTGCTTTTTCCATCCATTTCTTCTTCCATTTTGTTCCTTTGTTCTAAGATTTCACATAGCCTTATTGACTAAATTTCTTGTTCTCTTTTGAGATTTCTTATTTCTTCTTCTACGGAACCATTCTTCTCTGAGAGTTCTTTGATTGCATTATTTGATTCATCTAAACTACTTGAAGGGAAAAGGTCTTCAATCTTTTCTTCAATGTATTGATGATCATTCATTTGATTTGCAAGTTCCTTCATTTTTTTCAAGGATTGGCAAAGCTACTTCTTAGCTTTCTTGAGTTGTGCAATGGCCATTTGTAGATCCAACTTTTGATTGTCAATTCTCCTTATCAAGTTCAAATATCTACATTGTCCTTGATCTTTGCTCAAGCTGTCAAGCTTTATCCTGAGAACCGCAAATTCTCTAATACCAATTGTTGGAAATATTTAAGAATATGCTAGGTTACTGAGAGGGGAGGGGTGAATCAGTAACCTTAAAATTTTATCAAATTTAGATCTTAATCAAAATAATCAGTAACCATTTAATTCATCAAATTAGATCTAATTGCATGCATGAGAAACTAGAAACATAAGACATTCATGGCACTTGAACAAAATAATTTGGTGACCCAAAAACCTTCCAAATAGAAAGTAAAATGGGAGTGGGGATGATATTCATAAAACTTCAATACTATAGTAAAAATTTGTCTTATTAAGGCTTACAAAGATCACTTCTAATGATCTATCTTATTAGGAGCAATTATGACTACTAGGTCCACCTTGTTAGAAGTTTTACAAACATACAATGAAGTATGCACTCAATAAAGAGATCTGACAAAATACTATTAAGTCTACCTTGTAAGAGGATTTGGACTGATTCACCTATTAGTATGAAACAATACATCTCTTACTTACAACTTGATTTACTGATAGAGATTCTTTGAAATACTGATCACCTTTGTGTGATGTATATGACACTATTGCTCCTTTGTTAATATGGCCTTACAATATACTTAGCTATTGATTCATATTCACATCCTTCTTATCATTCCATGCGTACTTTCTTTTTCACTTACTTCCTCATTATACATCGATATGATCCAATTCATTATATATATATATATATATATATATATATATATATATATATATATATATATATATATATATCAATCCAATTTACAAATTACAAAGTTGGCCAATATACAAGTTAACACCAATATTACAAAGTCAACCCAAATGAAGACACTCAGGTTCCAAAGACTTACTTGGTGAAGTTTTGATACATGACATCCACTATCACTACTCAGCATCATCATGCATTCAGTAGAAGTAGAAGCTCAGTCCATACTAATCATCTCAGAGTAGTCTCAAACTTGGTCTGCACTAGTGACTTGATAGATATTGTTTAACTTAGTAGAAACTGAATTATTCATTTACCATGAGTTCACTCAGTAAGTGCATAGCTCAATTAACACTAACTTCACTTCACATGATCTGCTAGCTCGGTTGAAGTTGCAAAGCTTGGTAACCACTAAACTACTTGGGTTGAACTACTAGACTTCATATTGCTTGATTCTTCTCTATTTGAACTATTGCACTTCACACTAATTGAATTCACTTGGTAACCACTGGGATGCTTGGTAGGAATTGTAAGGCTCAGTGACTAGTAAATTGTATAAGTGTTCTCACTAATAACAAACTTGACTTAATGTCAATGGAATCATCTCTATCAGGTTCCTGCATAAGTGGTATTGTCATTCCTAGTTTTCCTATTTTTGTATCACCTTCAATTCAAACTCCACTCCCACTGCCCTAATTTATAGTGGTGTAAAAAATGCATTACAAGTGGATATGGGTCAAGTTCAACTAGGCATGGAGAAGAAGTAAAAGGTTATGCCAATGGTTGTCATTAGGAATCCAATACTAAGCTGAAAAATTACCACTAATACAAGGCAACGACTATGTAGGGAGTTATTTAGACATTACTGATGCCCATACAACTAGAGACCATACCCATCAAACACCAAATTTTATGTTGTTAGTACCCATTTCAAAGCTGTAGCCAGTAAGTAGTTAAATGAGGCTTTAATATAACTTTTTTAATGTTAGTCTCTTTATACTTAGTACCGATATTAGAAAGTTATTTTTCTTTTTTGTTGTTATTATTGTGTTCTTTTTAAAATTAATCTTTGTTCTTATTATTTATAAAAATATAGGATATTTAAATTAAAAATTTCTATTTCAATTTAACTATATAATAAATTTATTATTATCTATAAATTTTATATATTATTATAATATATAATAGGAATTTTATATAGCTTTATTTAAATTTTAGTAAAGAAATTAATTCGTATAAAATTTTCATTTAACTTAATTTAAAATAAGAGTAAAAATAAATTTATATTTTTAAATATTTCATTTATTATTATTTTTAACTCCTAAAATATATACATGTATAGACAAAGTTTCAAGGTGTAAAAATCTTATTAAGTTTTTTATATAATATATTTAAGTTATTTTAAGATGTATAAAATATATTAAAAGTTAACATTTTTTAACAAAAGATTAACTAAATTTGAAAAAGGTATTATTGATTAAAAATACATTATATTTAAAAACTTTATACGAATCAATATTAATCTATATTCTTTTTCAAAATAGTTGTTGGCAATACTAATCATTAACATAAAATTGAATGTACATTAAAAACAATATTGTATTTAAATCAAGCTAAATTTAATTTAATTTAATATAGTGTAAATAGAGATAATATATATGTATGTAGTAATAATTGTATTCTTTATTTCCATTTAATATAAATGTATTGTTAAAATTTAGCATATATATAGCTTTTTATATATTTACAAATTTGGTAAGTAATTAAAAATAGTAAAATCTATATAAAAAGAGTTTTAAATTAAAATTAATAATATTATTAAAATATAGATTACATTAAATTTTAACTTTATACATTAATTAAATTACTTATAAATTTTATTTATATATTATTATGATTTATATTTACTTTTTGTTAATATGATTTAACTACTTAGCACATAAGACCAAATTGGTATGGCTATAGCTCTGACACGGGTATCGACAACACAGAATTTAGTGTTTGATGGGTATGGCATTTAGTTCTATAGGCATCAACTATGTCTAAATAACTCCCTACATAGTTGTTTCCCTAATACAATTCCTTCACGATAAAACCCATATAGTGTAGACACCTAAATATGATTACATCATTAACATAATCTTATTTAGTCATCGTCTAGGACATCATTGATTAATTATTTAATATTTATTTAATAATCATCATCCCCTAGTTAATTAAGTAATTTAGTTAACTCTAGTCCAATTGATAAAATCAAATTACTACCCAAAGTCCAAATTATCAATTAAATCCCTAATTATTCCTAAAACCTATCATTAGCCAAATCCAACCCATTAATCTATTTAAAGCTCAATTAGCTAACTAATTAACCCACCTCATTAATGCTAGCCTACTTGTATCCCTCTAACATGCCACTTGCATCCTAATCCCCTTCCTAAACATGTAAACAACTTTAACCAAAGGTTAAGACTTCCTAACCCAAACCAAAGTAAAACTCCCATTCCATCTTTCATACATCCCTTTCCAAAGGCATTAATTTCTCTTTAAATCCTCTTACATCTCTCTTCCACATTTCTTCTCCTTCATAACTCCCTTTGTCGACCCATTTTGACCCTTCTCTCTCATCCAATCCTAGATTTGAGAAACCACAATCCATGTGCTTCCCTCTCCTTTAATCATAGCCTTCCCTCACCCTTCATCCATCCTTGCATCTTGGCCCTCAATCTTCATATCCTTGGCCTATAAAATGGACTCTTCTCCTCTCACAATTCATATATCAACTTTCATACAAAGTCATAATGCCCCTTTGAAGAAGAAATCATTGAATCACACCATTACCATGCAAGAATCCTCGCTCACCCTCCACACCATGTTTTCCCCTTTCAAAGGCTCCTATCTATTTTGAAGCTTGAGCATATCTAAGCACACATTAAACCATCATTGTAGACATATCTAAGAATAAAGGCCACACTTGGGGAGCTTACCATACTTGGTTTGCATTCCTTTTTTATGTTTCCTTCGTCCTTTCATATGTTTTTTATATTTCTTTAGTTTATGAATGTTATATTTATGTTAATGCTCTTTACATACTAAGATATTACAACATACATTTTGGAACGCCCGATGGGACCCTATATTCGGGTCACTCCCAATCATTTTCACTTATGTTCATTAATTTAAAAACTAACATATTATTCTTATTTCTCTATGTATTACGCTATTAACCTTGTTTACAGATTCATTAGTCCTAATATAGGCAACATGCTCCCAACCACCTCATCCATCTTTGCACAAAAAGACCTAAAAGCATTCCTTTTTCACAAACTTGTGACTATGAGTTTAAAGAAGAAAATTTGTGGAAGTGTGAACCCACCAAGGTGGGATCTCTTTCCAAACTTAACTTATTTACCACGTGGTCATTTGAGTCCGTTTGTTTCATTCTTGCCTTCCTTCTTTCCCCAAGATCGCTTGTACATGCTCGCGGGTTCCCTTGAAATACATGAGGGATCACTCTGCACACAAACCTAGTCATAGAAACTTGGTTTTATTTTTTCCCTCAAATCCACAGTTAAATTTGTTGGTGGGAATTCTTACAATGGCTATGGGATTATTGTTTGGCGAGATTTCTCTATATGTATTTCTTTTGTGACCCATATTTTTTTAATTTTTCTTCTCCATTTTTTTGCAACAGTCTCACTGGCTTAACTGTGTTCCTATGTTGCGAGATCGTTGGTTGACTCCCGTGAGTTTTTTTATATTTTTAATTGTTTGTGTTGAATTATGACAGGTAGAAAATCATGCAAGTGCTAGTTTAATTTTTATTTCCTCAATAGTTTGTTCAAGAATTTTACCCTTTTAAAATATGGAATGAACCAACACCTCTACTCTAGTTTTTAAAATATAAACAACTCAAAATTCAATTTTGAATTCCTTGAGGAAAAATTACAAAAGTTTTAATGGAATGAATGGTTAGATAGCAAAAAAAATCTTGAATGTTAAGACTCAAAGAATCCATGTTATAGATCACACTTCATCTTGGGCACTAAAACAAACAATAACTACATCTTGAATGCTAATGTTAAAAAGAATGAATGTAATGAACATTTAGCTTTGGGTATCAAAGAACATTTCAAATCAAATGTCTCAAATTAGTGTTTAAAAGAAATTCACACAATCTTGAATGGCTTAAGGCAAATAGCTCTTATTCCCATCCTCTTAAAAATTTTCATGCACACAATTTCTTATGTTGACCATCACTGTCAAGTTGGAATAAACCTTTCATGCTAATTAAAAGTGTTTTCAAGTCATTGATAGGAGAGACACTTAAAAGGATTCAAAATTAAAATGAACAGAGTGTCTTGCATGTCTTAAAATTGTGAATTCTACCACATCTTTGAGTTATCCTTTATTTCTTGCAAAAGAGAACCATTTAAATACATGACACATGTACCACAAGTTGTTAGCAATATCATCCACAATAACCTAGGAGTTCTTCTATCAAGTTCATCATCCTTTGAGAAGAACATCCCCTTTGGATAGAAGCTCAAACTGGTAAAACCCTCTAGCCGATATATAAATCAGAAGAAAGATAAACTTTCTTCTCCATAAGGTAAGTTTGGGTGGTACATTTTCGAGGGTAGCTTGAAGTGGGAAAACTTTCCCACGATATCAACATGGCTAGAATATATTCTTAAGTGAATCACATACATAACAATGAATTAGATGACTCCACAGACTTAATTATGAACCAACTTAGTAGCTACCCTTTTATCCTTGGTGTGTTACTCCTGGTGCAAGAGAACATAAGGTTTCTCTAAAGTTACCTGACATACGTGTTTTCCCTGGTAGAGGCATAAGGCTACTTGGCTTTTATCTCCAAGATTTATTGTCCCCATAGAAAGGGGCTTCTATTTTTCATACCTTGAAGGATCATTGATGTGTAAGTTTTGTATCAACTTACCTCTTTGATTAGAGGGAAATATCACACTAGATCTAGAAAACATCAAGATGGGATCTTCCCGACATGCCTAATGAGTAACACATAGAAACCTAATTAACCTTAGGGATAAAAGTGTGTTTTAATTGTCTTATTTGTGAAAAAGACCTTGTGAAAAAAAACTCTAAAATATACATATTGGTTACTACCAATTCCTTTTGCTAAGTAGATCCCTTGTTTGTCTCTCTCAAATTTGCTTTGTACTTTGAGAGATTATTTTCTCACAAAATACCATATCTATTCTCAAAAGAGTCTTATCCTTGTTGTGTCAAAAATGGTTATTACCAAGTCTATTCGCAACAACCCTAAATATAACTTTTTTAACTTCACCTCTTATTAAACCCATTATATCATCATTTGATGAAAACCATTTCTTATCTACTTAAATCCTTTTACTATCTAAAAATTTCATTTTTTCTAGCCTAAGTAAAAGGTATACTTAGTGTAGTTACTACCTTAACCCACACTTGAGATAAACCTAGTAAAAAATTCATGTTAGATTAATCAAAATCCAAGTCTAAAAAGGTCACAATTCAACAGCTAGAAATCTATAAAGAGATAGAAGCAAAAAAAAACAAATACACACCTAATCCAAGACTTGGTAAACTAGATCAAATTGAGAAAGAAGGTATTGAGGTTTCTCTAAAAATTGAATGGGACAATGAAATTAAAAACCTAACCTTAAGACATGGTTTCAATCAAAGCCTCATAAAATACACTGGCTATGCCCACTTTGATTAGATTCCTTTTCTTCCACACACACTTTGTACTTATTGTAGAACAAGAAAATAGTGTGCAAAGAACATTAACTAAATTGAAAACATTCACAAACTTTAACGCCCCAATCAGGAACCCAAGAGAAATAAACCTAACATGTTACAATGTTTACTAAACTTTTTGTTTTTTTAAAATTTTAAACAATATCAAGATAACATTAATGCGGAAGCAATATGAACATATACATCAAATACACATTTGCAATTATAGATATAGTTTCAATTCCTCAAAGGTTCCTTTATGTTGAGTCACATTTAATAATTTTAAATTAATTAGTTTAAGTTTCCAAATACAATGTCTCAAGATCATAAAGGAATAACAGATACATAGTCGCATAAGCAAATGCATACGTATAAACAATACAATGAAAGTACATCCAATCAATAACATCCACTACACATGTCGCAGGGTATGTGAGAATAGATACAATACATCAGAATACATGATAACATATATAATTCATCTGAAAAGAAGTCTCTGAGATAAGAAATAAGAATGATAAAGGTACATCTTCTACAACGATCATCCAACAGCTAGCAATGTGAAGGGGAACCCAAATGGCAAGAAGACACTACCTCCCGACCGCGTGGTTACCTAGTCAGGCTTCCACTCCCACCGTGTAGGGAAGATAATGAACGATCCAGATACGGCTAATCAAACATAAAACATTCCTAGGCAAGGTACCCCTAATAGCCAAAACTACCTCAAAGGTAACACATGCTACTCAAGAAGATAAAATAATCCAAAAGTACGAACACTCAATCCAATACTGACACCACATAACCAAACATCATACACGAACCAAGTATAAACCAAATACCAAGATCATAAGATAAAGTCAACAAAAGATAATCATCTTAAGTCAAAAGCCACATGTCAAAAGTACAACATTGATGAATCACCAATCATCATTAATGAAAGTAAATAACCATAATAAACACATCCAACAATAGATACACCACCAGAGATACACAAATCTACATAGGAGACTCAGACTACATACTAGGGAGTGTCATCACATGGCTGCTTGAGTTACCCTGGACTGATCTCTTAATAGACCCCGGACCCTCAAGCGTTGAGTTACCCTGGACTGGTTACTTTGAACCCCGAACCCTCAACATCACACATACGGAAACTAGAAAGCCCTGTCAAGAAGACGAGGCACTCATCTCATTCCCATCCTTAGTCTATACAAGAACTCAAGGCATGGGTAGATCAAATATCTCTAACTTATCTTTTTAGTGTGTTTTCCCCCCATAAATTTTACTTACTAGATTATCACTTATTACATAACTTGCATTAGGTTACCCTGGCACTGACCACTTTGGCTCCCGGACCCCTATGCAAGCCACTCCCAAAGTCATGTACCTAGACAACCTCTCCTAAGCACATAAATCCACAATTGTGTCCCATACCACAACAACCCTAAAGATCAAACTCGGTTCCTTAATAGGCAACCTGATAATAAGATGGTTCTCCTATCCAAGAACACATAAAAGCTCCACAAGATAAACCTCATAGACATAATTTCCAATATGAATCACAAAACACATCATCACATCCAGCCACATAAAATAGTATCAAGGAAATCTCACAAGGCCTCTGGTGTACATCCTAGACTGGTCAACACCTACTTGACTCCAAAATCCAAATGCATAGATATTACAAACAAATAATACAGTTCATAGTTTGGTTTGTTTTGAAACATATAGTTGAATTAAATGTAAGGTTATAGTTTCAGTTCAACATTTTTTTCAAGTTATAAGATTTTTAGTTTATTCCATCCAATAACTTATCCAGCTATTCGACTCAAATATATATATATATATATATATAAAGTTATGCTCATGATAAAAGTCAATTTTCCTAAAAGCATAGTCTGCGTATACCCATTTATTTCTTCAAGTTACAAAAGTAACGCTTTACTAATTTTAATTGAATCATGATCATTAAAAATAATAGATAAATTTACATATTCGCTCAATAACTCTCGTTATAATAATTCTTAATCAAATTAAATTAAGTCAATTATTAATTTTATTTAAACCATATTTCAATTATTAATAATTTAAATAATTACTAAATTAATAATAAATTTTAATAAATAAATTTATAAAAATTATTAATAAAATTATTAATAATTACTAATATAAAATATTAATAAAATTATTAATAATTAATAATATAAATTTTATTTAATTTAAAACGTAATAATTAAAAACAAACTCAAAAATGAATTAAATACTTTTCATTTTTTTTTTAATGCAAAAAGCGCATTGCTTAAACAAGAAAGCACAGCCTTCAAGGCTTCGCTGCCATGCGGTAGGCCTGCTGACGCAGGGCCTGTGGCAGCTCGTCTGCGTAGTACCTACGTCAGCAGAGACTGTCAACGGCTGTACGTCGCAGGAGGTGGGGGGGGGGGGTAAACCCCCATAACAAATAATTTTTTTTTTACTTTTCTAAATTTATTATGTGTGAGATTTTTAAGAATTATTTTATAATTTTATAATTTTTAATTTATTAAATTTTATGAAATTCATTTCAAACAACTCCACAATAATATTTTATATATATATATATATTTTTTGTAAACAATTGCCATTAAATCTTATAGGGGAATTACCAACAACCATTCGAATTTTCAAATTAAAATTTTCTTTAAAAGAAAAAAAACTCAAATCCTACCTAGATTTAATTTTTTTTGCTTCCATTTTAATTCAAACCCAAATCTCGATCAATACTAATTTCTTTCAATTGTAGAACAAAGTTTTCTAAATAGTTTTTCAATCCCGACCCCCAGAAGAAATCAAATAGAAAAAGATTCAGAAGAAAGGTAGCAAGATTCATTCAATAAAATTTGAGAAAGCAATTTCCAACAAGCACGAAGAAGACTAAGATCCGAAAGTGTTTCTAGAATGGTTCACAAACCCTACCTTGATCTGATGCTAGCAATCTGGTGAAACCCTTGCTAATCCGAACCCTTCCAAGCTTCCAAAGATTTCTTTGTTCCCCTTTCCAAAAGTGTGTTCCCTGAAACCTGTGTGTGAAAAAACTTCTGTGTCTGAAAAACTCTCTCCTAAATAATGACCCCAAAACTCTCTAATATAGAATCTAATTACCCTTTAGGGTTTCTATCACCACCAGTCTAAAATTATAATAATTTTATTTAATTAATTCATTCATGCGCAATTAATTTTCTTTTTTAATTAAGATATTCTTTTATTAATCCTTCATGCACTTTAAGTGAATTGTTAAATTACTTTATTTAACTTTCCACTTGACTTTATTTTAAAAAATTTATAACTTTAATCTCATGCGCACTTTAATAAAATATCTTAATCAAGTTCACATATTTTATCTTTTAAATTAATTTCTTTTATTTTCAACTCATGCATAAATCATGCGAACTATAATCTTTTATGATAATTAAATATCTTTTCACTTTTAATTTCATTTTTTTTTAGAAACTTAATCGATAAAATATTTATTAACTTAAATAACAATAATATATAGTATTTATTTAAAAATGAACTCTAAATATATTATTATTAAATTAAATAAATATTATCATGTTCTAAATTTAATCTTAAAACTTTTATCTTCAATTTAATTCTTTATATTTAATTTATTTCTCATTTAATTAAATATAATTAAATATTCATAATATCATAATAATTCTCCATTTAATTAAATTATTAATTTAATCTATTAATTAGACTTAATTAATAGAAATTCATCAAAGACTCACAAAACAACATATGCACAAAATACTCACGGGTTTAAAAAGGGTAGACAGTTTGTTATGAGTCCTCCTTGCAGGACAAGTATTATAGGCTTATGGCTAGGATTGGACCTGATCATTATCTTCCCATTCTCACTATTTGACTATTTGTAATAGGGCATGCTCATCCTGGCAATTCAGGGAAGTCGATACCCAGTGCCTATATCCTACATAAAAGACGAGCATGTACATGTATATAATATATCTAAACTAAACAGACAATGGCGGGGAGTGGTTCATCGTGTAGATCCCGACTAGCAGGTGACTATGACTCCCTCCCTTAACCACATCAAACACGTCAGACAGAAAGATAAAATAAACACGCGCACCATACACATGCAAGTATGGGGTAAGTATCATAAAAGTCACAAGTCTAAGATCAAATGCGTACATATAATAATGCATCTCTAACAATACAACATAATCATCATTAAAGACATCCTGTTAATATTTTTATGAAAGAAACCACTTTTACTAACTAGGATCATCATTAACGTCATGTGAAATGAAATCAACTAAACAATTATAACCGATATATTTGTAATCAAAGTCATGAAATAATATCATAGTATTGTAAATCTAGTATCTCTAAAACTAATCAATGCATAAAATCAACCTAAAGAAAATTGACAATGATAACGGAAATGCGAACTAGGAGCAGGCACTACATCCACCCCCCCTAGAATTAGGCTTACTCTTGGAAGCCCATTACAAAGAAACATGAATCAAACTCAAAAAACTCAAAACTAAGGTCCACGATCGGGGCAATTGGTCACTCTATGACCATATTGTCCAAAAAAGTAGTAATCTCCACTAAAGCCTTCCTGAGTTCCAGGTGCATGCGACTGGTCAAAACTACCAAAACTAGCATCCTCACTGAGAGCTCGAGGAACTCGATCCAACCTATTGTGCATACTACGCTTCCAATTGCAATAGTTCCCTAATTTTGAACCACCACTGTTACCATGGAAGAACTTCCTTCCCGGCTTCTCCTGATTACCTTTGGATAGGTTAGGAGAATTTCTAAAACTTCCAGCCCCTTGAGATTGGTTATCCCTCAATGCTCTTGAATAAAGTGCCCCTCTAGCCTGGACACCTGGTAGGCCACCTTGACCCGAAGTCACACTCCTCTCAACCAAAGTAGCTCGCAATATAGCATCATTAAGGGTTTTAGGTTGGAAAACCTTAACACCCCCAATGATGTTAGCATTAAGTCCTCTAATGAAATGTTGGACCATTAATGGTGAGCTATCACTAACTCCTGCATAAGACATAAGCTCGAAGAACTTACGCTCATACTCCACCACAGTCTTGGTACCTTGTCTCAAATCATGAAACTCATCTGCCCTCTGAAGTTGCCACCGCTCTGATAGAAATCACTCATGGAAGTGTTCGAGGAACAACTCCCATGTGACAGTCTGCATATTTATCCCAAGTTTCTTCTCCTCCATATTCCACCAAATCGCTGCAAAGAGCTCTAAGTGGGTAATGGCATATCTTGCTTTGACGTTGGAGTCAAAGTCTTGCATGGAAAAACATCTATCTAGAGCAATCAACCAATTCTCAGCATCATATCCAGTACCTTCTCCATTGAAAGGTTTGATCTTGACCTGTAATAGGTCCTTCATCTGGATGGACTGGCTAGACCGCCTTATGCTCTCTAGGCTCCTCCCTCTAGGACTCATGGACCTATCTCTATCTCCATGCTCTGAATTATAATCTCTATCCTACAAAGGTAGGCGTGCTAGGATCTCCTTGACCAAGTCTCTAGTGACCGGTCCTTCAGTCTCAGCGTGTTGCTTAACACTATCATCCTCTCTAGCCTCTTCCTGAATAGGGTCTCCTAAATGGACCAAAGAAGGAATATGATAACTAACTCTCCCATGACTTCTACCACGTCCTAAGCTATGACCCCTAGCAATGGATCTAGAACCAAAAGTCATCTCTCCTACAGCACCCAAACACAACAACGATATCTAAGAATCCAACATAACCATAGGGTTATAACTTACTGACATAAAGCAATAATCCAAAAAGTTTTATAAGTTTTCTAGTTCCATGTTCAGAATCTGTATCATATCAGAGTTTAATGTTCAACTGTTTGGTTTCAAGTTTGATGTCAATATAAGTTTGTCATTTAACTATGTTGCAAGTTTACTATTTTCTCAAGTGATGGTGCACATAATGCCCAGAGTTCCCAATGTTGAAACTCAGGCTCTGATACCATATTTAACACCCCGCTCAGGAACCCAAGAGAAATAAACCTAACATGTTACAATGTTTACTGAACTATTTTATTTTTTTTAAGTTTAAACAATATCAAGATAACATTAATGCGAAAGCAATATGAACATACACATCAAATACACATTTGCAATTACAGATATAGTTTCAATTCCTCAAAGGTTCCTTTACGTTGAGTCACATTTAATAATTTTAAATTAATTAGTTTAAGTTTCCAAATACAATCTCTCAAGATCATAAAGGAATAACAGATACATAGTTGCATAAGCAAATGCATAAGTATAAACAATACAATGAAAGTACATCCAATCAATAACATCCACTGCACATGTCACAAGGTATGTGAGAATAGATACAATACATCAGAATACATGATAACATATATACTTCATCTGAAAAGAAGTCTCTGAGATAAGAAATAAGAATGATAAAGGTACATCTTCTGCAACGATCATCCAACAGCTAGCAATGTGAAGGGGAACCCAAATGGTAAGAAGACACTACCTCCCGACCGCATGGTTACCTAACCAGGCTTCCACTCCCACCGTGCAGGGAAGATAATGAACGGGCCACATATGACTAATCAAACATAAAATATTCCTAGGCAAGGTACCCCTAATAGCCAAAACTACCTCAAAGGTAACACATGCCACTCAAGAAGATAAAATAATCCAAAAGTAAGAACACTCAATCCAATACTGACACCACATAACCAAACATCATACACAAACCAAGAATAAACCAAATACCAAGATCATAAGATAAAGTCAATGAAAGATAATCATCTTAAATCAAAAGCCACATGTCAAAAGTACAACATCCATGAATCACCAATCATCATTAATGAAAGCAAATAACCATAATAAACAAATCCGACAATAGATACACCACCAAAAATAAGCACACCACCAGAGATACACAAATCTATAGAGGAGACTCAGACTACATACTAGGGAGTGTCATCACATGGCTGCTTGAGTTACCCTGGACTGATCTCTTAATAGACCCCAGACCCTCAAGCGTCGAGTTACCCTGGACTGATCTCTTAATAGACCCCAGACCCTCAAGCGTCGAGTTACCCTGGACTGGTTACTCTGAACCCCGAACCCTCAACATCACACATATGGAAACTAGAAAGCCCTCTCAAGAAGATGAGGCACTCATCTCATTCCCATCCTTAGTCTATACAAGCACTCAAGGCATGGGTAGATCAAATATCTCTAACTTATCTTTTTAGTGTGTTTCCCCCCCATAAATTTTACTTACTAGATTATCACTTATTACATAACTTGCATTAGGTTACCATGGCACTGACCACTTTGGGTCCTGGACTGCTATGCAAGCCACTCCCAAAGTCATGTAGCTAGACAACCTCTCCTAAGCACATAAATCCACAGTTGTGTCCCATACCACAACAACCCTAAAGATCAAACTTGGTTCCTTAACAGGCAACCTGATAATAAGATGGTTCTCCTATCCAAGAACACATAAAAGCTCCACAAGATAAACCTCATAGACATAATTTCCAATATGAATCACAAAACACATCATAACATCCAGCCACATAAAAGAGTATCAAAGAAATCTCACAAGGCCTCTGGTGTACATCCTAGACTAGTCAACACCTACTCGACTCCAAAATTCGAATGCATAGATATTACAAACAAATAATACAGTTCATAGTTTGGTTTATATTGAAACATATAGTTGAGTTAAATGTAAGGTTATAGTTTCAGTTCAACATTTGTTTCAAGTTATAAGATTTTTAGTTTATTCCATCCAATAACTCATCCAGCTATTCAACTCAAATATATATATATATAAAGTTATGCTCATGATAAAAGTCAATTTTCCTAAAAGCATAGTCTACGTATACCCATTTATTTCTTCAAGTTACAAAAGTAACGCTTTACTAATTTTAATTGAATCATGATCATTAACAATAATAGATAAATTTACATATTTGCTCAATAACTCTCGTTATAATAATTCTTAATCAAATTCAATTAAGTCAATTATTAATTTTATTTAAACCATATTTTAATTATTAATAATTTAAATAATTACTAAATTAATAATAAATTTTAATAAATAAATTTATAAAATTTATTAATAACATTATTAATAATTAATAATATAAAATATTAATAAAATTAATAATAATTAATAATATAAATTTTATTTAATTTAAAATGTAATAATTAAAAACAAACTAAAAAATAAATTAAATACTTTTCATTTTTTTTTTATACAAAAAGCGCATTGCTTAAACAAGCAAGCGCAGCCTTCAAGGCTTCGCTACCGTGTGGCAAGCCTGCTGACGTAGGGCCTGCGGCAACTCGTCTGCGTAGTACCTGCATCAACAGAGACTGCCAACGGCTGTACATCGCAGGAGGTGGGGGGGTAAACCCCCATAACAAATAATTTTTTTTTATTTTTCTAAATTTATTATGTGTGAGATTTTTAAGAATTATTTTATAATTTTATAAATTTTAATTTATTAAATTTTTTGAAATTCATTTCAAACAACTCCACAATAATATATATATATATATATATATATATATATATTGTAAACAATTGCCATTAAATCTTATAGGGGAATTACCAACAACTATTCAAATTTTCAAATTAAAATTTTCTTTAAAAGAAAAAAAACTCAAATCCTACCTAGATTTAATTTTTTTTGCTTCCATTTTAATTCAAACCCAAATCTCGATCAATACTAATTTCTTTCAATTGTAAAACGAAGTTTTCTAAATAGTTTTTCAATCCCGATCCCTAGAAGAAATCAAATAGCAAAAGATTCAGAAGAAACATAGCAAGATTCATTCAATAAAATTTGAGAAAGCAATTTCCAACAAGCACGAAGAAGACAGAGATCCGAAAGTGTTTCTAGAATGGTTCACAAACCCTACCTTGATCTGATGCTAACAATTTGGTGAAACCCTTGCTAATCCGAACCCTTCCAAGCTTCCAAAGATTTCTTTGTTCCCCTTTCCAAAAGTGTGTTCCCTGAAACTTGTGTGTGAAAAAACTTCTGTGTCTGAAAAACTCTCTCCTAAATAATGACCCCAAAACCCTCTAATATAGAATCTAATTACCCTTTAGGGTTTCTATCACCACCAGTCTAAAATTATAATAATTTTATTTAATTAATTCATTCATGCACAATTAATTTTCTTTTCTAATTAAGATATTCTTTTATTAATCCTTCATGCACTTTAAGTGAATTGTTAAATTACTTTATTTAACTTTCCACTTGACTTTATTTTAATAAATTTATAACTTTAATCTCATGCGCACTTTAATAAAATATCTTAATCAAGTTCACATATTTTATCTTTTAAATTAATTTCTTTTATTTTCAACTCATGCATAAATCATGCGAACTATAATCTTTTATGATAATTAAATATCTTTTCACTTTTAATTTCAATTTTTTTTAGAAACTTAATTGATAAAATATTTATTATCTTAAATAACAATAATATTTAGCATTTATTTAAAAATGAACTCTAAATATATTATTATTAAATTAAATAAATATTATCATGTTCTAAATTTAATCTTAAAACTTTTATCTTCAATTTAATTCTTTATATTTAATTAATTTCTCAATTAATTAAATATTCATAACATCATAATAATTCTCCATTAAATTAAATTATTAATTTAATCTATTAATTAGACTTAATTAATAGAAATTCATCAAAGACTCACAAAACAACATATGCACAAAATACTCACGGGTTTAAAAAGGGTAGACAGTCTGTTACGAGTCCTCCTTGCAGGACAAGTATTATAGGCTTATGGCTAGGATTGGACCTGATCATTATCTTCCCTTTCTCACCATTTGAGTATTTGTAATAGGGCACGCTCATCCTGGCAATTCAAGGAAGTCGATGCCCGGTGCCTGCATCCTACATAAAAGATGAACATGTACATGTATATAATATATCTAAACTAAATAGACAATGGCGGGGAGTGGTTCATCGTGTATATCCCGACTAGCAGGTGACTACGACTCCCTCCCTTAGCCACATAAAACATGTCAGACAGAAAGATAAAATAAACACGCGCACAATACACATGCAAGTATGGGGTAAGTATCATAAAAATCACAAGTCTAAGATCAAATGCGTACATATAATAATGCATCTCTATCAATACAACATAATCATCATTAAAGACATCCTGTTAACATTTTTATCAAAGAAACCACTTTTACTAACTAGGATCATCATTAACGTCATGTGAAATGAAATCAACTAAACAATTATAATCGATATATTTGTAATCAAAGTCATGAAATAATATCATAGTATTGTAAATCTAGTATCTCTAAAACTAATCAATGCATAAAATCAACCTAAAGCAAATTGACAATGATAACAAAAATGTGAACTAGGGGTAGGCGCTACACAAACCAAGAACATGCTCACATACAAGATTAGAAAAAAAATGGTGTAAGAGAGTGCAAACCAAGAGAAAGATCACTCCAAAAGACTCCCCAATCATGTAGATGCATCCTTGGATGGAGATGTGTGCTCAATGATGTTTCTCAAGCTTTAATGGATGAGAGATCTATGAGTGCAAGTGTGGATGAATTTTTCCATTATAATGATATTTTGGTAGTTTTTAGGCTCTCAAAATAGAATGATAACTTTAGCATGGAAGTAGATGATATTTGTGAAGGGAGAGAATTTCATTTATAGGGTAAGGGGTGATCAGATAGAGGGTCAAGATATGAGGATGGAGAAAGGATAAGGGAAGGCTAGGATGCAAGAAGAGGAGAGCACATGGATTGTGCTTCTTCAAATGCATAGCATTATGACAAGTGTCACAAGGGGATTGGATAGGGGAAGAGGGTCAAGATGGGTGTTCAAAGGGAGTAGTGAGAGAGGATAAGGGAGGATAAGGGAAAATGAGTGTGAAAAATGGGTGTAGAAGGAATTTAAGGCTCATTAAGGTAGGTAAGCACATGTGAGAGACTATTGACTTTAGCTTGGGTAAGAAAGTCTTAACCCAAATTTAAGGTTGTGCACATGTTTAAGAGGGAGATTAGCTCTAGCTTAGGATGTGAGTAGGAAGCAAGTGGTTTGGGATTTAATGAGGTAGGTTAAGTTTTTGTTTGAATATTTAAAGAGGATTTTAAGTCTCAGTTTCAATATTAAAATGGGGGCTAAAGTCTTTGTTTGAATATTAAAATGGAGGTGAAGTCTTTGTTTGAATATTAAAATGGGAGGTGCATAGAAGTTTGACTTTGGCTTGGGTTAGGAATTCTTAATCTAGGATTAAGGTTGTGCAGATGGTTAGAGTGAGGACTAAGCTTGGATTAGATGGGGATTAGGGGGCAAGTGGCTTATCTTTGATGGGATGGGTTAGTCAGGTGGCTAAGTAAGGTTAGTATGGGCGAATGGGTTGAATTAGGGGTAAAGGTAGGGCTTAGGGATTTTGAACAGTTTGGATAATTTATTAAATGATTTATTTAATAAAATGGGGGATGTCAGATTAAATTAAATAGATTTGAGGATTTATTTAATTTAATAAAGGAATAGGATTTTATTTGATAAATTGATTTTAGGTTATCATTTGATTTTATCAACTAGACTATAGTTAATTAAATTAATTAATTAACTAGGGAATGATGATTAATTAATTAAATAATAAATATTTAATTAGTGATGTCCTAGGAGATGACTAAATACAATTAACTATTTGCATAATCAGATTTAGGTGTCTACATTTTGCTTCTCTTGGACATAGTGTTGGGACAATACTATTTCAAAGAAGTTCAAATATAAACGATGTGAAGAAGACTTTTTGAAGAAACATGGTTCCCCAATTTTGAGTAGAATAAGAGAGCATGGACTGTGTGATGCCCCCTCAAGAAGGTGGTAGGGAGAGAAGGTGAGGATCGATAGCTTTCTGAAAAATACATGAATCTAGGGTGAGTGAGAGGGCTGAGAGTGGCTAAGACAGTGGGTTTAAGGAAGCTCATACTATCATGATGAGAGAATGATACAAAGAAAAACCTTGTGTGCATTGGCTTTTTACATTGGACCTAGGGAAGTAATTTGGAATATGGTAGTTTTGGGGAGATTATGATTTTAGGATTTATGATTGGTGATGACTAAGATTATGATTGATGCAGGAGCTTGTGCTGATGTGGAGCTTAATTAGACTCAAGTTTATTTGGCACGATTTTCACCCCATTTTATTTCTATAGGGGTTTTGGGGTAGTGCCTCCAAGATGGGGTCAAGCGGTTTGGAGGCAATGCCCCTATATTGTAAAAAGTGTTTGTTGTTATTTTTCCTATTGGATGACTTATTCTAGCCTTAATTTTGTAAGAAAAAAAGCTTTTATAAAAAGGCTTAGGGTTAGGAATTTCATAATGTAATGGTGATATTTTATCTTCTTGCAGTGTTGTTGAGTTGTAAGGGATTACAAATTGTAATCAGGTTGTAATCACTAGATAATAATAATATTGGACTTGGTGTTGGTGGATGTAGCCCAGGGGTTAGGTGAACCACGTTAAATCTTGGTGTCTTGTGTTCTCTTTTATGTGATCTACTATTTTTTAATATTGGTTATATTTGCATGTAACTATTATTTCTATCTGAGGTTAGTCCTAACAAGTGGTATCAAAGCTAGATGGTCCTCTCTTTTTTTTTCTTTTTTCTAGTCAGACCATCATAGTTTTTTTTTAGAGATCCTCTGTAGGAAGGTCTCACAGTTGTGTGGGAGTGATGGAAGACAAGGGTAAGCTGAGGGTTGATAAGTTTAATGGGCAAAACTTTCAGTTATGGAAGATGCAAATGGAAGACTGTCTTTATCAAAAGGATTTATGGAAGCTGTTGGAAGGAAAAACCAAGAATCAAGGATCTATGACAAATGATGACTAGGGTCTTTTAGAAAGAAAGGCACTTGGAAGCATTTGATTATGCCTAGCACCATCGGTGGCATTTAATATTACAAAAGCAAAGATGACAAAATAATTGGTGGAAATCCTAAAGAAATTGTATGAAGAGCCCTCTGCTTCAAACAAGGTATTTCTCATGAAGTATTTATTTAATATTAAAATGATAGAAGGTGGATCTATTGCGGATCATTTAAATGAGTTTAATACTATTACTAGTCAATTATCTTTTGTGGGTATTAATTTTGATGAAGAAATTAGGGCTCTCTTGATTTTGTGTTCTTTTCTTGAAAGTTGTAATAGTTTGGTAATGATTGTGAGTAATTTTGTTTCTAGATCTAGTACCCTAAAATATGATGATGTAATCAGTGTTATTTTGAGTGAGGAAACTCATAGGAAAACCTTAGGTGGATCTACATTAAGAAGTGCTTTGAATGCAAAAAGGAGAGGCAGAATGACTGAGAGAGGAAATAATTCTGGAAATTATGAGAAATCAAGAGGAAAGTCAAAGGGGAAGAGGTTTCAATCCAAAGGACTGAGAGATTGGTGGTATTGCAAAAAATTAGGACATAAGAAGAAAGATTATTGGACTCAAAAGAACAATGAAGGAGATAAACAAGAATAGAACAAGGAGACAAATGTGTTAAGTAATAGATTTGAAGACAATGCTTTGCTTCTATCTTTAGAAAGTGTTGATAATTCATGGGGGTTTAGATTATGGTGCTTTATTTCATGCTACACCTCATAGAGGTTATTTCATTGATTATATCCAAGGAGATTTTTGGCTTGTTTATTTGGGGGATAATGAACCATGTTAGATTTTTGGAATGGGAAAAGTTAAGATTAAGTTGTATAATGGAAATCATTGGCTCAGTTATCTTCCCTGAGTGGCTCTCATTATTATGTTACATTTATTTATGATGCAACTAGAAAATTATGGGTTTATTTCCTTAGACATAAATCTGATGTATTTCAAACTTTTAAGAAATGGAAATGTTTGGTTGAAAATGAGACTGGTAATAAATTAAAATGTCTTAGATCTGATAATGTTGGTGAGTATTACAATAATGAATTTGAAGATTATTACTCCACTAATGGTATTCATAGAAAAAAAAACTATTCCAAGGTCTCCATAGGAATATGGAGTGGCTAAACACATGAATAGGACTATAATGGAGCGTGCAAGAAGCATGAGGTTGCATGCAGGCTTGCCCTTAAACATGTGGATGGAGGATTTCAATACTACTATATATTTTATTAATAGAGGTCCCTCTACTCCTTTGGGTTGTGGTATTCTAGAGGAAGCATGGAATGGTAAGAAGGTGAGTTATTCTTTTCTCAAAACCTTTGGTTGTGAAGCATTTACTCATATAGATTCTAAAAATAGAACCAAGTTGGAAGATAAGTCAAAGAAATGTGTATTTGTTGGATATGGCATTAATGAATTTGGTTATAGGATATGGGATTTTAAAAATTGTAAAAGTATAAGAGAAAGGATGTCATATTCAATGAGAATGTATTGTTCAAAAATCTTTGCAGCAACATGAGAAGAAAGAAAATGATTATGTAGTGCTAGATGATACTCGAAAAGCTAATATTCCAACAATTCCTCATGATGTGCAACAATTGCAACAAAAAATACCACACACCCTAATGAATGTTAGATAGTGAACAAGGATAAGTAGACCTCCAAGAAGATTTTCTCCTTCTTTCCATTCTATTTCACTTATTGATGCTGGTGAACCTGGATGTTATGATGAAGTTGTGCAGGTAGATACAAAGATTCAGTGGGATTCTGCAATGAAAGAAGAGATAGATTCTTTGCTGAAAAATAAGACATGGGATTTATGCAAGTTGCTTGCAAGTAAATAATATTTACAAAATAAATGGGTTTACAGGTTAAAACAAGAGGATGGAGTTAAGAAAAGATTTAAAGCCAAGTTAGTTGTTAAAGGATTTGAACAGAAAAAAGGCATCAATTTTGATGAGATATTATGTGCTGTTGTTAAAATGACTTTTATTCACACTGTTTTAAGTATTTTGGCTACTAAGGATTTGAATTTGGAGCAACTTTATGTTAGAACAACCTTTTTTCATGGTGATTTGAATGAAGAGATATATATGGCACAGTGATAGGGATTTGAGGTCAAAGGTAAGGAGTACTTAGTGTATAGATTGAAGAAAAAATTATATGGCTTGAAGCAAGCACCTTAGTAATAGTATCTGAAATTTAATAGGTTTTTGCATGAGCATGGATATAGTAGGTGTCATTCAGACCATTATGTTTATTTTAAGAGGTTGGCTGATGACAACTATATTATTTATGTTTATATGTTAATGATATGCTTGTAGCTAGGTCTAATATGGATCACATTATGGGGCTGAAATGCTAGTTACCACATGCATTTGCTATGACGGATTTGGGGGCAGCAAAACAAATCCTTGGTATGAAGATTTGTAGAGATAGGAATAACAAGAAACTAACATTATCTCAGGCTGGTTATATGGAGAATGCTAAAGTTGTCAGCACACCTTTACCTGGTCATTTGAAGTTCACTCAGGAGATGTGTCTAAAGAAACAAGAAGAGGAGGATAAGATTTCTAAGGTACCTTATGCTTCAGCTATAGGAAGCTTGATGTATGCTATGGTATGTACTAGGCCAAATATTGCACATGTAGTGGGAGTTGTTAGCAAGTATATGAGTCATCTAGGAATTGAGCATTGGAATGTAGTCAAATGGATTCTTAGATATTTGAGAGGAACATCTAGTAAGTGTTTACACTTGGGGGCTCTAATACTAATTTACAAGGATATATTAACTCAAATTTGGTAGGGGATATTGATACTAGGTGGAGTACTAGAGGTTATGTCTTTACTATTGGTAGGGCAGCCATGAGCTAGGTTTCTAGTTTATAGAAGGTTAATGCTTTATCCACTTTAGAGGTAGAGTATGTTGTTGCTATAGAGGTAGCCAAGGAGATGATATGGCTTTAGTTCTTCCTAGAAGAATTGGGACACCCTCAAAAGGACAACTATTTGTTAATAGATAGTTAGAGTGCCATTCATCTTGCAAAGAATTCAGCTCTACATTCAAAGACAAATCACATACATTTTTTTTACCATTTCATTTGGTTAGTTTTGGATGATGGATAGTTAAACCTAGAGAAGATACCTACAAATGACAATCCAACAGATATGTTTACAAAGGTAATGATAAGGGGGAAGTTGAACTTCTCTTCATCTTTAGTTGGTCTTCTTGACTAAATAGAATAAAAGAACAATAGAGTCTAGGGTGGTTTAATATTCTAGTGAGAGCTACAATTTTAGTAGTTGCTATGATCAATCTCCAAGTGGGAGGTTATTGTTGTGGAGACTGATTAGTCTCCAAGTGGGAGATTCTTGTGATGTGGAGCCTAATCTGACTCAAAGGTTTATTTGGTGTAGTTTTCTCTCCATATTTTTTCTATGGGGGTTTGGGGCTAGTGCCCCCAAGATGGGGTCAAGGGGCAATGCCCTAGCTGAGCTCCCTATCACTATACAAGGTTGAGTCAAGGGGAAAACCCCCCATGGGGGTTTTTGGGGGTAGCACCCTTGAAGCCAAAAAGTCCCCTATATTTTAAAAGGTTTCGGCTGCTATTTTTCATATTGGATGACTTATTCTAGCCCTAATTTTGTAAGTGGCAAAATCTTGTATGAAAAGGGTTAGATTAAGGGATTTCATAATGTAATGGTGATATTGACCGTTCTTGCAATGATATTGAGCTGTAAAGGATTACGAATTGTAATAAGGTTGTAATCACTAGATAATAATTATATTGGACTTGTTGTTTGTGGATGTAGCCTAGGGATTGGGTGAACCACATTATATCTTGGTGTCTTGTTTTCTCTTTTATGTGATATACTATTTTTTGCTATTGGTTATGTTTGCATGTAACTATTATTTTTGTCTAAGGTTAATCCTAACAGAGCTATGATTATGATTGATGCAAGAGCTATGATTATGATTCATACAGGAGCTATGATTATGATTGATACATGATTGGATACTATGGGATTGATGTAGGAGATATGATTATGATATGGATAAAACTATTGGATAATGATTGTATAACTGATTAAATGGTATGTTGGATAGGATGGGATACTTGGATAGGATGGGATGTTTTGATAGGATGGTAGTGTAAAGTAATCCATTGAAGCTTGAGTGTGGGGGTGTTCCAAAGGGGAGAACAACCATGTAGTTGAATGCTTATTTTGATATAGGAATATTTGGGATATGCCAAGGTTACTAAGAACATCAAGGCCTTTGTACCAATATTACATAAGACTGACATAAAATAAACATGCAAGATTTCCCTAGCATCACACGTGAATCTCAGAGGAATTAGAGTGGAAATGATGCTGGGTGATCCACAAGAAAATGATAGTTCCAACTACATCATGTGATCATGAATGAAAACATGTTTGGAATATGTAGGGGTGATATTTGACTAACTCATAAGTAGAAAAAGACCTTGGTCAAAACCATGATTTCAAGTTGCCCCAATCAAACCACACCATGATATAGAAGACCATGACCACCATGAGTAGGGAACAACTAAATCACCTAGAAATGACCTACGCAAATAAAAATACATAAAAAAACCAATATCAAAAGAAAGAATAAATCCCTAATAAAGTAACCTTTTGCAAAAGAGATTGGGATAACCATATACTAACAAGCCAATGTTAAGGATGAGGAAGGATGCATCCTGTAAGGACCTAGCGATAGTATGTTTAGGATGAGAACAAAATTCACAACTATACATATCTATAGACAATAGACTAGTGACATGGGGTTTCACTATAAGACTCAAAAAATCTAAAACAATGACTATACATTAGATAGATGACAGAAAAACTTACAATAGACTACAATTGTGTGTGTGTGTGTATGATGGGGAAATACTCATGTTATGAAGATAGTATCGATTCATTACATTTATTGTTACATGCATATGATACACAAAGTTTTTTATTGTTACAAAGGTATGGTACATAGAATACTGCTATTTTTACAAGAATGTGATACATGAAATGTTGCTATTGTTACAAGGATGTGATACATAGAATACTACTTGTTAGGAATAAGGTGTCTCAACCTTGTATAATTCTTATTCTTATTATTTGTTTTATAAAATGTATTTCTCGCAAATAATGTTGATGTGTTGACATCTTGAATTGTGTGTAAGGAGATCATGACTAAAATAGTTATGACAGATTCCTATGACACATAAGAGCTATGTTAGGAAGATTCAATGACAGGTAAAGACATGTGGCAACTAAGATATTTGAGTACTATACACTCTACCCCAAAAAAAATTTTGGGGTTCCTATTTTCTCATAGAATGGTAAAACACTAATATGGTTTACCTTTGGGAGTAGCCCTAAAGTGAAGCGCATGTTATAAGTGTTTTTAGGGTTGTGAAGAGATGCGATGCCAAAAAGGTGTATTATTGGTACTGCAAGTAGCTAATGGAGTCTTCTGTTGTCGATGTTGAGCTTGCACTGCAAGTGTATTGTAACCTTTTGTTGAAGATAATACATTGTGTAGGTTCTGAAGGGGTGGGTTTGTTTTACCGAAAGGTTTTTCCCCACCAGAAAATCCTTGTGTTATGTGTTCCTTTCTCTATCTATTTTTTGTATGCATGGTTGGCTACAATATTGTTGTTTACATGATATTGAATATGTAAGTGTAGAAGATTTTAATAGGATTTTCATCATACTTTCCTTATGAGATTAGTGTAGGAAGCTTTTTCCACACCTGAGTTTCCTTACACTACTATTGTTACCAGGATGTGATACATAGACACGATACAAAGGATAAAATAGACCTAATATAACACACAGGGTAGGATAAAAGAGTGGTATAGATATGCTAATAATGGTAGAATACATGATCTATGGAGGCTTTGCAAACCAAAGGATGCTGAAATAAATTGTCATGATCTTAGAAAATAGGGAGATGGGTGATGAGGTGTGAAGGGGTTGTTAGATTGTGGTGACTGATCAGGAAAGTACTTCATACTTCATAAATTTTTTTTGGGAAGTAGCCGACATGGTAGCCGACATATTATGGCCGACATATGGCCGACATGTTATAACCCTAAAGCGGTTTAATACTTGTATAAAAAGGGCTTAGCATTGGGTATTTTTATGTGTGGTGATACAAAATTGGTTCTTGCGACGGTATTGAGCTGTAAGGGATTACGGATTGTAATCAAGTTGTAATCACTGGATTGTAATAAGATCGGACTTGCTATTTGGTGGATGTAGCCCAGGGATTGGGTGAACCATGTTAAATCTTGGTGCCTTGTGTTCATTTCTGTGTGTTCTATTATTTTTTGTTATTGGTTATATTTGCATGTAGTTTCTATTTCTGTCCGTGGTTTATCCTAACAGGGGTGATGGATGAGATGTAGGTCATTGATAGATAATGAATAGGCTAAGTACACCTAGTGGCTAATTTCTAGGTTTTCACTAGGGGACCTATCCAAGGTGCTTAAATTGTAAAGTTTTCACCATAGGATGCTTATTTGTCTCTATTATTTGTTTTTCTCTTATTTTCCCTTCTATTTTCATCCATTTAAGGGAGTAGGATACACTGAGGAGTTTTTAACCATAGAATTTCTTGAGGTGAATGATGTTGGTGGGACCATTTAGGGCTTCACCCTCATGTGTGGATAACTAATAAGCCCGTAAGCCAAAAGATACTACATAAGGACCAAGCCATGTGTGATCAAACTTTCCTTTCTTTTCTCAGTTAGCTTGGACCATCATTTTTTCTTTGAGGACCATTTCTCCTTCTTGAAATTGGCATAGATGGACCTTCCTATTGAAGTTGTACTTTAATCAATTCAAGTAGACCATGAGGTGGTCATATGCCTATTGCCTTTTTTCATCAAGTAAATCTAGCTGGGTAAGTCTAGCCACTTTGTAATCCTCATCTAATATCTATCCCCACAAAGAAATGCTTAGGGATGGGAGTTCAACTTCAATAGGTAATATTTCTTCAACACCATAAACCAGGGAGTATGGGGTTGTGCTAGTCAATTTATAGAATGGGGTGTGGTAGGCCAATAAGGCAGGATTGATTTGCAAATGCTAATCACATCTAGAATCATTGATAACTTTCTTTAGTATTTTGTGTAGGATTTTATTACTTTCTTCCATCTGACCATTACATTGTGGGAAGTATGGGTTTGAAAAATGGTGATGGATATGAAGGGAAGTGCACAATTCCTCCATATTGAGATTTTCAAAATTACCTCCATGGTTAGTAAAAATGGTAGCTGGGATGCCAAAGTGGCATATGCTATGATAGAGAATAAACTTGGATACTTGAACTCCTATGGCAGTGACAAGAGGGACCATTTCCACCTACTTAGTGAAATAATTGGTGGCAGTGATTATCCACTTGTGTCCTTCTGAAGAGAGAGGTGCGATAACACCAATAAGGTAAAATCCCCAACATGCAAATGGCCATGGTGGTACAATAGGTTGAAGATCTTGAGATGGGGCTCAAATTATATTAGCATGTTGTTGATAGGGTAGACACCTTTTTACAAAGTTGATTGCATCATGCTCTAGAGTAGGCCAATAATATCTAGCTCAAAGGATTTTCTTAGTTAGAACTATTTTACTCATATGTGCACCACAAAGTCTAACATATACTTCTTTGAGAGCCGTCATAGCCTCATTTTGGTCTAAGCATTGAGAGAGAGTATCATGATCACCTCAACAATATAGGAATTGAGCTATGATAATATAATGAGATGCTCTGGGAATAAGGTTCTAGTGTTGGATTCGTGTAAGATGGGGAGATATGATACCATTTTGTAGGTAAGCATGAATTTCATGGTACCATGGGGATTGGGGACCAACTAAGACACATACTCATGTTGATTAATCATTCTTGTTTGTAGGCTCATGTCACTTCTCAACTAAGAATTCATATTGAGTAGCATCCCGAGGGATCTTCAAAATTGAACCAATAGTGGCCATGGCATCTGCTACCTTGTTTCGCAATCGAGGTATCTATATGAATTAAATCTGAGTAAAATGTTCCCTCAACTGTTCGACCAACTCCTTGTAAGGCTATAACTTGTCATCATTGGTCTAATATTCATCCAAAACTTTCTTGATACTAAGTTGTGAATCTCTAAAGACTTATAGCTTTGTGATGTTCCACTCAACTACTATTTTTAGTCTTGAAATAAGGGCCTCGTAGTTTAAGATGTTGTTGGTACACTAGAACTATAGTTTAAAAGGTTTAGAAATGTAATCTCCCTAAGGTGTGACCAAGAGTATGCTAGCTCTGGAGCCATGGGATGTGTAAGATCCATCAAAGTATAACTTCCAAGATGCTTGTTCTTCTATTAAGAAAAAGGTGTTCATCTGGGAATTCCATAATGAGAGGGTGATCCGCAACCAAAGGTGCATCTGCCAAGTGATCTATTATAGCCTAGCCTTTGATGGCCTTTCTATCAACATATTGGATGTCAAATTCACTGAGAAGCATGACCCATTCAGCCAAGTGCCATGTGAGCACTGTGCATGACAACATATACTTTAATGGATCAATTCTAGATATAAGTTGCATAGTATGGCTTAACATATAATGACACAACTTTTTAGTGGAAAATACCATGGTTAAGAAAGACTTTTCCATTGGTGTGTAATTGAGCTCATATCCAATGAGAGTATGGTTGATGTAGTAAATAGCCCTTTCCTTTCCTACATCATCAAGTTGCATTGAAAGGAACCTAGTATTCTTGGGGTAGTTGTAATGTTTAATATGATTGAGTGTCTTGCAACTAGAGGAACCAATATAGATGGATTAGCCAAGTATTTCTTAATCAGTTCAATGTTGCATTGGAAAATGGGGTCCCACCTAAAATTTTGATCCTTTTTGAGTAAATTTTTGAATGGTTAACACATATCAAAAATTTGGGAGATGATCCTCCTAACTAATTATAGTTTCCCTTGGAGAGAACAAAGTTGTTTGAGTGTCTTAGGAGGAGCCATTTCCATGATGGCCTTAACCTTTTTAGGATCAATTTAAATACCATGTAATAACACAATTAATCTTAGGAGCTTTCCTAAGGTAGCACCAAAGACACATTTCTTAGGGTTGAGCATGAGATGATATTTAGCCAACTGATCAAACACTTCCTTGAGATGAGATAAGTGATCAAGGGCATTAAGAGATTTGACTAGAATATCATCCACATAATCTTCTAGAGTCTTATGTATTAGGTCATGGAAGATAACTCTCATGGTGTGTTGATATGTTGCCCCAATGTTATTTAATCTAAATGGCCTCATGTTCTAACAAAATATCCCCCAAGGGGTGGTAAATGTTGTCTTATGTTGGTATGTCTCTTCTATTTGAATCTAATTGTATCAAGAGAAACCATCCATGAGTGACAATAGCTTATGGCTTGTAGTGAGATCAACAATCATGTCTATGTTTGGTAATGAGAAATCATCCTTCGGGAAAGCCTTGTTGAGATCTCTGAAGTTTGTGCAAATCCTAATATCACTAGAAGGTTCTATGACAAGAACCATGTTGGAGATCCATTTAGAATAGTCAATTGAGAAAATAATCTTTTCCTCTAGCAATTTTTCTAACTTTTCTTTCACCAGTAAAGCAACCTTGGGATGCATCTTTTAGAGTTTCTACTTGACAAGTTGAGGCTTTGGATCCATGACCAAATGGTCTACTACTAGATTGGAGTCTAACTCTGACATGCCTTGACAAGACCATGTAAAGTGACCAAAATTTTCATAGAGAACTTCAATAAGAAGTTCTTCCTATTCTAGTGGTAGAGATGTCACAATTTATGTAATCTTTGGCATTTTGGCCAGACTGATATTGACTGGTCTAGTTTCCTTTGTCAAAATGGATGAAATGGAAGGCTTGTGATCTTGTAGGGGGAGAATGAGATATCCATCTTTGGGTGCCTCCAAGAGATTTTCACCATCAGATGTGTCCTTTATTTTCTTTTCATTTTTTGAGTCATCTAATGGTGCACCAAGGAAGTTTTCACCAAAAGACAACTTTGGTTTTCTTTTTTTCTTTTTTGTTTTATCTTTCAATTTAATTTTGTGATTGGATATTTCTTCCTTCCTAAAGTAACCTACAAGATCCAATTTGTTAACATATGTTGATGGTGGTAGCACTCATTTATGTGGTGTTTCTACCCCCATGAATATAAGGAGTGTGTGACTTGTAGAGAATTCGTCAACATGGACAACACTTGGTTGCTCCCAATCAATGAGTTTAGGGTGAGCGAGTTGTAGGTCCATGAGATTCAGGGATAATTGGTAGAGCATAGAAGCTTTGAGGATAATTTCATCGAGGAAGATATTATCGTAGGCTTTCTTTTCTACTTCCTCAGGGATGTCTTTGACCTTGAAAAGATTGTTTTGGATGTGTAAAGGAATAGCCTTCAATTGTGGTGCCTATAGTTACAAGGATTCCATAGCCCAAGCCTATCTTTTTCTTTTCTTTGTATGCTTCCATAGGCTACTTAATGCTCGACTCCAAATGGCCTATACCACCTCCTTGATAATCCCATTTCTTAGTAGCAAGGCAATGTGACCATGGGTATTTTTGTTTAAAGTGGTCAAGAAGTTCTTCATTCTTCAGAGGTGGCTCTTTGTATAGCCATGTATGAATGTCTGGAATGGTTTCCTCATCATCAAGGATCCCCTTGGTAATAAATGTGATTGGGCCCAGTTGTCTAACCTAAGAGGTTGTAGCTGGTTTTGGTCTTTGATATGTCAACTGCCCTTGACTACATGGATCAAGTTGTAAAGAATTGACATCAAAAGCATCTGTGAGACTATACTCTCCCTAACCTTGGTATTTGATCTTAACCATGGAAAGAGTGGAAGCTAAAATGATATCCAGATCATGGTAGCTGCTAGAGGAACTAGCCATGGTGTGGCTAATCTTGATTACAAAACAATGGTTAGTGTATGAGGCTTTAACTAAATTGCAACAAGCAAAGGGTTTAGGATTTGCATGGATGGTTACCTTAGTGCCATTATGCAGAAACTTGATGCATTGATGATATGTGGATCGAATGGTTTTCATGGTGTGAATCCATGGTCACCCAAATAGGATGTTATATGGAAGGTCAAGATCAACTACATGACAAATTATTTCTTGAGTGGTTAGGTTGACCCTGATAGGTAGCAAGATGGTTCCTTTATTGGTGCACTCCAAATTGTCATATTCTTTGATGCTAATGACCTCATTAAGATTATCTACCTCATTGTATCCTACTTGTTTGATGAACTTTAAAGTACATAGATGTAGAGCCGATCCATTATCTATCATGACCCATTTGACTGCAAATTCAAAAACCATAACAATGATGTGAAATGGAATTATATGATTAGGTTCAACTACTAGGATGTTGGAGGCTTTAAACGATAGATCACATGATGCAAAAAGGTGTTTGACCAAGTTGTGGAAATCAGTGGCATTTATGTCAATACAGATGTGTGACTCATGGAGAGTAGTTTCAAGGATATCTTTATAAAGTGGGCTTGTTCATAAGAGATCTAGAATGGAAATCTAGGCTGGCATATTTCCAAGGTATTCCAAGATATTATATTGTGGTCCTAATGGGGGTAATCCCAATGAAGGTAACCTTGATGGATGTGGTCTTGATGGTGTAGATACAAATGGGCTAACTATATTGAGTTGAGCTCGTTGAGTAATAACCACACATTGGGCATCTGAGACAATCATGTTTATAACATTGATAGAGGGCTCAACTTGTGAGATGCACATGATAAGGTTTCCATAGTCTAAGTATGCTAAGGTGTAGTTTTGAGACTTATCTTGGTTATTTCCTTGTTTGTTTTAAGCATTGGTGGGTTTGTTGATAGGAGTATTTTTAGGTGCTTTACCTGTGTTTGTGTTATGGGGACGAAAATCATTTTGGTATATTAGTAATCCTGCACTTGGTGAGGCTAGTGCCCTTACTATGACCTCTTTTTGATCAATAAAATCTTGGAAATAGTCTTGAGTTGCATGAATTTGAGGGTGGTATGTCCTTTGACATGATGGAATTTACAAAACTCATTATCCTTATACTAGGATGCCCTAGACTGATTTGGTTCCAAGGGTTGTATTTGTGGATGTCAAATAAGATTATCCTTGGCTAGTTTTTCAAAAATTGCATCAAGAGGCTCCCCAATGAGGTGTATACATGAGGTTATCTCTGAATATGTGGGTTAGGTCTGCCAAAAGTGTGATAGCAGTAGTCTAATTTTGATGGCTAGATATTTGGATATTGTGTTGATTGTTCTACATAGGCGACTGCTGATAGATTGGTGGTAGTTGCTATTAACCTTATTGTTGACAAAATGTGGTGGGAATGTTAGCTACTATCCTAACTACATGAACATCTTGAGTGTTGGTGATGCCATTAGTAACTATGTTCATATTTTTATTCCAATATCATCATTTGTCATTGCTTGGACCTTGGTCCTGGGTGCTTTCCTTGTAAAATTTTATGACACCATCCTTGATGAGCCCTTGTTCTAGACCCATCCCTTTTACTTTAATTTCTTTATATGTTTGTAAATAGTTCATAACCATGTGATGGGAAAGACTAGGATGTGCATTGTTAATGAAAATTTTGACAAGGTAATGTTCAAGGATGGTGCATGAGATCCTAGTTGTGAGCATTTTCCAACATTGTAATTATTATGCAAGGATTTCTCCTCCCTTTTGCTTGGTATGCACTAGGTCCACTATAGATAACTCGATCTTGACTAGATGAGCATATTGAGCCACAGAGGCCTTAGAAAGATTAGCAAAGGTCTTAATGTTACCTTGGGGTATATGATAGAACCATTTGAGGGCAAGGCCCCCTAAGCCTTTCGAAGAAAGTCACATGAGGAACACATCATTATAGGCCACCTCTTGGTAGTGCATATAGAATTCCTTGACATGTGTAATAGGGTCACTTTTCCGTCTAAATTTATCAAACTTGGAGACCACAAAATGTTTAGGAAATGATGTCATCATGATGGTTTTGTCAAAGGGATATCGACAACCATTCCCAAATTTTATTTGTTTTGACTTTGTCTCGTCCTTGAGGGCTTTGGGAGAATTTTTCATCTCTTCCCATTTAGAGTTTATATATGGGGGAATGAGTGCACCCAGTCTAGGTGCCCCTAGTGTAGGATATATAGCAGATGTTGAAGGTTGATATGGGAAACCTTGACTTCCATATGGTGGTGCCTAAAAAATAGGTTGCACTACTATTAGGATGGATGTTATGGGTTGTTGGAATGTACTTTTGGGCATACTATTGCATCTACTAGGTAGATTATTTTTATGAACATAAGTATGAGGTAGTTTCCCTACTAGATAATTCTACGAGGATGCCTAGGCATACTATTGGAATGATGATTATGGTTAAAAAGATGCTAGTGTAGGTAATACCTAGGCCATGGTTTGCCTAATATATATGGGTTGTACTCCTACTTGAGAAAGCAAAAAATTATTAACAAGTGCTAGGTAATTGATGTGAGGAAGAGTGTTTATAGATAGGTATTGTGACGGAGGAATCATTTGGCTATTTCCTAAGGGTGGCATAGAAAAATAGTTGGTAATAGGTGGTAATGAATAGACTTGGGGAGGGAGGGATGAATGTGACTGAGGTAAGGGCATTAATGCAATGTTGAAGGGGAGAGTAGTAGAAGGTCCCTATGCCTTACCATAACTCCAAGGTCTAAAGGAAATGAGGTCAAAGTACTTTGTCTATAGACAAATTTATTGATAGTGATGTTGGGTGGGATGGAAGATGAAGTATTCGACCCTAATGGAGGTATTCCTATAGTGTACTAGGATGTAGATTGACTGTTTATGGTACCAGTAAATGGATTGGATGTGTTTTGAGATGGAAGGGAAAATGCAGTGTTACCAAGTGAAAAAGGAGTGTATTACAAAGTAGGGATATGGGTGGTGGAAGCAGAGGCAGATGATATACTTGTGGTTAGTTGTGATGTGTTATGAAATAAGGGTTGAGTGAGGATGGGCTGAGTGTTTTGTGCAATGGGAGTAGTGACCTATGTTGAGGGGATATTTGGGCCTGATGATTCTACTTGTGTTGGTTTGTACACACTATTTGGTGAAAAGAAAGGATCATGAGGAATACATGACCCTACAGATGGTGGTTTCCATCCAAACAAAGGGTGTATAGGATCTATAATGTTGGTGGGCAATGATCGTGCCAAGTAAAAGGTACCAACATTATCTCTTAAGAATTTTTTCATGATGGTCTCCCTATTTTGATCTATGATGGCACTAACAATGGTTGTGTGTCCCAAAATGTTCATGAAAGCATCAATATCTATTGAAGAACCTATTTCTTTAGGAGTTTGTGGTGATGCATTTGGTGGTGTCATAGAAATTATTGGGTATGGCTAAGCCCTAGCTATGCTATGACAAAGACTAGGATCCATGTCCTTCTCCCTCCATGTATTCTTATTGAAATGTATGGTAGGTGGCATGAAATGATGATTTTCCTAAGGATGGAATAGAAAAAGATGATCATAAGTATATGTGAAAAGATGATTCATCTAGTGTGTAACTAGGGTGGAGGGATTTCCTAAGATGTAAAGAAGTGTGTGTGGAAATGTTCTTAGTGATATCTAGCAAGCCTAAATGATGTGGTACTAAGTGAGGGAGATTGTGTTTCCCTTAAGTGTGATTTTTTGAAAATGTGATGGTGATACTAGACATTAATGTGCCCTTTTGAACTTTTGGAAGAAAAATGGGGATCAATTGTGTAGCCCAACCTTTTTCTGAAGGTGATGTTGGACACAAATGACAGTTTATCCTAAACAATGTTTAGTTTAAGGATAACTATGATAGTGACATGGATGGAGAGTTTTGTTTTTAGGGAAACAAATCTTTTAATGCAGGAATGATAAATTCTCTAAGTTATGAGTAAATAATGGAGGACACTAGGGTTTAATGATGCTTGATTTTGAGGATGTTAGAAAACCTAAGGTTGATGAAAAAAAAGGGAGGACATGATTCAACCCAATGTTCAAATGGAATTAGGAGCTATATAAAATACTAAGCCTACGAGGAAATAAGTGCATAAGTGTGTGTGGAAAAAGAAGGACCTAATTAGAGTAAGTAACACTAGAGTTATTGATAAGGCTATGGTTGACACCTTGTTAGAGAGTTAGGTTCTAAATTTTGTAGTCCCACTCAGTTTGCAGTGCAACATCTATACCATATTTCTCAACTTGGTCTAGTTTGGTGATCATTGGGTTGGGGATATACTTCTTGTGTTCTACTCCTATTTCCTTGTAAACTAGTATTTTTGGGAGTTTAGCCTTTTTGAAATTTCTACTAGTTTGTCTTGACATGAGATCACTCTATGAGATTTGATCACAACTATGGGTTTTTTTAGAGGTAGTAACTATGCTAATTATGCCTTTTAATCTTGGGTTGAAAACATAAATCAGTTGAGGAGTAACTAGGTTTCAAGACAATAGTATGTTTATGTAAAAGGGGCAAGGTGGTTTTTTTGGGTAAAATGGTTTTCTTGGGGTATTTGGGGGATGTAAGTAGTAAATTGGGGCAAACTAGGCTTAGTATTATTGCAACTAAACTCGCTAACCATCCTTTTGAACAAAGGTAAGCCTGACTTGTTTGCTGAAAATGAATGTTTTTGTTTACAAAGAAATTTTTTTCAAGTAAGATATGTAACAAGGGTATTTTAAAAAAAGATAACTTTCGACCAAGGAGAGAAAAGTTTGTTTACAACTAGACTTTTTTAATGACTATTTTTGAGAGAATGAGGATAGTTTTGAAAAAGGTAAAATTGTACCAATGAAACCAAAGTAGTTGTGAATGGACTTGCTAACAACTATTTATGGGATAAGAAGGATAGGAACTTTTTTGATGCAATGGATTATGAGAAAATAGTTTCTCAAAGGACAAAGGAACTTTGAGAAAGACAAACAAATGACTTCTTTCACAAAAGGATTTGATAGTAACCATAGAAATTGTGTAAGTTTTTACAAATGTTTTTCACAGGTCTTTTGTACAAATAAGACAATTCAAACACACTTTTTATACCTAAGGTCAAATTTTTGTTGTAATATGTTATTCAAAGGCCCACAACTTGATGTCTCTTTATTCTAGTGCAATATGTCCCTCTAATCAAAGAGGTGAGTCGATACAAGAGTCGATTGACAAATCATACACATCAAAGAATATTCAAGGCATGGAAAATAATATTCCCCCTTCTCTAGAATCAAATGACCCTTGGAGATGAAACCCAAGTAGACTTATGCCTCTACCAGGGGAGCACAATGGTGAGTAATCTTGAGGGATGTTGTTTCCCTTGCACTGAAAACAACATACCAAGGATAAAAGGGTAGCTACTAAGTTTGTCTATAATTAGGTCTATGGAGTCATCCAAATGGTTGTTACATATGTGATCCACTTAAGGGTCTATTCAGGACATGCTAAAATCATTGGAAAGTTTTCCCACCTTAGGCTACCCCCAAAAACACACCGCCCAAACTTGGGAGATAGAGGGAGAAATTTTAGCTTTCGCTCTCATTTATATACTGGCTAGATTATTTATTAGTTTGAACTTCTCACCAAAGGGGATGTGCTTCCCAGAGGTGGATGAACTCACTAGAAGCACTCCTTGGTTGTTGTAAGAAATAGCTCTACTTTGTAAGAAATAGGGAAGTCAAAGATGTGCTAAAAGGCACAATCTTAATGCACACAAGGAACTTGATTCATTATATTTATGAAGCTTTTAGATTCACTATTTTATGACTTGAAGACACATGTGATTAGCATTCAAAGATTATTTCCAACTTGACAACATTGCCAGCAAAAGTAAATCGAGTCAACAAAAGTAAATCATGCATGAAAGCTTTGAAAAGAAGGAAATAGGAATATTTTTAGTGTAGAGAATTCAAGAATTAATGAAGTTCTTTTTAAGCCCCAAAGTTGAAGTCTCTCAATTTACAATGTTCTTTACTATCCAAAATCAAATGTTTATTCCATTCATTCTTTTTAACCTTTAACATTCAAGAGTGCATTGATCATGCATTCCTATGAAAGATTTCAAATCCGTTTATGCATTCAAGAGTGTGTTTATCATGCATTCCAATGAAAACATTATATTTTAGTTCATGGCATTCAAGATTGATTTTAGCAACATGCATTCAAAGATAACAATTTTAAACATTCAATTTCATTCTAAGAAAAACCTATAAAAAAACATGGTTAAGTTTTCAAGATGCTCCAATCTACAATGCTATAAATAATCACTTTGATTAGTCACAAAACAAATTTCGAAATGGAAGCTTAACTATGAGAAAATAAAATTTAACTTTTTTTTCCTTTTTTATAAGTGTAAAAGTTCTTAGAAAAGCCTCTACTCCATGGAACCTCCAAAACTCAAAATTTGATTTATACTTTAAAAAAACATAAAAAATTTATGTATAAATTAATTAATGTTGTTCAGGTGGTGGTGGAGATGGGTGCTAAGGTTATTGGTTGGTGGCCATGGGGGTAGCTCAATGGTAGCAGGAGAGTTTGGAAGCTCGCAGTTGGGCAAAGATAAGAGGCACGATGGAGGTAAAAAGGTGGAGATGTGTGGTGAGAGCTATGAGCAAGGAAGTGTTGGTGGAGGGGGGTTTTGATAGTGGTGGAGGAGTAGGGTCAAATGTAGTGGTAGAGAAAGGTTGGCCATTAGTGGTGTAAGGTGGTTTTAATAGTGGCGAGAGTTGAGTAGGAGGCAGCCAAAAGAGATGGGGTGAAGGGAGCTAGAAGAACAGGGTTGTGGGACAGCAAAAATAGTGACAGGGTGGTTGTGAGGTGTAGGTCACAAATGGAGCAAGAAGAGGAGGCCACAACAGTTGAGGAGTCCGCAGCCTGCAATAGTGGAGGAAGGAGGTTGTGAGGGTGGCATGATGGTGGTGAGGCGGTGATGTAGTGGTGGGGCCCATGGGTTACACCAATGGTGGTGCTCACGGGTGCCAAAACCTATAATTTTTTTTCAATTATTATCATTACTTTTTACATATATATTAAAGAAAACTTGCAATAGAAAGAAAAATACAATACAAATGATTTTAAAAAAAAGATAAGGTAAAAATTTTAAAAGAATGAATGAAAAATATTTCACCTTGTGGTTGTGGATTCATCCCACCGGGGCTGCCAAAATGTAGAATAAGAAATTAGTGTGCAAAGAACATTAACTAAATTGAAAACATTCACAAACCAAGAACATGCTCACATATAAGATTAGACAAAAGATGTTGTAAGATAGTGCAAACCAAGAGGAAGATCACCTCGATCGTGTAGATGTGTCCTTGGATGGAGATGTGTGCTTAATGATGTTGTTCAACCTTTAATGGATGAGAGATATATGAGTGCAAGTGTGGATCGATTTTTCCATTATAATGATATTTTTGTAATTTTTAGGCTCTCAAAATAGCATGATAACTTTAGCATAGAAGTTGATGATATTTATGAAGGGAGAGGATTTCATTTATAGGCTAAGGGATGATCAGATGGAGGGTCAAGATGTAAGGATGGAGAAATGATGATGAAGGGCTAGGATACAAGGAGAGGAGAGCACATGTATTGTGCCTCTTCAAATCCATAGCATTGTGACAAGTGTCATAAGGGGATTGGATAGGGGAAGAGGGTCAAGTTGGGTGTTCAAAGAGAGTTATGAGAGAGGATAAGGGACTTTGAGGGAAAATGATTGTGGAAAATGGGTGTAGAAGGCATTTAAGGGCCATTGAGGAAGGTAAGCACATGGGAGAGACTAATGACTTTGGCTTGGGTTAGAAAGTGTTAACCCAGGTTTAAGGTTGTGCACATGTTTAAGAGGGAGATTAGCTCTAGCTTAGGATGATATTAGGAGGCAAGTAGTTTAGGATTTAATGAGGTATGTTAAGTCTTTGTTTGAATATTAAAAAAGAATGTTAAGTCTTTGTTTGAATATTAAAATGGGGGGTGAAGTCTTTGTTTTAATATTAAAACGAAGGTGAAGTCTTTCTTTGAATAAAAAAAGAGAGGTGGATGAAAGTTTGACTTTGGATTGGGTTAGGAATTCTTAATCTAGGATCAAGGTTGTCCACATGGTTAGAGTGAGGAATAAGCTTGGATTAGATGAGGATTAGGGGGCAATTGGCTTATCTTTGATGGAATGGGTTAGTTAGGTGGCTAAGTGAGGTTAGTATGGGTGAATGGGTTGGATTAGGGGTAAAGGTAGGCTTTACAGATTTTTAGCGGTTTGATAATTTAATAAATGATTTATTTAATAAAATGAGGGATGTCAGATTAAATTAAATAGATTTGAGGATTTATTCAATTTAATATAGGAATAGGGTTTTAATTGATAAATTGATTTTGGGTTATCATTTGATTTTATCAACTAGACTATAGTTAATTAAATTAATTAATTAACTAGGGGTTGATGATTATTAATTAAATAATAAATATTTAATCAATGATGTCCTAGTAGATGACTAAATACAATTACCTATTTGTGTAATCATAATTAGGTGTCTACACTTATCGTATCATAAATTTATATTTTAGAGTTATCATATAGGTTCTTATTCTCCTTAAGCATTTTATAGATTCATTATCCTTAGGTCATTCTTTAGAAATCCATCCCCATCAAAATCAAAATCATAGATCAAAATCCTCCATCATCTCCATCATACTTAAGCATTTGGTATCATTTTTGTTGAGAGATGTCTATCCTGTATCCTACATCCATCACACTATCAAAGTTATCCCTTGACCAAGTATTGTTTAGGGAAAATATATCTTTTTCATTTGTGTCCCTTGTCACCTTGAGATAAAGGTTTGACTCCACACTTGACCATCATTTGTCTTTCAAAAATGTCACAAATCTATCCTAGAGTTCACATCACCATCACATCTTGAACTTACACATAGGGTAAAAATTTCCTTTTCACTCTGACATCACATCATTTATCCATTAGGCCTCCTAGGTATCATATTATTAGAAAGAAGATCCTCCCTGCACATCTATCATACATCTTTACATATTAGAAAAAGCCTTACATCCTAGTTGTCATATCCTTAGAACATTTAGCAAAAACATCCACCCACATATACTTGCATCCATTATCATACTATCTTATATCTCATAATTAGGAAACATTCTCATTTCATTCCACCTATGACATACCTCAACAAAAACAAAAGGAAGAAGATGAACACGGATCCTAGTCTTAGTTGTAGCTTGACTAGCACACAACTAGACCCAATGGTGTCTCTAACCACACATGACCCTCCATGAAAATATCAAAATGATTAGGTCCCTCACTTGACGTAGATTCCTTTATGAATTAACTAGGGCATGCAACCATTGTCAATGCCAGCATAGATAGAAATAAGAAAACCATCATGGAAAACTTCTAGAGAAATAATGTTGGTATCTTTGACTTTGGGAGACCACCACCTTTGGACATATTAGATCCATGAAATCCTTTTTTTGGATGACTACCACTACCCATTGGTTCATCTGATCCTAATGTCCCCTTTTTCATACCAAACAAAGGACATCAATTGGTACAACCAAAACCCATGGATCCAAATATACCATAAACCCAACTCAATGCTCTCATCCCACAAATTAATCAACCAACCATAGCACAATCATTAATTCACACAACATCCTAGCATACCACTACTATATTGTCCACATCTACAAATGCGTCCATCATCACCATTCCAATTTCACAATTTACCCCTTTCCCACTTAGCAATACTATGTCATCCCTCCCTCAAATTCCCACTTCCACATCATATCCATCCACTAGTTCCACAACCAATCTCTCCTAGCAGAACATCCAATTAGCACCTTAGTACACTATAGGGATGCCTTCATTAGGGTCTAGCCATCATCCTTTTATCCCACCAAAAATTAGTATCAACTCACTTACTACTAGTCAAAACATTATCACTTACTTTCCACTTGGTCTTTGGAGTTTTTGACAATCATAGGGGCCAGCCACAAGCTTCCCACTTAGTAATTTGTTCATTCCAATTTTCCAAGCACATCAACCACTACCACCACCAATCAATCCATTATTTCCCAGCACCAACTACTTTTCTATGCCACACTTAGGAAATATGCAAATGATCCCCCAATAATAAGAACCAATAATAGCGATAGTTCCCTACACCAACTATTTGGCACCCCTCAATACATAGTTTCCTTCCAAAGAAAGAGCACAACCAACATACATTAGGAAGAGTGTACAACCCCAAAACATAACACTAGAATTTCCACCACCTCTCTAACAAAAAATGTTGTCACACAAGTTTTCACCCTTGTCCAAAGTTTTTACCTAAGGAGAAACTTGTGAAACATGGAAAGAACCTCCAAGCGATGGGACTTGAACTATGAGGTTGAGTCTCTAGAGAAGGCTAACTTCTTTTACAATGAAGGTGCACCTAACTACTCGTTGAGAGGAAAAGGGAGATGGAATGCATGGAAGCAAATGTACCTACTCTAACCTAAGGGGGTGATGCACTAAAATAGAGTGTTCAAACCAATCTCTACCCATACATGCACCATTGAACCATCATGAAACCAAAAGATATACACATTCAGACTTGCTTTAATCTAGTAATTGCATGGAAATCAAAAAACCAAAATAAATGACATAAGGAAAGAGAAAACTCAATTATATATCATTCATAGGCCAAAAGGAGATATCATCATGCAAGATTACAAACATCCACAATACACCAATGAGAGACAAATAGTTCTCACGCTACACATCAATGGCTAAAGGAGATAAGCCAGCATGTGATATAGTTTAGAGGTAAAGAGAATTTACACTAAAGATACAAAGAAATATTAGAGAAAATGGAGAAGAGTCAACCTTCAAAAAATCTAGTAAAATTGCCTTTATATCTTAGGCATAACTAAGATGTTCTCTAACTAAAGTTACTAAACAAGCACTGCCATTAAGTCTGATAGAGAATAATCATGCAAATCTAGGGAAAATTTAACATTGGCACAAATTCAAATACAATGAAATCCAAAAAATTTCAAAAATAAGGCCTCAAGAAGATAGAACGACACATTTAACCATTCTGACCAAGTAGATGAATAGGACTAGAGGTAATGGAGTATTTTTCCTTCATCCACTAGGTGGAACATTCATTGGAAAGTGGTTGGAATCAATCATGAAGATTAGATTACACAAGAAAACTCAATTCCCTTCATTTCTAGCTTATGAAACAACAAAGTTAGTAGGTCAATTGAGTTCTGCAACCAAGATGGGCCACATGGCCCAATAATTTTATTTTTTCCCACCACCTTGTGAGGTCTTTATGGTATGACCACCAAACTAATTAACTATGCCACCTTCCAACTTAACCATGATAGTTCATAACTGTCAACCTTAACTATGACCAACTATAAACTAGATCTAAAAGGACACATGGCATTTTTTCACTTTCCCACATTGCCTAAACTTTGATAGATTTCATAATGTGGGAAAGTGTTGATCATCAATCTAGAAAAGATCAATGATCATGGAAGATCTTCATATATACTATGCTCGCCTTAAAATTTTGGGCCCACAAACCACTCAACATCCACCTCACCAACACGTCAATGCTTGGAAAATCAAACGAAGCAACTAGCTCAAATTTCCACCTTAGGACCTATCTGGAAATTGTCCTTTCAACCCTAGCATCCCATACTAGAAATAGGTCCCACATGCCACACAACACAACGCCACTTGCCTGCATTGTCAAAAAGTCTGACAAGAAATAGAATGTAGGAAAGCATTGGCCAATCAAAATTCCCACTCATTAGATAGCCTACTTTCTATGGCCCACAAACAAAAAGACCCACATGCCACATAGAAACAAGGCACTTGGTCACTTTATGTAAAGGTAGTTGATTTTAAGGAAGCGAGGAAGTGCTCACAATAGATCATGAAAGATTTGACGGTAAGGAAGTTTCGGGCCCATGGAAACATATAAGTGCACAGTGAAATAGGAATAAGGAAATACATTAAAGTTTTATTTCATTTTATTTTTGTATTTCCATGGCATTTTAAGTATTTAAAAGTGGGAAGTGATCATTGGGTGGGCATTGGCATCAAAATTGAAAAAATTAGCGAGAGGCATTTTTGGTCAACAATTTTGGTGACTTATGGGAGGATGCAAGCCTGCTATGCATATGACTAGTGACCTTATGCATCCATTGGGTTATAGAGTCATAAAATGAAGATCTTGTGCATTGTGAAACCCTAACCCTACACGTGCAGCACTAAAACACTAAAAGCCCTACCTCTGCAACTAGAGCCAAGAATCAAAAAAACTTCTACAACCTATGCAAAACACATGTGCTCTAACACTTCTTGAAAAGTAGGAAACAAATAGAAAGAAGAATAAACTACTTATGTACATAGAACTTTCACTTTCATCAAAAACATGGTTTGAGATAGATCCCATTGACTGGGATAGGCAACATTTTACCATTAGGCCTCCTTACTTGAGAAACTTTGGCCTACTTACAACTAATAACCACATAGGGAACACTCCAAAATGTATCAAATTTTGAGTGCCTCCTTGGTTTTGCCCTATCTACATCACATTTCAATACCAAATTGCCTTTCTAAAAAATTATGACCCTAGCCTTCCTATCAGAACTCCCTTTCACTTGTTGCTGATGTGTTTCTAGGATCTACATGGCTTGACTTCTTTTCTCTTCCAGCTCCATTAGCTCAACCATTCTCACTCTCATAAAATTATCTTCAATTATCTCTAGCTAATGAGCTAGTTCTAGGGATGGGAACTCTAATGAAATTGGAAGCCTTGCTTCTCTTCCATATAGCAACATAAATAGTGAATTTCCTATTGACATCTTAGGTGTTATCCTATCAACCCACAAGGTTGTCTTCAACTTCTAATGCCAACACCTCTAGCTATCTTTTATTATGCTTTTCATAATCCCAATTAAGTTTCTATTGGATGACTTAGCCAAACTATTTCCTTGAGGATAGTAGTTTTAGGATGTACTCAAGTAGATATTATGGTCAACTACTCATGCACAAATTCAAGCTCCTACAAAAGATTTTTCATTATCTAAAATTATGGTTGAAGGGACACTAAACTTGGTCACAATTCCATCAAGTAATTCAATAGAAAAAGATTCCATAGTTTCATTCAATGCAACTACCTCTGTCCATCTGTTGAAGTAATCTAAAGTAGCTAGAATCCATTTGTGACAAGAACTAGAAGAAGGATTGATAGGGCCTATGAAACCCAATCCCCATTGAGAAAAAGGTTGGTCCACCTAAATGGGGTGAAGGGGAAGAGCTCAAGATTTTTCTTACTAGAGAAGAAGGTGCATCTTTTAGACTTCCTCACATACTTATGAAAATCCTGGAATAGGGATGGCCAGTAGTAACTAGTCCTCATGATCTTCATTGTAGTTGTCGTTGCTGAGAAGTGGCCATAATTAGGACTAAAAGAAGATTTTTTATCATTCTTTTAGCTTGGTCTATGTCAATGCATCTTAATAGGGCTCCATTAAAATCTCTTCTAAAAATGATATAATCAATTATAGCATAGGGAATTGACTATAACCTATACTATCTCCTTTTAGTCTTATCCAATCTTTAAGGATATTCATTGCGTAACAAGAAATTATTCATATCATCCATCCAATTCCTTGGGTCATCATTTCTTATCTCTTTTTGTTTTGTTAGTATCATAGTGAATTCCTCATTTGATTCCTAAGATGATATCATCTATTTACACAATCCTTTCCCTCTTACCAACTTGGTGATCTAGATGTCAACATTGTATTTGCATTACTTTAGTAATCCAACCAGCGCTCTTCTCACTAATATATTTTCTCAAAAGGAAATCCTTGACACTGGCATGGGGTACTAACAAATGAATCTTATTATGAGACAGAAGGTCTTCTAATTTTTTCAAATCTCTAATGATTGCAAGGGCTTTCTTCTCTACATAGCTATATTTTTTTCATACTCTTTAAGCCCTTCACTAAAGAAGGCTATGGGCTACTCTTCATCCTTCTTTGTTTGAGTCAAGACAATGGAAATCATTAACTCGCCACCTATGGTAAAAGAATGAAATCCTTTTCAAAATTTAGATTAATGAGAGTAGGGGCTAAGGCTATGGATTATTTGATCTCTTTAAAACTTTCCTTCACTTCCTTGGTCCATGCAAAGACCATATTTATCTTGAGCATATTTGTAAGGGGTTTTACCATTGTAGAAAAATTAGGGATAAATCTTTGCACAAAATTTATCCTACCCAAAAAAATTTGTAGCCCTTTCCTGTGTTTATGAAGAGGGAGGGAAAGAATTGCCTTTGTTCTCTCTGGATCAATGGTTAAACCATCCTTAGATGCAATGTGACCTAATAATTTTCCTTCAATTGTAGCAAAGACACACTTGCTTGGGTTAAGGGATACCCCAAATTCTCTACACCTTATGAACATCTATTTGAGATGATCAAAATGATCTTCTACATTATTTTAATACATTGTGATATCATCAAGGTAAACTAATACAAGCTTTTCAACCATGTTTTTGAAGGCCATCAACATTGCCTTCTGAAATGTAGCACATGCATTGGTTAGTCCAAATGCAATCTTACAATAAGAATAGGTACCCCATTTTGTGGTGAATGTTGTCTTGTACCTATTAGACTCTTTGACCAACACTTGATTGTAACCAAAGAATCCATTAAGAAATGAAAATCTCTCTGAACCACTGACCTCGAAACAAATTTGCTCCATGGAAGGAAGCAGATGGTGATCCTTAAGTAAAGCTTGGTTAAGGTCCTGAAAGTCCAAACACAATCTAATTTCTCCATTCTTCTTCCTAACAAGGACAAGGATTTCTACCCATGATAAGTGTTTCAAAAGGAAACTTATATTTGCCTCAATCAATTTGGATAGTTTTTTTCTCGTTAAGTGTTCAATTTTAGGATTCACTAGCCTCTATTTTTGTCTCACTAGTTTGACATTATCAATTAAATATATTGTATGCTGAAAAAACCTTGGGTCAAAACCTTTTAAATCATCATATGTCTAGGCAAACACATCATTAAATTCTTGACATAGATGAATAAAACTTTCATGCTCAATTTTAGAACATACCTTTCCCATGTCTAAGGATTTTCCATCACCAACCATGACTGGCGTGTGATCATTTTTGTCAGTAGATAGGTTCATGAATTTTCCTCTTTCTTGGTCATCAATATTAAAAACACTCTCTGAGGTAATGAGACCTTTAGGTAATTTGTTGGAACTGAGATTAATGATCTAATCATCATATTGATACTGCAGTCTTGGCTGGTTTCTATCTGAAAACTCTACTTCATTCTACAAGAAGCTTAGAATTTATTCATTAGATTCAAACACTTGCCAATGGATGTTGTTGTCAAGGATGGTATGCCTTACTACCACTTTTATTTGTTCCTTCTTCTTCTCCTCAAGATTCCCTAGCTCATCATAAGATGCACCTATTATTGCACATCTATCATCATATCTATTTTCTTTTCTAGGGATGCTCTAAATCTTAAATGATTTGAAACCTTCAAGAAAATCCTATACCCTATGTTTATATGACTTGAACAAACTATTCTTGATGGTATTCTAATTTCTCACTTGATTAACCACCAACTCGCTATCTCCATATACACATAAGGCTTGAATCCCTCTTTTTTGAGCAAGTAGGAGACCCTAAATTAGAGCTTCATATTCTACCATATTATCAGTGCAAATAAATTGGATGCTAAAGGAGAAGTAGTACCCTACTTGTATAGGAGAGATCAACATCACACATCCATTGATCCATTCTTATCCCTTGATCCATCAAATTACATACTCCATGTCCCACCCTCATCCTCTTTGGTCTTCATCAGATTGGGAACTAGAACATCCTTCTCTGATATACAATATGTACTGAGGCCTATCTCAAGGGCTTCTAACATAGGATCAAATTTAAATGCATTATCTTATTCATCTAAGAGAAAATTAGGTATGTTTTCTAGAGAAGTGGTAGGCTCATTCATTACATCATTCTCAACCATTTCTAGGATAATGCAATTCATGTTGATGAGATTAGGAGTGTAGGGTTCAATGTGATGGAGGGCTAGAGGATTTACTTTTATTGAAGCTTTGGTCCCATATCTTGTTCTAAAAAACATATATGACCAATTAGAAGATATGTAACCACCTATTTGGGTAGTGAAATCTCTTGACAAATAGATGGAAAAATGTGGCTTCACTTTAGCAATGGATATATCTTGAGTTATAGTACAACTAGGGCATGCATGTAGGGCCATTTCTACATTCCTAAGTATCCCTATAGTCTTTACATTACTACCATCCAACTATAATACATCCCTAATGATGGGCTCATATTTCATTTCTAAGGCATCAACAACACACCTAGGCATCATTGAACTACTAGCCCCTGAATCAATCATGCAATTGTGGACTAGTTTTCCTACTATAATTGAAGAGACATAAAATGGAGGGGGTATAACCTTTTTACTTGTTTCCACCTCTCTTGATGGTTGTATTAAACTTGTGGCATCTTCCATGCTAGGTGGTTGCTCCTTTGTTTCAATACTTTCCAATTCTTGCTACAACAACCTCTTTTGCATGGGTATAGTAGCATCATCCCACATGGAAATATCCATATTTGTCTTCTTCATTTGTTCTACCACACTGAATGGCATATTAAGTACTTTGGTAGAATCCTTGGGAGCTACATTTGTAGGAGGTTGAGATGAAACAACCTGAGGGTCACTCACATCCTTTTTGATATTATTTTGCCTTTACTACTAAAAGGTATTTGATTGATCATTTACTTCTTTTACATATGGTATTCCATTTGAAGTTGAGGCCTAATTGGGAGGAGGGGTAGCATCTTCAATATCTCTTCTTTTGCTCCTAGTGTTGTGAGCAATGGAATCATGGTTTAGATTACAATGTTCCTCCACCTAATGATTCATAAAAAATAATCCCCTGACTACTGAAAATGGAAAACATTAGTAGACTAAGGGTCATTACATTGTTGTCTAGCATATGGATCTTGTATAGTTACTACTAGGAATTCTTATGCCTTCTGGCACATATAGGAACCATATGAATAATTACAAGAAGGAAAAAAGTCTTAGTCTCAAGCCAAATTGTTTTGAGGGACTATGGCCCTACTTTGGTTTATATTTGAGGTTGAAGCATGACTATTCTACCTATTTTGATCAAAATATTTATTCCCATAATTATGATTTGGAGGCCTACCATTGTTTGAAGTTTTATGTTACAATTGATGAGCCTTACTACCTTGAGTTTGCTACCTTTTCAAAGTCATCATCTTGTTGCTCACCTTTTGAATCACAAAGAGACTATCCTCCAATTTCTTATCTTAAACTTGCAACTTTTTCCCAATATCTTTCATTAATTCTTTCAACTATCTTAACTCACTGTATGATGTGGAAGTTGTGGGAAAAGGGGCCATTATTGGTTGGTGATTTGGGACATCAGGGAAGAAGGAAATAGGGGGCCTTAGGGCTAACTTTCTTCCTTGTATCAATATTTTTTTTCCTTTATTTTTATGTCATAAACATTTGATAAAGTGTCTCCTCCCATAGTTTGAATTGTGGTCGTAATGTCATTGTTAAAAGCTCTAAGCTAAAGCAAGAAGTCATTAGTAGGGGTAGGCTTTATTGAAGTTGATATTCTATCCCATGTCTTCTGAAATCTATAGTTGAAATTAGTCATACATTCATGGGTGGCTCTTTTTATAGTAGTCAACTATTCTAAAAGTGATAAATGATCACTTTTGTCCTTAAAGTGTTTCCACGGTCCTGCTCCTAATCCATCCCAATCTTTTATAGAACCATGAACCAAACCTCTATACCATTGTAATTCTTTCCCTTTCAAGGATGAGGCGAGAAGCCTAACTACAACATCATCTTCTGTAATACCATGGATATTGTAGACATTTGCAACTTCTTCAATGTGTTCTAAGGAAGAGATAGAAGTTTCACCAGAAAATTATGGTATACTTTTGAGTGCATCTATTAGTATGTCATGTCTTCGAGACAATAAAAGAGGAATTACACCATTAAAGGTGACAAAAGCATGAGCTCTAGGCTATGCCATATAGATATGTGTTGATCGCAATCTAGGCTAAGATCTAATAGCAAGAGGAGTAGAGATGGATCTTGTAGGAGTATTTGTTACTATTACACTCCTCACTAGTGATAAAGATACTCCAGCCTTTCTTCTTCTAGGGTTTGGGAATGAAAGCTCTTGATACTAAAATTTACCTCTAGAAGATGCCCTTGTTTTAGCTTTGGGCCTAAATCATTGCAACTTTGGCCTGGAACTAGATGTTTTTGAATCTTAGAGTCACCAAGTACTTGAAGAATGAGTCTCTTAAAGGCTTGAATACTGAAGACAATACTATCTCCTCAGTATTAATCTTGAAACCTTCCTTTTGGCACTTGTAGACATGAAATTTTCTAAATATCAGTCCCACCAGGCATGCAAAAAACTATTGTCACAAAAGTTTGCACCATTGTCTAGTGTTTTTAGCTAAGGAAAACCTTGTGAAACATGGAAACAACCTCCAAGCCATGGGACTTGAACTATGAGGTTGAGTCTCTAGAGAAGGCCAACTTCCTTTACTATCAGGGTGCACCTAACTACTCTTAGAGAGGAAAAGGGAGAAGGAATGCATGGAAGCAAATATACCTACTCTAACCTAACGGGGTGATGCACCAAAATAGAGTGTTCAAACCAATCTCTACCCATAATGCACTATTGAACCATCATGACACCAAAATATATACACACTCATACTTGCTTTAATCTAGCGATCGCATGAAAATTAGAAAACCCAAATAAATGACACAAGGAAATAGAAGACTCACTTATATATCATTCATAGGCCAAAAGGAGACACAATCATGCAAGATTAGAAACATCCATAATACACCAATGAGAGAAAAATAATTCTCACAGTGCACATCAATGGCTAAAGGAGATAAGGTAGAATGTCATATGTTTATAGAGCAATTATCATGGCAAAGGGGATTTATGCTAAAGTTAAAGAGCAATTTTCATGCCCAAAATTTAGGGAAAAAACACACCGACTTTTTTTTCGAAGATAATTAATTCACTATATAAATAGATGCTACCCTAAAGTCCTCATGGAAAGTTGACCAAGGAATTGAAATGAGTTTTGAATACATATTATAAAGATGTAGTGTCAGTATTCCAACACATTGTATAGGTTTGAAACCTCAAGCCCTGACACTACATGAATATTTAGTTTGGGTTGAATGAGTTGATCAATTAGACATTAGGTTCAATTTACAAAGGTGTGAATCCCAATTTGATTTACATTTTAGGGTTTCCAAGATCATAGGTTGACTATGATGCTATCATTTTCAACTCTATACTAGATCAATCCTTAAGAGAATCTAATTCTAAATTTAGAGATTATGACACATTAATACCAAATTTTGGACATTATAATAACCTATTTAGAACTAATTAAAAATATTAAATATTTATCATTAAACAAATCATGAAATCGACCCATCTTCTAATCAAGACCCAAACCATTCTATCAAGCCATCTAGACAACTTTAAAACCTATTACACATTAAAACCCTAATATAGCCATTTGAACTATTTAATTCATTTCTATTCATCATTTAAATTATTACAATATTCACAACATTTTAAAACATGACTTGATTCCTCAAACAAGTTATCCAGTCAATTATGACTTACACACTTAGATCATTACATATTATCAATAACCAAAATAGGTAATTCCTAGTATCCAAAACATTAATAACATTAGAAATTATGTTTCAATCAGCATTTAGTTGAAAATTTTATAGTAATTAGAGAAATATTCCATAATAAGTTTGATTGTACCTTTACCCATAATATGAGACATTCGACCACTTCCAAATAAAACATATCACTATTTCAACCTTGTTATTTTTGGAATGTCTTAATGGGAAGAGTGCTTCTAAGAAGCGGGGGGGGGGGGGGGGGGGGGTGAATCAAAAGTAATAACTTTTTATCTTTTTCAAACCCTCAATGACATATAACTAAAATTAACATGCATGAATATAAACATTTGAATAAAAATGAAAAGTAAACATGAAACACCGCATAACACATGAGATTTTGGTGACCTAGAAACCCTCTAGGAATAAGAAGGTAAAATTGGGGAGGGGATGACACCAAAAAAAATTTACTGCAACAAAAGAGTTCAACCACTTTTGATGGTTTGCCCTGTTAAAGGCTTTACACACTATCAAATGTGACATGTTGAAAGGATTTACAAAACAATTTACATGAAGTGTCACCCTATTAAAGGATTTACATATAGGCTATTAAACCCACCTAACTTAATAGGACTTTCATGACCTTCTTCAAAGGCTATCCTATCCTTCTCCTAAGGATTTCCAACCTAGTTGTTTAAACTAACCTATCTCTATAGGATTTCAACTTTCTAATACAATTATAAGAGAGTATTGGAAAAATACACCTGATTGAATGCAATCTCTGATTGTGTGTCTCGGGCACTAGATCTATTCTTCCTTTACTAATCTCTCTCAGATCTAATCTTATGAATATGTTCCATGTTCTGTTCTTATCAACTTGATATGTAAATAATGTCCCTTCTACTTAATCTCTGACACCTATGTTCTACAACAACCTTAGTACTTGGCTCTACTACTTCTTCTTCTTTCAACAACTTGGTCAATGGTGTCATGACTTCATTAAAAAATGAGTGGTTGGTTATGCATTGGCAATTAAAATGTTCCCACTCAAATCCTTCAAATTTACCTATTGGTTGCATGCTCACTCCAATTTTCCAATTGGCTACATGTTTATTGAGTAGGTGGATAGAAGGATTCAAACTTATCTCCTTATCTTCTTATGAGTCATGCATAACCATTTTACATCCTTGTTAGTGATGGCACAAACTCTTATATTGATCCTATGTTTCTCAGCACATACTATTCTTGGATTGTTTGGCATCAACTGTATTTCCTACTTTTCTTGGAACCTATTAAAATTTGTAATTCTTGGCACATATTCTTCTTGAATTTCTCAGTACGCACTTGTTCCTAAATCACTTGTCTCCTAAATACATTTCCTATTAATTGGCACATGAAGAATTTTGGATCACTTGGCACATACTGTGTTGTGATCTACTCGGCACTAATTGTGACTTGGTATCTATATGAAAATGGTTAAGTGTCTTGGCACTCATTTGTCAATATTAATTATTTTATCAACAATCTCCCCCTTTGACATGAGTGTCAAAAACACTTAACTGGTCATTTGAGATTCAATCCTATCGAGTACATTCTTTACTTGCTTGGCTTACATGCAAAATTTCAAAAATTATTATAGGTACCTTATGACTCCCCCTGTATTTTTAATGCCTTGTCATGTCATGAAATTGAAAATCTATTCCATTGTGCCTAATCTTCTCTATCCTTTGTCATGTCTTTGACCTATTCCTTCATTCTGAACTTATATACTAAGTTTGATCTATTTGATGTCCCTATTTTCCATGTGATTACCAAAATTTTGCATCTCCCCTTCACTCCTTTATTACTTATCTCCCTTTCTTGGTTATTTGCAATCATTCAACCTTATTCTCAAAATGAATGAATGAATGAATGGAGTGATAGAAGTAATCAAAATTTGTCAAAATTTGGGTAATTACATCTACAATGCTTATTACTCTCCCTTATATAATATATCTCCCTCTTTAGAATATTATCTCCCTAATGCTTATTACACTCCCCCTTTTTGATGCTATGTTAAAGGGTCCTATGGGGTAATGTCATGCTTGGCCAAAAATGTCTTATTGACCTCAAAGAGTACATTTAGAGCTGCATCCCAGTTGTTCAATGCAATGTCCAATGACTTATTTTGGATTGCAAGCTCTGTTTCTAGTTCTACAAGTCCTTCATGTGTAGAAAGATTGGGATCTTTCTTTAGGACTGTCATTGTGTAGATCTACTCCTTATGTAATACTTCTAAGTGGGGAATTATTGAGGCTTGTATTTGCATCAATTTAGCCTTAATATTTCCCTCCTCTACTATCAATATAGCTAACTCTCTCTGAGAGTGAAGCATCTGAGAAAAATGCTTCTCACTTTGAGCTAGATTGGTTGGAAATTAAATGCTAGAAATATTTAGATTTATTTCCAAGCTTAGTATCTTTTGATTTGTCTCTTGTGTGAAATTGGAAAAATCACACGATTTTGTGTAAAGGGATAAGATATTCCCTAATACAACCTTGACTCTATCTAATTTCTTAGCCAAGTCAACTTGTCCCAAAATTATGTCATTCGATATCTTTTGATTGACCTTTGGTTGGAACTTCATTTCTGACCATTCCATAAGTTTTGCATTTATATCGTTGTCCTCATTGTTTACTTGGTCAACTATATTTGATAGTTGTTCAATAATTGATGTTGTTACATCTAGAGGTTGTAGGTTGAAGGCATCCATGAATATATCTTTGATCTCATTCATTGCCTACTTGTATTTATACTCTTTCCTCATTGCCTCTTGTCTCCTTCTTTTGTCCAATGCACTTTGTATTTCATTCATCTTTTCTTCTATCAAAATGCTTGAATCATAATAAGGTATTTTAATTTCTTCGTCAAGCTCAGGAATACCATAATGAATGGTCCTAGCTACCCTAGTAGAGCTCGAGCCTAGTGTCCTAACTTGTAAGGCCAACATGTCAATGCTTGGTTGTTGAAGAGATTTGGTAGGAGTACCTATCTTGGGCAACTCAACTAGTGTTTGAATCAAATATTCCTCCTTATCTTGTGTCTCTTCCTTCTCTTCCTCTTGTTTTTCCTTTTTTTTTCCTATGGCTACAGATGTACCTACTGTCTATACTAATATACTTGTATCTACCCCTATTGCTACACTCGGCTCCTAAAGTGCTTGTGTTATTGACTTTGGTGGAGATGGAGGTGGAAGAAGTAAAAGTCTAGTAGTTTGTGTAGTCTTAGGTGGTTCTTATGGTGGCACTTAATTCCTTGAGTTTATCTACTAACTTTTGAAGTTCATCAACATTGACCAATATAGGGCTTGAACATAATTGGGCTTGTTCTGTTGATTGGTCAAGGATCTTGGAGAGATCCTCTTCAGTCGATGGATTGATGTTTTGACAAGAGGTGTCAACAACATCCTTAATCTTTATTGTTCCTACAAGTGTGATGGTAGAGTGAGGAGGGCTTAGAGGTGGTAGTTGTGTGTCCTGCACACTCTATTCTTGTTCATCTCCTTTATTCATTTCCTCCTCCTTTTCTTCTCTATCCTTCTTCTCTTCTACCTTCATTTCCTCCACTCTCTTTCTTCTCTCTTCTCAAGCATCTTTTGTCTTTCCACTTGCATCTTCCTTATACTCTTCGTTAAAAACATTATCAATTTTATTATTTAAAACTTTCTACAATCTTATGGATTTATTTACAACCTCATCAATCTTATTCTGTAATATACAAAATGCTCTATATTTGGGAGAGAACCTATTCTTGTGCATTTTCACTACATTTTCAATTTGACTTTTAGTCAAGTTAGGCAACAACCTAGCAAGTGAGGATTCCCTTATTTCCTTCTCTATTTTGAGATAAAAATGCCACTTATCTTCTCTAATCTTATATAGCTCCTTTGGAAATTGGCCATCTAACTCTAGAGGTGTAAACTTGTATTCTGTCATCATATTGTAGAAAGATTCCTCTACTTTATTATGTTCATCCTTAGTGAGCTTATTAACATCAATATTCTTTAAAGTAGTTAAGTCTCCATTTCTAATCTTTCCACATAATTTATCAATTGAAGAATTAGGAGGAGGACTTACCACTTTAAACTGACTATTATCATCTGATTCAGTCATTTCTTCATTAGAATCAAGCTAAGCCACATATTTCCTTCTTTTAATTGGCTCTTCTTCAATTGTTCTGGTGGATTTATTCTTCTTTACAGCTTCTTGTTTTTCCTTTTGTGTGGTGGCCCTAGTGGTAGCTCTGGTGGTCAGCTTCTTGGGTGTACGCTTTGCCACTTTCTTTGGCTTTGGCTAAGGAGCAAGAGGTTCCTTGGCTTTTCTCTTGATGAACTTGGCCTTGATGGGTGCTTCCTCCACTTGCTCTTCCTTGACACTCTCATTCTTGTCTTCTCCTAGGCCTTGAGTTAGTTGAAGTGGCCCTTGCCCTGGCTCATCTTCATCTTTCATCTTCTTCCTCATCATCACTAATCTCCTTAGCTTCCTCTAATGTTCTTGCTTCTCCTAGATCTACCCCATATTTCTTTTTGAGCTTCTTGACCAGCATATCTTTCCTTTTGATTACATTGGTTGTCTTAAGATTTGTCACCACCTTTCATTTCACAACATCATATGTTCCAAAATGCTTTGTAGCTTTGTCAATTTCCTTTGCAAGAAATTTCATGATGGTCACTAAAGCTTGGTCCACATCAAGCTCATATCTCAATGGTCTAAGCCATCTTACTCTTGGAATAACTACTTGAACATATGTGAAGTCAATGTCAACCAAAAAGAAAATGTCATTGAAATGTTCTTCCACTAATGAGACTAGAATTCTCTTTCTTTTTTTCATGGACTTCTTGAAGTCCTCAAAATAACTTGTCATTTGGGCATCAAAATTTTCTCCCATTTGAGCAATAAAATCATTTATCTACTCAACTATGGTTTTATCATGTTCCTAATTCACCTTTCCTACTGATGGAACTTCCTTCATGAAATAGAAAAACATACACACTAACACTACACTGAATTTACATTGAGCACCTTTTGATTTTCTAATTACTCCAAGGTTTTCATTGATCTGCTACATCATTAGCTCAGTATGATCATAAGTGTGGTCCTTCTTTACAAGTTTATAGGCCACATCTACTACTATGCAGGGTACACTATTTAACATACTAGATTGGTAGAATTTGTGGGATATAATCCTTACTACAAAGTCAATCAAGGGAGCTTTGATTGTTTCTATTTTCATGCCCCTATTTTCCATTTGGCTCTAGTATTATTTTCAATCGCCTCCCTCTTATCACTCCTTAGGGTTTTAGGTTGATCTAGGGTTTGAAATCTAGTGACCCTATTGACAGTTTTCTTTGCAAATTTCATGGGGCCCGTTTCCAACCAAAAAGCTCCATCATAGATTCTACTCAAGACAATTCTAATCCATTCAGTCTTGAATATAGTTGGGAAAGCTAGGGCTTTTGTTAAAGTCTTCTTCTCAACTTTTGCAAACTCATTTTTCAACTTCCCATCAACACACAATTTCTCATATGCATTGGCAAACTCCAATTCTCCTATCACCCCTATTTTGTAATTATAACACCTACACACATCCTAACCCATGACAATTTTACCAGGGATGGAAGATAAGGCACCAGTGGGATCATTTTTATATGCCACTTTAGGGATTGGCTTAAACTTAGGTTGCTTAACCTCATTGCTAACCAACTAAATTTCAAGACTATCTTTTCCCTTATCCATCTTAGAAAAAGATGCCATAACTTGACCAAACTAGGGTTTATTATTTGAAACACTTCACAAACTATGTAGCTCAGCACTTGAATGAAATACCTCATAAATTGATGAAGTTGACTTGGGTAGCTGTTAGATTTTTGCAATTCACCTTTTAATCACTAGGAAATCACTTATTCACTTTGCTCTTAGTTGCTCTTCATTTGAATAATTGAAAAAATGAATGTTTTTCACTTTTATTAGGTTAAAAACTTAGCATTTAATGCAATTGTTTATATAGCTATCACTCGACTTCTTCAAGATTTATCAACTCAGCATCCATTCCATTTTACTCAGCAGCCACCATCACTTGGCATCTATTGACTCTATCAATCACTCAACAACCATTATCAGGTTTAACTCAGGAGTAACCAGTCTGTTCAACTAGGCTCGTACTGGAGTCTTAGTTAGCAACCAAAGATAACTTAGCATCTACTTCCAACTTTTTTCTTAACATCTTATCTCATGCAAATTTCTTCTTTATTGTGCTTCAGTGTTCCTTTGGCCTGATGTATGATACATCTTTATATGTACCAACCCAATAGGCTTATCTAATGCTTAGTTGGATGAGATGTGATCACTTGACATCATGGGTGAAGTGACCCTTTGATTGGATGTACTTGATCTATCTCTTATCTACCATGTCTTCTTGATATTTTCCTTGATGTGTTCAACATCAACTTTTTCTTTGCCTTTGTTGACTTCAATCTTGGGTGTGTTCTATTGATTGATCTGTCTACTCCTATAAACATTAGTAGTATGCCCTTTCTTATTACAGTAATGACAAGTGGGTTTTGATTTCTTACCTTTGTCACTCCTTTGTTCAACACTCTTTGATGTTTCACCTACTTTAGCATTGGTGAATCCAAGTCCTGATGTATCATTGTTTGACCTTGGGGATTTCAACAACTACTCAAAGTGCTTGATAGCTTCACTTCATTTGTTGAAGTTCTTTGCTATCTCTTTCTCTCTTTTCAATTCATTGTACAATTGTTTATTTTTCATTCTTAAAGTAGAGATCTCAATATCTTTCATGTTAATTTCATGGTTAATGTTCACCATTTTCCTAAGTGTATCCATCTGCATGTTTGAGATCCTTGTAAGTTTAGTAGACTTCTCCTCAAGTCTGTTTGCAAGATTTCTCTTTTCTTTTGTTTAGTGATTTCACATAGCATCATGGCTTGTGACTCATGCTCCATCTTGACAGATCTTATCTCTTCTTCTTGTACTCTATTTTTCTCCATTAGTTCTTCTATTGCTGCATTAAACTCTTTAGAGTCTCCTTTTGCAAATACTTATGTGGTGTCAATATCCTTGTAGTGTATGTCATTGTCTTATATGTCCATGTCCTTTCTTCTTTTCAAGGATTTCATTAATTCCTCTCTAGCTTCCTCTACCTTGTGTAGAGCAAGTTACACATCAACCACTTGGTTTTCAATGATCTTCCCAAGTTAGAGGACTTCCATCTTTAGATCTTTTTCTCCAATCTATTAGGATTCTTCTTTAGAGAAAAATTCTCTCATATGAATTTTTGGAATGTCTTAATGGGAAGAGTGCTTCTGAGAAGGGGGGTTGAATTAAAAGTAATAACTTTTTATCTTTTTCAAATCCTCAATGACATATAACTAAAATTAACATGCATGCATATAAAAATTTGAATAACAATGAAAAGTAAACATGCAACACCACATAACACATGAGATTTTTGTGACCCAGAAACCCTCCATGAATAAGAAGGTAAAACTAGGGTGAGGATGACACCCATGAAAATCTATTGCAGCAAAAGAGTTCAACCACTTCTGATGGTTTTCCCTATTAAAGTCCTATCCTATTAAAGACTTTACACACTATCAAATGTGACCTGTTGAAAGGATTTACAAAACACTTTACATGAAGTGTCACCCTATTAAAGGATTTACATATAGGCTATGAAATCCACCTAACTTAATAGGACTTTCATGACCTTCTTTAAAGGCTCTCCTATCCTTATCTCCAACCTAGTTGTTTAACCTAACCTATCTCTATAGGATTTCAACTTTCTAATATAATTATAAGAGAGTATTAGAACAATACACTTAATTGAATGCAATCTCTTATTTCATGTCTTAGGCACTTGATGTGTTCTTCCTTTACTAATCTCTCCCAGATCTAATCTTTTGAATATGTTCCCTATTCTATTTTGATCAACATCATATGTAAATGTTGTCACTTCCACTTAATCTCTGACACCTATCTTCTGCAACAACCTTAGTACTCGGCTCTACTTCTTCTTCTTCTTTCAACAACTTGTTCAATGTTGTCATGAGTTTCTTAAAAATATTAGTGGATGGTTATCTATTGGCAATTAAAATGTTCCCACTCAAATCCTTTGAATTTACCTATTGGCTGCATGCTCGCTCCAATTTTCTGATTGGCTGCATGTTGATTAAATAGGTGGATGGAAGGATTCAAACTTATCTCCTTATCTTCTTATGAGTCATGCATAAAAAATTTACATCTTGGTTTGTAGTGGCACAAACTCTTATGATGATCTTGGGTTGCTCGGCACATGAAGTATTACTGATGCTTGACACATACTATTCCTAGATTGCTTAGCATCAACTATATTTTGTACTTTTTTGGCACCTATTAAACTCTGTAATTCTTGATAGGTATTCTTCCTAAATTTCTTGGCACACACTTGTTGTTGAATCACTTAGCTCCTAAATACTTTCCCTATTACCTGGCACATGAAGAATTTTGGATCATTCAACACATAATGTGTTGTGATCTGCTCAACACTAACTGTGACTCGGCATCTATATGAAAATGGTTAAGTGTGTTGACACTCATTTTTCAATACTAATTATTTGATCAATAGTTATTACATTAAAAGATTAATAACTATACACATTGAACAATTAATTTCATCTAGTATATGTATAAATCTACAATTATAATTTCTATTAAAAAAGAAAATACAAACTAACCAACCACTTAATAAAATAACATTTCTTACTACGAAGATAGAAATTTGGATAACTTGCTTACAAATAAACATGTATACCCACCTATCTAAAAGAAACTAGATAAATTTATTCAATTTTCCTAACAACTAACTACTAGCTAAAATACTTACTCTAACACCTTTTTAATTACTAACTATAATAATATTAATACAAAAAAATAACAGCTAACTTACCATATATTATTTCTAATTTAACTACCTCTAACACAACTAACTTTTCATAATACAAATCTTATAATAACATTATATATTTCTAAATACTAACTAAATCTAACTATTAATCATAATATCATAGTACCTAACTTTGCCTCTAACTTCAATTACACCTCATACTAACCTTACCTAACCTCTAGCCTTAACCCTGCCAACTATCCCCTACTAACCCCAAGCCTACCTAGGCATATGTGAGCCTCCCAATAGTGAATCATGCTACTCAAGGGTGGACAAAAGGCATGTGAAGGATGATGAAGTGATTGGGGAAGAAGGGTAGAAATTGGAATGGAGGGTAATGGTTTAAAAACTCCTTATTCCTTCCTAGCTGCCCACTCATTCCCTCTTGTAGAGTGGCCACCCAAGCAAGGTTTATGGCCCAAAACAAGGTGGCCCCCAAGATCTATAATGTGGATCAAGACTGTAGGACCTAACCCACCAAAAGGTATGCATGTAAATGAAGTAGTGTAGGTTGAAAAATCTCTTGCAACTCTTCCATCCAATCATATTAAAGTGGAAACTTCTAAATCAGATTTCCTTGCAAAAGAAATCTCATTTATATGCACTTGTGTTAATGCACCCATTTTGGGAAAAGATAGTGGTTGATGTCAAAACACCTATATGGATATTTCAAGGGAGTTAAGAGATAAAGTTTAATTGGTGAGGATAGGTAATCCCCCTTTTCTTTTAATTTAACTTTTTCTTTTGATGTTATTTCATTTTATAATTTTATAATTTTCTTTTCAGATGACATCAAAGCTGGGATCAAAGGCAATGCTCTCCGTTTATAATTTCCCCATACAAAAAAAAGAGAGCATATTTTCTCTAAGGAGATAATTTCTTTCAGTGGCTCCTTTTTTTTTCTACGTAAAGGTTTTTAAATTCATTTAGTTAACCAAAGAAGATATATTTTTTTCAAGGTCTATAATTTTTTTTTCTAAGAATTAGACTTTCTAATTCATTCATATAGCCAAGGGATACATTTTTTTTCTAGGATAAGTTATGGTGTAGTGTTTGAAGTTGTATTGGTATTCTCAAATAGGAATGTCTTTCTTTTCAACAATCATGAGAATAAAAGATGAACTACCATACACATAATCAAATTTTCTTAATTTAGTTTCAGAAATCAAATTGTATAACTCTATTTATCATTATTTCCTCTAATTATGATTTAATTTAGGAATAAAAATTTGAACTTTAAGAATGTCACGAAAAGGGTAAAACATCATTATATCCACTTTCCTATAAACACATGCATATAAACTAAATTTTGCAAGAAATATCATATGAAAGGAACATACTCCATTTTATTTCATTTTATTTTCAATCATCTAATTCAAGGACTCACTTAGGAAAGAACCAAGGAAGAAAACCCGAGATAGTAGTCATTTCCACAATAAGTTTAACAATCACATTTTTACAATGGGATCATTATCTCGAGGATAAATCTGCCAACATTTGAATTTAAATAACAACTCTAAATTTCTTGCTTGGCTCCTTAATAGGGTAGCCATTTTGAAAATCTACAAACACGTCAAGGTAACCATGGAGAGAATGAAAATAGACCAGGAGACAACAATTTTAACATGAAGACACAATCAATCATTTACTCCCATCTAGGTTTGTACAATATGTTTGTCATTGAACTAGACTAGGGAGAAGGTGGATTTTTTGAATAGGAGACATCGGCCACAACACCATTATAGTTACCCTTTCAGGGCTATAATCACAAGAACTTTTGTTCTTCCATTTCTTAAATTCCAAAACTCAAAACATGGTTTGTGCTAATGAGTAGGGGTCCATAACACCCTACTCTCTCCCTCTCCTCATCCTGAGGAAAGACTCTATACTGTCAGAGTCTAAATAAAGACCTCATTTTATACATGGCCACTTCTACCCTATCTAAGGGTGAGTAATGCCAATACAACCCATACAGTCCCTTCAAAAATCAAAGAAAAATCCTAAGGAAAAACATTTAAGAAAAGCTCATTTCAATCCCTCCCAAACATATTCATCAAACACACGAACATACATATGCATGAAAACTACTTAAGCATGAAACACAGCATGAAAAAAATGACCTTGAGGGATTCCTACCTTCACAATAAGGTTATGGCAACTAAAATTTTTTAGATGAGCTTCCCTTCCTTATTCCTTCTCCTTCAATCCCGAATGTCTCTCTAAAACTAGAGGTTGGGTGAACACTCCTTTCCTCTCAAATTTGCCTCTAAATAAGATACTAACTCAACCAACTTCAAAAAATGTAATAACTCCCTCACTTGCCTAAAGTTCTGGAGACTTCTAACTCAACTTGACATAAGGCTAACCTCAAGGTGGAGTTTAACTTATCCAACTCATGGTGAAATATTCAATTTTAGAAATAAAGAAAAAATGGGGTATTTGAGGGACCATAAATGTCAACAAAAGGGGCTAGAGGGGTGGAAAATGCCCCCAACCCATACCCATACCCATACCCCTTAAGTACTTAGTTTTCATGATTTTTGGCTTATATGACTATTAAGGGACCTAAAAAATAGCTTGAAAATTTGGACTTCCTAACAACTTTCAAAAATACAAATTAATCACTAATCATATTTAGGGTAATTAATCTTGATTACTAATTGATTAGTAATAGGTCACTAACCTAGTCCAACTTAAATCTTTAGGTTACTCAATTAATCCTAACTATCATGCTGAAATGCATATATGAATCATGAGTCTCAAGTGACACTATAAAATTACCATTATAAAACATTAACACTTAATGCTTACAAAATGATACATTCATCTAATTTATGAGACAAATAAAATAACATCTTTTATTAGACTCAACCTTGGTTTCCACAAATGGCACATAGGGTCCAATTTTAGAGGCCTTCTTGTGAACAATTACATTTATCTTCAATTGAATAGATTCTAGTAGGTTGCAAGATCACCCAAAACCTTGGAGTTGATTCACAATATTAACTTTTCAAGAGAGGAGTTCAAAATGATTCTTACCATTAGGCATTATGAAAAATGAAAACTCAATAGAAGTGGTGCTAGAAGGAGGGTCACACTTTTGATTCTCAAAAAAAGTGGAAAAAAATTGCCAAAGTTTCAAAATTCTGCACATTTGTAAAAATTTGCGAATTCAACAAGTTCAAAAAATTTTCTAAGTTTTTGAGAAATTCAAGTGCACAAGTGCACAACTCCATAGGTCTATAGATCCATAGGTTCCCAAACTCACAAGTGTACAAAATTTTGAGGTGTGTCTAATTTGTGAGAAAGTGTACTTCTGCAAAGGTGCACTTTTTCTAGAGTTAGCAGAAATTGGAGGGTTTTGATCCAAAATCCCCATTTCAGTGAGCATGAAAGTCTTCACCAAGTACACAAGAGTTTCTTGAGCTTACCCACTTCTATAAACCATGCAGTGATAAAGGAATACCCTAAATTTAACCACTTTTATTCGAACTTTCATCATCTTCTGCAACTCCACCTCCACTTCAACAACCTAGTGGAACACCCCATATTCTAGTAGTTCCACCTCAACAACCATCTTTAGGTCTCCCAAATCCTCCAATTGCCTTTTTTCCAAATGCTATAGACTCACCAATAAACTTGAGAGGTGCACTCCATGACCTCCCAAAAAATCTCAAGAAGTTTTACCCAAGGTTTATTTGTGGAGCAACACAAACTACCAAAGACCACATTAAAGTATTTGAGAAATTTGCAACTAAAAATAAATTGCAAATGAGAATGTGGTCCTTCATTTGTTTAGCTACTCTTTGGGGGAAGTTACTTACAATTGGTATGTCAATTTGCCACCTGGATATATTGGGGATTGGGACACTTTTGAGAAATTGTTCCTAGAATAATTTAAAACTTTCATCAACCCAGCAGTGATACATCAACAATTCATATCGATTAAAAGGAATCTAGTTGAGATAATTTCACACTTGAATCATCGCTTCCATATGGCATATTGTGGGTTGGAAACACCAAATACTATACTAGTTGAAGTGGCTATTTAGATTTATCTAAATGCTATGGACCCTCTTACTGCTATCCTTCTAAGAAGGCTTCCTACAATAAATATTGATACATTGGAAAAGGTCTTAGTAGAAGCAATAAACTTTACTAAGCAAGCCAATCCTAACAGAGGAGGATTGATGCTTCTAGCCAAAGCTATCATGGCAATGCCAACATATCGAGTTGGAGTATCGACAATGCCTATTCAATTTGTACCTATGAATCTAGTTCCATTACAATAGGCACTTTCTCCACAAAACCCTGCTCTGTAATATGCAAGGTATGAACCTTTGAAAGCCACCTCATTTGAGCAAAAGGCAGTAGTCCCCACTAAAGCAGAAAATAGCTTTATTTTCAAATTTGGCCAGATGAAAAAGACTATGTCACAAATGAATAATGAATTAATTCATCTTAGATTTTCAAAAGGAAAAAATAATAACTTCTAAAGAAACAATGTTGGTCCTTACAACAACAATTATGGAAAAAATTACAATAGAAACTTCAATAGAAACAACAATAATGTAGGAAACAATAATGGAGCGAAAAAATTTAGTCCTCCTAATTAAAATAATGGCTTCCAAAGACAGAATGGACTATGGAACACTCGTCCAAATAATGAAAGTATTTCTGCAGATAATAACAATAAAAACATTCAGTATGTAGATATCAATCAGTATGACAACAGTCAGAATCCAACTAATAACAATGGTTCATACTATAATGGAAATCAAGAGATGGCTCAAAGCTTACAAGTAAATGGTAGTACTCCTCCTGTGCAACTTAAAACTATGTTGTTAGAATCCTACAGCTGCACACAGAAGGCATAGGTAGAATATTCAGTTGATGAAGAGTTCTCATTTCCATTTAGCAAAGAATTTGACCTTTAGCATGAAGAGGTGTTTGCTTTTCACAATGACAATTGGAATATGTACAACTTGAGAAGCAGAAAGGAACCTCTAATAGATGGAATTCTTCTAGCCCTACAACCAACTCCTCCTGATCCAAGGGTGAGCAACAATCTGACACTAGTTAAACCACCATCTAGAGGACAAAAAAATCATAACCAAGTGAATGTACCAACAATATCAAAAAATCTTTCTTGGTCTACTAAAAAATATAGTGCGGTGGAGGACTTGAAATGAAAAAAGGCCAATATATCCATGTTTGACATGTTACAAAATTGTCCACAACAATGAGAGGAACTCATGAAGACCTTAGATCATACAAATACTCCTTGTATATGATAAATATGTTAGCAAGCAATACTAATCTATCAAGAGAACAAAGCATTAACTAGCATAAAAATCATAACATATATGAGAGACAAAGTGAAAACCCTCAAATGAGAATATGAGCCATGGAATGGCTCTCAAAATGAGAATGGTCACTTGATTTAGAGAGGAGTCTATTATGTGGATGTGGGATGTATGCTCAAGGTTCTCAAAATAGCTTCAATGGAGATGGAAATGGAAAATTGGTAGCTTTGTGAGCTCTCAATTTGGCATTATAAGGGTATGGTTGATGGCTTTTGGCTCTTAAAAGGGCATTATAACTTTAGCTCCAAGATTGTGATGATATGGCTTGGTAGAGGATGAAATTTATAGGCTAAGGGCTTGAGGGATGGAGGGCTAAGATGCAAGGAGAGATGAAAGCTTAAGGAGGGCTAGGATGTACTCAAGGGGGAGCACATGGATTGTGCTTGTTTAGCACCAATCACGGAGTGACACATGTCACAGGGTGAGTGGATGGAGGAAAGGGGATGGATGAGTCAACAAAGGAGGTTCAAGGGATAATATATTCATAAAGCCCCTTCATTATGGCTTGTAAGAGCTTGTAAGAGTCTTTATTGCTTTTGTAAGAGCATTCATTGTTGGGTGGTTGGGATATTTTGGAGGGAGTTGAGATTGTTGACTTTCCTTGGCTTAGGAAAGTCTTAAGCTTGTTTAGGGAATGTGACAACATTAGGGGGTGGATTAGGCTTGGGTTTAGGATTAGATTAGGGATGTTAGATATTTTTAACTGGATGGCATTCATGAGGGTGGGTGAGTTAGTGGCTAAGCTTGGTTAGCATGGGTGGATGGGGAGGATTAGGCTAAAAAGGGGATTTAGGAATAGTTTAGGAGTTATTAGATTTGAGGGTTTTATTTATCAAATAGATTTATTTAATAAATGGGGATTTTGGAATTAGATATAAGTATAGGATTTAATTGATAAATAATAGGTTATTTGATTTATCAATTAGGACTATAGATGATTAATTAAATTAATCAGCTAGGGGATGGCAAAGGATTAATTAAATAGGAATTTAATTAATGATGCCTTTAGTGATAACTAAATAGGATTACCAAAGTGATGTAATCAAATTTAGGTGTCTACACTCCATACATTGCAAATACTACTCCTCAAAAGATGGTTTCGCAACAAGTCAATGTTGCAGAGGCATTTCCCACTATGTTTAAAGACAAGGTAGAGGTGCCCCCATTTTTTCTCAACATTAGAGTATACAGGAAGAATGTTCACAATTACCTTATTGATTTAGAAGCTTCATGTAATGTTAGGATGTTATCCATAGCACAAAAGTTAGGGGTTATCCCTCAACCTACTAATTGGATAGTGGTACAGTTAGACAAAACAAAGATGAAAGTCATAGGTGTATTAAAGGATTTTTAGATAGAGTTAACAGTCAACCCATGAATTCAAGACTTCATTGATATACATGTGGTTGATATCCTAGAGACATATGGATTACTCCTCAGTAGAGAATGGATGAAGTGTCTAAGGGGATGGTTTTCCATAGATTTCACTCAGCTTTGGTTACCACAGAAAGGTTTAAACAATCAAATCAAAATAGATGTGGAGCTAAAGTTTAAAAAGATGACCACAGATTACAATGCTCCTAATGAGGTAACCTTCTTGCAAATAGATTTAGGCTCCTACAAGGTGATGGTTTTTGGTACAATTTTGATTAGAAAACTAGATAATCAAGATATAGACTCCATGATTTCAACCTTGAAAGATGAGGTCATAACACAATTCATAGACCATATGATAGCTAATTTACAATGTCTAGGAGAAGAAGCTGATCCCAATATCCTCCTCCTTCAAGGGTTTTTTCAATTACATAAAGTTAGCCATTTGGAGTTCAAATGTTCATCATATCAAGAAGTAGTTGCTAGGGTATTAACACAGATGGTGGGAGTAAAGAAAGTTGATGACCCACAAAATGAACCTACAGAAAACCAAAGTCTTACAAACACATCTAATGTTGTTGAAGAGATTGAAGGGGAAACTGAAGATCTAAATGCATCATATAGCAATACCTCTTCAGACAACGGAGGATTGTCTTCTCCTCCACCTAGAATGATCAAATTACAAAGAAGAAGATGGTACATGAAAGGCCAGGGATGGACTTTAATAGTAGTTCATCCTCTTCCTAAAGTTGAAGAAATTAAAGAACTAATAGAGGAAATTCAAGACAAACAAGAAAAGCACACACCTCCTCTATCAAGAATTCACAATGGAAAATAATCAAGTCTACCTCCCAAAAAATTAAAATGGTTTCCTAAGAAACAATCCTTTAAAGCTTAGGTAAAAGAGAAATTGAGGAAAAATAAGGATAGGGTTAGAAAATCCTAGGAGAGCCCAATTTGCATGCTTTCCTTTGATGATTCCAAATGCAAATCAGGAGCCAGTGCAAGTATTTGAGGACTTCTCTTTGCACTAGAGAAAGGAGTTACAACTCTAGTTTTCAAAGGGGATTCTATGTTACTTATCCAACAAGTGAAATCATTGTACTCTTGTAACAATAAGAGATTTCTTACCTATAGGAAAGGGGTATGGGATCTATTAGATGATTTTCAAGCTTTAAACATAAAGTCTATTCCAAGGAGGAAAAATATGGTAGAAGATGATCTTGATATTCTAGCAAGCACATTATAGCTAGTTGAAGTAACAAAGTTGAAACAATTTTTAGTTGATTGGTTGTTGCTCTGTCTATTCTTGACAATATTACAAACTTCCAATTTTTTTAGGGTGATCAACATAATCTAGAATTTATTATGTGTGGTGGCCACTTTAAGGAAAAGATATAGATGAAACCTTCGATGACACGCCTAAGGATATCACAAGTCAAGATGAAGACAAAATCTTGAACTTGAAAACTAATACTATTCCCAAGGGGATGATTGAATTGGAGTGCTTTTTTTATCATGATATTCCATATAAACCTAATGCCAAACCTTTTTGAAAAAGGAAAAGACCTATCAATCCCATCCTTGAGCCTCTGATAATGAAACAAGTAAAGAAATTGTTGGATGCAAAAATTATTTTCCCTGTGTGTCACTCTACATGGGTGCCTAATTTAGTTACTATACAAAAGAAGATTGGAGAGATTTGACTTTGTATAGATTTTTGCAATTTGAACTTGGCATCTTAAAAGGACAATTACCCATTGCACTCATTGGATGAAGTCTAACAAATTATAAATGGTTCAAAAATGATGTCTTTCTTGGATGGATATTCAAGCTATAATCAGGTAATGGTAGAAGAAGAAGATAGACTAAAGATAGCCTTTACAACCAAATGGGGTACCTTTGCCTATAGGAGAATGCCATTTGGAATTACTAATGCTAGGGCTAAATTTCAGTGGGCCATGGATGAATCTTTTAAGGGATTGATTGATAGATGTATAGTTATCTATATGGATGACTTGACTATCTTTTCAAAGGATCAAACCACTCACATTGCTGATCTAAGATAGGTGTTCAATAGGTGTCATAAATATGGCATATCTCTCAATCCCAAGAAGTGTTCATTTGGGGTCAATAAAGGAAAACTCCTTGGTTATGTCATTTCTAAAGCTGGCATCTCCACTGATCCTAATAGAGTTGAAGCCATTTTGAAGTTATCACCCCCCAATAGTCAAAAGGAAATCAAGTCTTTCTTTGGGAAGATAAATTTTGCATGAAAAATCATAAGTAGATTCATATAGAATGTGTGTCATCTTAATGATTTGCTCAAGAAGGGAGCTAAAATGAAATGGGTTCTTGAGGTAAAGAAATCAGTTAAGGATATTAAGGTAGCCATTCCCATGGCCCTAGTATTGGTAAGTCCTAATTACAACCTTCCCTTTAAGATATACTCTTTTTCTTCAAAGAATTTGTGCATAGGGATATTGACCTAGAAGAAGGAAAAGGAAGATGAAAGACCTATTTCTTTTATGAGTTGCCTACTGAGAAATGTTGAGTTGAATTATTATAACATCAACAAATAGTCATTTTCCTTGATTAAAGTGGTAAAGAAGTTCTTCCATTACATATTAAGAAGCAAAGTGTATGCTATCTTACCTAACCCAGTAGTAAAGACACTATTGATGCAAAATGAACTTGGTTAAAGGCAAGGTAAATGGATGGCAATCCTTTAAGAGTTTGACCTAGAGGTCCAACCTATGAAATTAGTTAGAGGTCAAGGATTGTCAAGAATGATAGCTGATAACCGGATTGATGATGAAAAAAAATTTAGTTTGAGAAACAAATATATACTGAAGATCAGAAGAAAATGATAGTATCCCAAGTTGAGATTGACCAAGGTGTGGTAATAGATGTCTAGTATTATTTACTAGCTCCTATAGAATCAGTGCCCCAATTGGATGAATAGTTCACAATGCAGAGGACTTAAAATGAAGTTTGAGTCCTATATGATACAAGAAAACAAGTTGTACAAAAGGAAATATGAAGGGATCTACTTAATCTTCTTAGGACGTGAAGAAGTGAAGGAAGTCCTGAAACAATCTCATGACAACTATGGTACAGGGCATGGTTCAGTAGAAACGATGACTCCTATGAGTTTAAGATCAGGTTATTTTTGGCCCACAATATTCAAGGACAATTTTGATCATTTGTTCTCATGTCACATTTTCCAAACTAGTGCTAATAGAGAAAGACACCTAGCAATGCTGCTACAACCCATTTATGAGGTATGGCCTTTTGCAAAGCAGGGGCTAGATTTCATTGGTACAATTAATCCACCATCATCAACCAAACACACCTACATTCTTATAGCCACTGACTATTGTACCCCTAAGGTAGTAACTAACTTCTTGGAGGAACACATTGTTACTACATTTGGGATGTCATTCACTTTAGTGTGTGATAATGGATCAGCTTTTGCATCGGTATTCTTCACTCAATGGGCATTTAAGAATTAGGTCATTATCAAGTTCTCTTTGAATTATTATCCACAAGGAAATGGAGTAGAAAAATCTATGAATAAGATCATGATCACAGTAATAAGATAGTTATTGGAAGAGCATCCTAAAGATTGGTATACACAACTCAAATATACCCTATGGATAGATCAAGTAAGTGTCAAGAATGCTTTGGGGACTTCTAGGCTCAGTTCCTTATAGGGGGAAGTTTCTCCCTTGCCAATAAATGGGAAATTTCTAAAGCACTATTTTGAGGACTAAAAGAACCCAAAAAAAAAAAAAAAAGTTAGATTTTATTTCTGCAATTAGCTAGATCTTATTTCTACAAGTGTTTTCTTTCAGTTGTGTGTTTTCTTCTAGTCATCTTTTTTCTTTCAAAGTTGTCTTAGTCCTAGTGGGTAAGGTGCACTTGATATTTTATCTCAAGATATTTTATTAACTAATCTTTTGGTTTCAATTTTAGGAATAGTTATTTCTTTGTCAAAATATTTGGACAATTGTGTGTTTTATATTAACTAAGGAATAGATGTTGCTTGTAGAAGAAGGGAGACTTTCAATCTTAAACTCAGGATTCTAAACCAATGCGCTCTTAAAGCTTTGTAAAATTAAAAAATGATTATCTTAGGTGTTGTTGAATCAAGGTCAAAGATAGCAAGGGATGATCCAAACCCCAATTGGTTCAAATGGGAGGGGTCTTCTTGAAGGATTGCTAACATCATTGTTTGGCATTAGAATTTCTAAAAAGTTCTAAAATATGAACGTAAGGGATGTTTACAAAAGATCAAATCCAAGAAATCACACTGATGTCCTAGCTACATAGTCTAAGAATAGTAAGTATATAGAATAAAAAAGAGAGAAAATGAAAATGAAAGAAAAGAATGGTGTTAAGATTGAAGGATTCTAAAAGATCTGAAATGGCAAAACATACATTTTCAAAATGAAGTATCTTGTAATAAACCATTGCTTCATCAAATAGTGACACTATGAACTACATGGAGCAATTATTCAAAATTTGCCAGAAAATTAAAAAAGAGTGACAACCCGCTAAGAGCCCTCGAACTGATTCTCTCATTTGGTCAAGAAAGTGATTGATAAATGACCTTTGTGAAGATTCTTAATGAATGAGCTACAAGGGGTGGAAGATTGTTTCGAAGTTGTCAGAAAACTTAGATAGAACACATCTTCAGATATCAAAGAGAATCAATACCAAAATCACATATTGATGCTCGAAGGTTTTGGGTCCCAAAGTTTTTAACTGTAAATTCATTTGAAATTTTATTGGAATGTTTGAGATTCAATTGATGTTTCACACACATTGAAAGAATTTTTTCTAATGAAGAAATTCCTTTGTCATTTCTTCCTTTTTTTAGGGCTATTTGTTCTGGTTCCACTATGCATGCCCTATTCCCTAGTAGGGATGGGGACACCCTAATTTATTTTCAGATCCTAGGTTCACAATCTGGGATGTGGAAAAATTATTGGGGTCTTACCTACTCCCCTTAATGACATCTCAGGTCCTCACAAGGGAGCCCAATTTTCAAGGGATATGTTTTTGAAAGAGTTAGAAGTTTAAAGTTTTTAAAAAAATGTGCACACCTAATATGGTGCACAGTAGGGTGATGCACAAATGCGCACCTACACAAATGCCCATGTTCGCACTCGTTCAAAGGATGTGGGTTTATATAAACCCCCCACCCCTCTTTTCCTTCTCACTTTATTTCATTTTCTCTCCAAAATACTATGCACTCTGTACCTTCTACTATGCACTTAGTTGTCTTGACAACTTCACACTAACCAAGGTATGGGAACATGTCATAATAGCTCAATGCACACTGGTGCACCTAACCAGGTTTACAAGTGTGTATCGAATCCATCATCACTTAGGAAAAGATAAAAAAACCTCCCTAATGTGATAAACATAATAAAAAATGAAAATGGTGGGTGCACACTTGTACACCCAACTTGGTGTATAGGTGTGCACCCCACACACCCAAAAAGTAGAAAACTCAACTTTTGCAAACAAGTTAAGGGGTGCACAGTAGCACACCTTTTGCAAACAAGTTAAGGGGCCCATAGTAGTGCATCTAGCTTGGTGCGCTACTATGCACCCCCCACATGCAAAAAAATAAAAAAGCACAAACCTCTGGAGGGTTCACAGTTGTGCACCTATGAACCCCCAAAGGACAACCAATCCTCAAGCGACAAGGTGCACACTGGTGCACCTAGATAGGTGTGGTAGTGTGTACCTCTAAAAAAAAGTTAACTTAAAAAATGAAGCCCAAACTCACAATTTGGTCCATACTTGCACGCCTGATTTGGTGCACAAGTGTGCACCTTATATTTAATTTGTTTTGAAGAAAAAGAGGATAGTAATGGGTTTTTGTACATTTAAATTTCTAGATCTTATCGTAACTTTGTCATTTTTTTATTAATGGACATCTTTCTTTTGTCACATAGATACAATGGTATCTTCATTCGATGAAAAATGACACCAAAGCCCATTGTTTTCAAGTTCCAAGGTGTGTCATCAAAGTCAAGGTTCCAAGATGACTACATAGAGATTAAGGATACTGACTTGGGACACACTGATCTATGAGAGTTCTTAAGGATTTGCAAAAAGCCCAAGGAGAGATTGGCTATGGTATTTGCATTAATCTGATCAAGGTTGCTGAACATAGCTTTGCACCCAACATCAGTATAGTCATTTGAGCTCATAATGAAACTTGCACAACACTTTGTTCCCAAGAAAATGCTAGTGAAAAGCATGATAGCAGAAGTTTTCCTTAACCTTTGACCCAAAAACATTGAGAAGGTATTTCATCTCCCCAAGCAGATCAGTTCATCAGACTCATCTATGAGTCAGAAAAAAGGTCGTATATGTATATGCGGAATGTGGCCTTATGCTTCACACACACACACTTCAACATAGTCTTTATATGAGGATTCATCCTGGAATGAACATTGGATTGTCCATCTAAAAATCATGCAACAAGCCAACCTATTGCCTTCTATCTAAAAGGATTTTCCTATTAATATCCTCAGAATAGAGGTGCACACAACTAGACCCTCTAAGAAGGAAGGATTTAAGAAATGAAATTAATCTATATGATTGTGTAGAGTAATCTAGAATGAACATGCAAAGAACTCTAAATATGTTATGCAATTAAGCTAAGAACATATGAAAGAAACTATGCTAAAATGAATGCATATTAATTCTAAGCTAACAATGAAAATACATGAGAATATGCTAAAGCTTAAATGAGTATGTAATTTGGCAGAAATTCGATGCAAATTCTAATTCATCCCTTAAAATGAAGAGATGAGGGTCTCTTAAATAGACTTTCTTGGAATCCATCAATGGTTGAGATCGATTTCAATCAATGGTTAGGATTGAAGATGAAGTTCGGTCATAAAGGAAGATTCCCAAATTAGAGGGAGTTAACTAACTCAGATCTGAGTGTAAGAGTTAGTCAGCTCAGATAGACTTTAGTGTAAAAGAAAGTGATCTGGGTCACTTCTAATTTGATCAATAGTGAACTGAGAATTTTCATTCTTGAACTAAAGAGAAATTAGGAGAGATATTTAATTTAATAAAATAATATATGCTCTCATAATTACTTTTTTCCATTTAATTAAATAATTCTATTTAATTAATTAGAGACACTTTTCTTATTTAATTAAATAATTTCATTTAATTAATTAGGAATGACTTCCCATTTAATTAAATAATTTTTCTTAATTAATTATAAGTAGCTTCTCCATTTAATTAAATAATTTTGTTTAATTAATTAAAATAGGCATATATATTAAATTAAATAAATTTAATTCCATAGTACATTAGCCTTAGGAGATAATTTAATTTAATTAAAGTATAAATACTTAATAATTAAATTAAATCTTAATCAATAGGTTTAAAGTGACTAATGTGAGTCAATACTATAGGTATTAAGTAAAGAGTCTGATTAATGTAGATTTAGGTTTTCTGCATTTGACAATTAAGTCAAGTAGAGAGTAGCAGAATAAGAATTGCCTAGTGACATAGGACTTTAGAATCAATCAAAAATGTACCTGAAGTGGTGATCATGGTAATAAGCCAGTTTTGGGGTATTACATTTTGCCCCTCTTTGAATGAATGTGTGAGCAGCATGTTCAATTCAAAGAAAATTAGAAAGCATGATGCAAGGATCAAGAAATGAGATTGGTTTCGAAATTGATGATACGAAGACCAATTGATAAGCTTTTAAGGACTATCTATAGAACAGAGCTTAATCCCAAGGAGTCCAAGTAGAATACCTAGATACCTAAAATTGATAAGCATTTAAAATATTTCTTCAAAATGAAGTTTGACCTTTAAGGGTCTAGATAGAACACCTAGATACCCGAGATTAAAAGCATTTAAAAGATTATCTTCATAATGGAGCTTAACCTATAAGGATCTACATAGAACACCTAGATACCTAAGATTGATAGCATTTAAAAGATTATCTCTAGAATGGAGCTTAACCTTTAAGGATCTAGATAGAACACCTAGATACCTGAGATTGAAAGCATTTACAATATTGTCTCCAGAACGGAGCTTAATCTTTAAGGATCCAAACATAACATCTAGATACCTGAGATCAATAGCATTTAAAAGATTGTCTCCAAAATAGAGCTTAATCTTTAAGGATCCAGATAGAACACCTAGATACCTAAAATTGATAAGAATTTAGAATATTATCTCCAAAATAGAGCTTAACCTTCAAAGATTTAGATAGAACACCTAGATACTTGAGATTGATAGCATTGAGAAGATTATCTCCAGAATGGAGCTTAATCTTCAAGGATCTAGATAGAACACCTAGATATCTGAGATTGATAAAAAAATTAACAAGGTCCAATCATGAGTAATAGAATCATCCCCAGAATAAGGCTTGATCCTCAGGAATTAGGGTTTAGACTGTCCCAATACCTGCTCATCAAACTTTGAGAAGAGTTGTTATAAGGTTGATCAATTTGATGAAAAGGTAAGATAGATGGCAAAGATGCTAGATATGAGGGAGCAAGATTCCCTAAGTGATGAGATGCCCCAAGTGATAAGGACATAAGATGGGAACCAAATGCCCCTAGCAATGAGATTTAGATTGAGTTAAATTTTAGTTCAATAATGTAATCATCCTGCCCCCTCGGGAGAAAATTCGAAAGATGACACACCAAAAATATGATGTAGGCAGCATAAAGAGTTATTGGAGAAATCCAAGATTTGGTAGAATATGGAAGAGATCAGAATGATCAAAAGATGATTCAAAGTTAGTTTAGTGTGCTTCTGAGGTCTAGAAGACCAAGTTTGACCATTAGTTGACTAGAATTAAGAAAAGTTGACTAGAGTTGAAGATTTTCAAAATGAATTTTGAAAATATGAAGAATTTAGAATTCAAAGGATTCCAAGAATTGCAAAGTATCAGAAAGATTTAGACTGCACAAGCATTTGATTGAGTCGGTCTCCAAAACTTTAAATTGCATTTTTGAGGCATTTAGGTGTGTTAGATTTCAAATTTGATCCCAAAAATGGATTTAGAACGGTCCAATTAGCCAAGTGGGTGATTTTTGCGCAAATCAGAGCACTTTAAAAAATTTGGTCAATAGCTATATAAGGGTCCAAGGTGTCATTTTCAAACTCATTTGTGCTTTTTTCTTCTAGTGATTTTGAGCTCTGAGAGAGATAGGGCAGTGAACGTGAGATACCATCATTTTGAGTACGCTAGACGACACAATCGGCCAACAGACTATGGACCATCGAGTCATCGATTTCCCATCTTTGTACTTTCACTTTCACACATTTCTAGGTCATTTATTAAATTTATTAGCATGTTTTTAGGGGGTCCCATCGATCTTCACGTGAGACCTATCTTCTTTCGTGCAAAGGTCTTCTTTTTTTGCATGCAGAAATAGGGTACATTGTTTCTTCGCATGTGGCGAGAGGATCTTCATGGGGGAGGTATTTATTTCTTGCACGAAGAAAGAGATTCTTCACACAAAGAAGATTCATTTTTCCCATGTGAAGATCTTTTCTTGCATGACGACATGATTCTTCGCACGAGATTTCACAAACTTTTTGAGAAATCTCGTGACAATCATGCTTAAAATTTTCAATTTCATGCTCAAAAATTGCATTTTAATTTGTTTTGGTGTATCGTTTTGACTTGATACTGATCATTTATTTGTCATTTTTTTGTTGTGCATGTAGGAGGTCTTTGATGATGTTGCATTCAGATTGCACTACCCACCATATGGGGAGTTATTGCAGATTCTCAATGATGCTGATCGGGCACACATTGCTCGATTAGGTTTTTCTTCATTGTGCTGAATTCCAACTTTGATGGTGAATCACGGCTTACTAATAGCTTTGGCGAAGCATTTCCATTCAGAGATGAACACTTTTCATTTGTCGATGGTGAGATGATGATCACCCCAGAGGATATATGGAGGATACTGAGGATCCCCTTTCATGGCACTTGGGTCATCTATGATACAGTGCCTTGAGCAGCGACAGAGGCACTATCCATTGTGTTTGGGAGAGAGCTACTGAAGGGGCCATTAGCTGGGATGAGTTGATGCACACCTATGGATCGACGCATAAGCTGGCATCTGTGTTGGATATATTTTTGAGCTATTTCTTATGTCTTGAAAATGGACAGTATGGTTTAGAGTGTGGATGGGGAGCCATGCTTCGTAGGATGTTGGAAGCACCCGAGATCTTTGGGTGGGGTCAATGCATGTTGGCCCATCTTTTTCATGAGATGCATACAGTTATCTTCCATGAGAAGAATATGATGGTAGCTAGAGTATATATGTTGCAGATTTGGGCTTGGGAGCATCTTCCCATATGCAGGCCAATTTTTGAGGATGCTAGAGAGCCCATGGAGCCCTATATATGCAGATATTGAGGGCACATTACCCAAGTCCACCTGGGTAAGACTAAGCACAAGCAGACACATCTTAATGACCTGGTCTCTATTGTATGGAAACCTTGGTGAGAGATAGAGGATTGGGATGATGCCCCCAGAGAGCTACCATGGATGTTTAGTTCTCGACCTCTGGTGGGTAGGACCAGAGAAGTCATAGAGAGATTTTTGATCTGACAAGTGTGGTGGCACTATGGTCGACCACAAGACATTTCTGATGAGTACTAAACCGCCTCACAATAGGTGTTCCATAGTCATGCGCTAGGCCTGGCTTAGGAATAATCTATTCAAGCTAAGGACTACTTTTCCCCTACCATGAGGTGCATTTAGATTGTCAACCCAGGGACATATACTTGAAATGGTTGGCACAGTATGTGCACTAGGTACCTTGATGAGTCATTATGCTTGTGTTGCAAGAAAGTAAAAATGCAAAGGAAAGAAACTACACTACTGCTGTAGAAAGGAAACTACTGAATCTATGAATGTTGAAAACACAATGACAAGATAATAGAGACTCCATCTTGACTCATCCATTAGACTATTCTCGTAGATGCTACAGGAACGTTCATGAAGTGTGATGCTACAGGAACGAATTAACTAGCTATGTCTTACTTAAAATACTGCTAATGCTTAGTAAAATGAATGTATTCTATCCTAATCTAATCCACCTTCCAAGTGGGCCCCCTTGGTTGGCTTCTCTAATCTACCAACATAGGATAGAAACTAAAGAGAACTAATTCATTTCATTAATCAATAATTACATAATGCAAAATTGTAAATCACAACTGCAACAAACTTTGAATCAGTGTTCTCTCTTACTCGATAAAACTTATCAAAACTAAAAATAGAAAACTAAAAAATTCACACATAGGAGTCGATCCTAACATATATAGGAAATCTACTCTTTATTACATAACAGAAAAGTAACTATCCTAAGTTAAGTCCGCAGGAGAAAATATAGGAGAACAACTGAAAGCAAAAAGGAAGGATAACAAAATTGAGGAGGGAGCAATGAAGTCACGACATCCACTTGTTACAACGTAAATGCAGAGAAGGTAATGGCTCATAAAAACTCCTCCTTATTTTCTACCATGTTTCTTGGAGTGGTTATAACTTCCTTTTTGTGGTTGTTCCTTGATGCTCATTTCTCCTTGAATGCTGTCGGCAACCAACTTCTGGATTCTTCCGCTCATCCTTTAATCCTGATCATCAGGTTAGTTATGATATAAGACATATTTGCAAATAAACATCCATCAAACTAAATTCAAGCATAAGAATGCACATTTGGATATTTATATGAAATACTACATATTAGATATAATTTAGGCAAAGGATGACATAGTTTTTCTACCCCATAAATCATCAAAGGTTTATCAAACATAGGCTTATAAGTGTTAAAACAAGGATGAACAGAGTATCATAAAGTACCTTAAATAGAAAAAAATAAAGAAATTTTTTAGACTCATCATCTGCCCCCTGCTAAACTAATGCTTGTCCTCAAGCATTACACTTCTTTGTCAAAGATCTAAGCTCCCCAAGTTCTTTCTTTCCCTTTCTGTTGCTCTTGAAGGTGTAATAGAATCCTCTGGTCCTTCCCCATACTTCTTGCCTATGGTCTTCCTGATACTTATCAAGTTTGTCAATATCAATATCATACAGGGGCCATAAAAGCATTAGAGGTTGCATGGTTAAAGGACACCATAGCTCTGGCCTTAGTTGCTTTCCTAGTTCTAAATATTTTGGAACTCTATATAATGTTGCTTCCAAATTAATAGGACTGTGTGGCTCTGATTTCTTGAGAGAATTAGGTAACCGTGCCCATCTACCTCTTACTCCGGTCATAGCTCTTTGGAACACAAAGTAGGGAAAATTTTCATATTTGGCATATACTTTGGCTCTAGCAGCAAATACCTTCTTTCTAATGTCTGGATTACTCTTCTAATAGGTTAATGTAAACCAGTCTCAAAGCATTTCTTTTGGCTATTTACTTTCTACCCTCAAGGGTAAAGGTTTTGTTCTCTCCTCATCTCTGTAATTAACTAGTTGTCTGTCATAATTTGCCTCATTAGACATCCATGACATTAAAGCTTTCAAATGCACATCTCCTATATAGAGAAAAGGATTCCACTCAATTTCTGCAGGAATGACAAAATTATGAATATACAACTCACACAATAGATTTTGCTACCATGGTGGTAAGGTTTGATACAACCCATAAAACTCTTGTGCGGTTTTGAATTTTGCATTTACATTTTTGACGGTTAACATCAACTGAAACAAAAGATATTGTTCTTCCAAACAAAAAGCATATACTTGAGGAGGTGGTCTATAAGCAAGAGCTTGATCAGCTAATTTAAGTTCATGTTCCATGCGCTGTTTCTATCTTTCTAGCTGTTCTTTCAATTCTTCAATCTCCTCATTTTGTGATGTTATGATGTTGCTCATTCTTTTCTTCTCCTCTTTCCATAGTGCTTCAGCAAATAAATGTTGTCCATATAATTGGAAAAGGAGTTTTTGCAAGGTGACGACACTGTTATCCTTTTCATAATCCCTTTTCATTTTCTATTCTCGCCATAGATGTTCCACCAAACTATTGATCCATGTTGACTTATAGGGGACTATGGCAGTATTTGAATCATGACTTTCAGGAACTACTTCATTCTCATGGCTTGAAACACTTGGTAAATCCATTAGGGTTTCATTAATTTCTTTCTCACATGCTGCAGGAGGACTACTAGAAGCTTTTGTCATCTTAGTGTGAAGGGGAGAATGATCGGAAATTATCTGCACAGGAGACTTTGAAGCAGGTGCTTTAGACAATATAGGATTTTTAAAAATCTTCCCTCTCATTCTAGGGCTTCTCAACAAAGGAGTCTCTTCTTGTACTATTGTCTTTTTCCTACTTTTCTATTTTGGTATCACTACTACAGGATTAGATGCTATAGGAACCTTCTTTATTTTCTTCTATTGTTGAATTGTAGGACTATGTTTTTGTTGAGCAACGGTTTCTTCTTTTGACTTTTGTTTCCTTTTAGCTTGACTAGTAGTGGGTTTACGGATGTCCTGTTTAGGTGGAGGCACATTCACTTGAGTGGAAGCAAATTTTGGTTCAATCCCTTATGCATTTTCTATTTCAGCTTCCTCAATATTTTGTTCTGCAAGCTCACTACTGGGAACTACGTTTTCCACACCCTGCTGTTCACTAGGGTCAACTTGGGGTTGTGAGGTTTTAAATTTCACAAAGTCATCCCATGTCAAAGGGGATACGTCCCTAAGAGACCTTTCTATTAACAACTTAATCAAAGCATGGTGAGTGACAAAATTATCTTTTCCTTTTTGAGTCTCTTCTGCACTAATAATGAGCATATTATATAGAAAATTTGGGAGATTCATGGCAATATTGTGCCTTATACAACTAAGCAACTTAAAATGGGGTGCATGTAAGTGAGAAAATCTTCCTTCATAAGTAAAATACCTGATGACATGCATTGCTAGGTCAGGGTATGGAGGCAGCAAAGACAATCTCTTGCACCCCTACTTTGTAACATCCAATGGAGGGTCATGTGGGGTAGTGAACTGGGCCCTTGCTGACCTAGCTTCATGCAAGCTCGGATAATGCTCTCCAACAGGAGGTAACCCTGTTACTTTTGCAATTCATTCTTCTGTTGCAATTACTATCAAACCCCACACAGAAGCTTCACCTTCATCAAATGTCCTGGTGAATTCTACAGCTGCTTCTTCATCATATGTTGTTAAATTCAAACAATAACCTAACCACCCGCATGCATTGAATCTTCTTACTACTTCTACATCAGAGAGCAAAAAAATGTGCTCGACTGGCTCTTTTCTCTATAAACCTCCTCCCATTTCTTGATACTTCTGCTACTCCATTTCCCTCTCCCTTTCTGAATGCAAACTTCAAAACTCTGCTTTATTTCTTAGATGCTTCACTGCTTCTTTTTGGGAACATTAATTGCCATAACCAATTGTTATTTTCCATAATTAAACCTTAGGTAAAATTAAATCATGAATTTGTATGGAAATCATCCGAAAACATGGTTCAAATGCCAAAATTTTAAAAAATAGGTCACATCATGGCTTAGCACGAAAAATTTGGCACGAACAAAGAAAAATTCATTTAGAAAGTGGGAGTACAACACTTGACATGGCATACTTATGGAAAAAAGTTCTCATTAATAAAGGGTAATGCCAAGATTTTTGAAAATCATCGCAGTTAATCAGGCATGTCATTTGATAGTATGACACTCCCCTACCCCTTGCTAATTTTATGACAAGTATCCTCACATGTCAGACTAGTATGAGTTAGGGACTGGAATACATTGTAATTATAAAGACTATGCAGTATTAAATATAATTAACAAAATATGAAAACTTATAAATGAATAATAATTTGAAAATTTTTATACCTGCCAAGTGGATTGTCACATGCTCCAAAAAAAGGTGGTAGAAATAATGTCAATGGCAGCATCCATTAGCATGTGCAGATTTGATTGAAAACACAAAAACATAAGTATGTAGAAAGTGAGTGGATGGAAGATTAAGAAATGGAGTGAGGTGGGTGGATGGAAGATTAAGATATGAATAGAAAGAAATATCATGAAAAGAAAATGGACTTTATGGGAACATATAGAGTTATTATTATCGACATGCAAATTAGAATTAATGTTGAAGAAGAGCAGGCAGAAGGTTTTTACCTTCGGCTGCAAGAAGAGATACTTGAGTTGTTGTTGGATCCGGTTGTTCAAACTGTTGCATGAACTTGGCTTTTGTTTTGAGGCTATTTGTAAAGTTTAAGTCGATGACCGTTGATTGACATTTTGAAAGGAATATCATCAATTGTGGTTAGTTGAACTGTTCCATTGTCAAAGACATGGATGATTTTATATGGTCCTAACAATCGCATCTGCAGCTTCCCTGGCATATCCTTGAAGCGGGAATCATATAATAATACATAGTCACCAGCTTTGAACTATTTGTTGAGGATATGAGAATCATGCCAATGTTTTCTCTATTTTTGCACCAGTTCAGTATGTTCTAAAGTGGTCTTGTGCATTTCATCCAAAGAATTAAGATGCAAGAGACGTTCTCTTTGTGCTGCAGGAAGATCAATATGTAAGGTCAAGGCTGTTCTTAAAGTCTTGTATTCAAATTCAATTGGAAGCATTGCCACTTTCTGATACAAAAGCTCAAATGGTGTGAATCCGATAATGGTTTTCCAAGTTATTCTATAAGCCCAAACAATTTCTTGTAACCGACTGGTCCAATCCCGATGATGCAAATGGACTATTTTAGTTAGAATATTTTCTAGCTCACGGTTGGTAACTTCTGCTTGTCCATTGGCTTCTAGATGATAAGGACTGGATCGACGATGCTTGATGTTATACTGTTTCATGAATTTTGAAATCAGGTTAGAAGTAAACTATGTGCCTTGATCAATAACCAATTCTTTAGGAACTCCATAACATGTAAAAATCTCTTCATACAGGAATTCGGCAATTTTTTCATCACGGGCATGTTTCATAGCCTTAACCTCAACCCATTTGGTTAGGTAGTTAGTACAAACCAAAATATAAGACTTCCCATTGGATGGAGGATCAATAGGACTGATGAAGTCCATTCCCCATTTGTCAAATGGTGTTAACACCATTTGAGGGTTCAAAGGCATTTCATCTATTTTGGTTGGGTGACCCATTCTTTGGCATTGGTCACACTTCCTTGTATAATTGATTGCATCTTTCTGAAGGGTAGGCCAATAGTAACCAGTGGCTAAGATTTTGAAAGCTGTTCTTTTGGCTGCAAAATGTCCTCCGCAGGGCTCATTATGACATGCATGCAAAATATCATATGTCTCATCTTCTCTTACACATTTGTGCATAATTTGATCATTTCTAGTATAGAATAGAAAATTGTCTATCCATGAAAAATGGAAGCTTTTCTGTATGAGAAACTTTCTCTCCTTATAAGAAAAATGTGTTGGTGTCTTATTAGTTACAATGTAGTTAGCAATATTTTCATACCATGGAACTTTAATAGCAATATGAAACAAGTGTTCATTTGGAAATGCATCATCTACCAGAGTAGTGTCAGTATCATGATGATTGATTCTTGACAAATAATCAGCTACAACATTTGCTTTTTCAGGCTTATCTACTATGGTTATGTCAAATTCTTGTAACAAGAGTAACCATCTTGCTAACCTACCAGTTATAGTAGGTTTGTTCATGAGATACTTGATTGCTGCATGATAAGTATGAACATAGATAGGATAACCTGTGATGTAATGCTAAAATTTATTTAGAGCATAGACTACTGCTAACAATTCTTTTTCAGTCACTATGTAATTCAGTTCTAGACCATGAAGACTCTTACTAATATAATAAATGGCATTCTCAAGATTTGAGTGTTTCTGTGCTAAAACTGCTCCTATGGCATAATCAAAAGCATCTGTATATATGTGAAAAGGTAAATTCCAATTAGGGCCTTGTAAAATTGGGGCTGTGGTTTAAAGTTGCTTAAACTGCAGGAAAGCTTTATCACACTCAGGTGTCCATTTGAATTTAGCTTCTTTTGTAAGAAACTTATACAAGGGACTGGCTATTTTACTAAAATCTTTTATAAAATGCCTATAATATCCACCATGTCCCGGAAAAGATCTGATATCTTTTAATTTAGTGGGTATGGGTAATGTTTGAACTACCTCAATTTTAGTTGGGCCTACTTTTATACCTGCAGTAGATATGAAATGACCAAGTACCACACCCTCTTGCATGAGCATGAAACACTTTTCACTATTTAGTGCCAAATTATCTTCTTGACATCTTACCAAAACTTTTTCAAGATTTATCATTGCTTCTTCAAAAGTAACTCCAAATGTTGTAAAGTCATCCATATAGATTTCCATACAATCATGTGATTTATCAGCAAAAATACTAATTACAGCCTGTTGAAACATTGCAGGAGCGTTACAAAGACCAAATGGTAAAATAGAGTATGCAAAAGTACCCCATGGATAGGTAAATGTAGTTTTGTCTTGGTCTTTAGGAGCAATACTAATTTGATTATAGCCACTGTATCCATCTAAAAAGGAGAAGTACTTCTTTCCAGCTAGTGTATCCAAAACTTGATCTATGAAGGGTAAAGGAAAATGATCCTTTTTAGTAGCCTTATTCAACTCCCTATAATCTACACAAATTCTCCATTTTCCTCCTTTCTTAGGTACTATAACTAGCCATGATACCCATTTACTATTAGATATAGGATAGATAAAGCCAGCATCAAGCAATTTCTACAATTCTATTTTGACAATTTCTCTGAGGCTTGGATTTATCCTCCTTTGAGGTTGACGAAGTGGTAAAAAACCTTCATTAATGTATATCCTATGGGTACACAGTGTAGGGCTTAATCCTTTCATATCATCATAATCCCAAGAAAAAGTCTTCTCATGCTTCTGAAGCAATTCTTTTAATTGTTCCATCTATACAGATGTCAATTTAGGGTTAACAGGCAGTTTATGGCCTTTACTCAGTTTAATAGGAATAGTGGATTCTACCAAAGCAATTTTAGATATTCGGCTTCCTTCTACTTCACAGGGAAGTAGTGAACAAAGCTTTTTAGGTTCCTTAAGTAGAGTAGAACTTGTATCACACTCCTCATATGTAATCAATTCTAATACAGAGCTTTCAGAGACATCTTTTCCTACCACACAGGTGTTGGTAAGGATGCTCTAGATTACTGAATCTTCTTCTTGCAACTTTAGAAAAGATTGCCTATGTAACATCATAAGTTGTACTATGGAATTTATCTCTTCTTCTTCATCTCCTAAATCTAGCCAAATAGATGTACCCAAATCTGGTAATGGTTGTGCAAGAGGATATAGATCAAATTGCTTGGTTGCTTGGCCATTTGATATGGTCATATTCCTTGATTTGCAATTTATGTTTGAATCAGCTGTAGCCAACCATGGTCTACCTAGAATGATAGGATAGCCAGATAGGTTTACTTTAGGGGACAAAATCATGAAGTCCATAGGATATTCTAGGGAATCTAAGGCCAGAACAATATTTTCTATCATTCCATTACGAGTGACAGTGGAACTATCTGCAAGCTGCAGAATAGTTGGTGTGGGCCTTAATCCTTCTATTTGTAACTTCTTCATGGTTTCTTTAGTCATCACATATATAGAAGCTCCCAAATCTATTAAGGCATTTTTAACAAATTGACCATTGATGCTGACACTTACTACTAGACTCCCTGGGTCAAAATATTTTGGTGTAATCACTCTTCCTAACATGATATCAGCTAAATGTCTAACAACATGAACTGTGGTAGGATCCTTCTTCTTCCTTCCAGGTTTCTTTTGACAAGCTTCCCTTATAGCTTTTTCATAAGAAGGAATGTCCTTAATAGATTGAAACAAAGGTATTCGGACATGCATATTCTTCAACTGGTTAACAATGTCAAAGGGTTGTTCCTTGCTTTGTTCCTTTTGTATTAGTTGGTCTAGAAAAGGAGGCTCTACTACTGGTTGGTCTGGTATTAGTATGGTAACATTAGTTGGGTCAAAAAGTTCATCAACCAAAGGTTCTAATGCTGCAGGAGAATCTGATACTTCAGTTATAAGAGGTGGCCTTGGTGCTGGTAAGGTCGTTCCAGATCTCAAATGTATATCTGCAACATCTAAGGCATAAGTAGGGTGCTGCTGGGTATTAGTACTATACATGGGCTGTTGTGGTTTGCTATTTGGATTTGGGTGAGGCTGTGCAAGTAGCTGTGTTTACTTTTGAGGTCCACTATTTGTAGGTGGTGGCATTAAAGTAGGTTGTTGAGCTGGAGGGGGTAATTATGGAACATCGGTATTTTGGTTAGGCCATTGCTGAGATCCCTTCCATTGGTTTGGAGATTGCCAATTCCCTTGGTTTGGAGATTACTAATTCCCTTGGGGTGGTTGCCATTGGTTCTGCTGGTTCTGGGGCCATTGGTTATTCTGCTAGTTAGGCCAAGGTTGTTGGAAATTTTGAGACCATTGAAACTTTTGTGGGTTATTTTGCCCAGCATTATTCCAATTGGGTTGGTTTTGTGGAGGACCTTGGGTATTGCAGTTTTTCCATTGATTACCATATAAATTTGAATTTTTCAAGGGGTCTTGAGGCATACCTTGACGTTGAGCCCATGGTTGGTGTTGAGCAACAAAGAATACGTGCTCATCATCCCCATCTATCTTTACATATTTAGTTGGAAGATGCTGGTTCTCCATGCTTGCAACCAATTTATGGTGGCAATTTTTCTTTTTCTTTTAGCAATGAGGACAGTACTCAGCTAGTTGTAACTCAGCCTCTGCTTGCTTCTTCTTTGCATTCATTGTATCCAACTATGTAGTGACATCATTACTGATGTCTTGTTTGAAATCTGACAATAAATTGGATATATCAAGTTTTGAAATGCCTTGACTAATTCCTTTTGTAACTGTAGAACGAGGTCCTCGACCTTTCTTCATGGTTGACCTTGAGTAGTTCTGACATATCTTTTTGATGTCATCCCATTGAGTTTGATATACATCTCCATCGGCCATCAGGTCCAATGCTTCCAAACAGTCTTCATTCACTCCTCTTAGAAAGACTAGTTTTTGCGAATCTTCAGACAATGTGTGTTGAGGATTCTTTTGTAGTGTATATAAAAATCAAGAAACATAGTCTTCTAATGTTTCTTCCTCCTTCTGTGATATCCTAAAGATATCATCTCCTCTTGTGCCAGATGCTTTGCAATATTCTTTATATTTTTCCAAAAACAAGGCTTGCATTTCATCCTAATTTACAGCTGCATTGGCTCGAAAGCCCATGAACCATCGTAAAGCTGATTCTTTCAATGTGGCTATAAAAATAATTTAAGCTCATGGTCATCAGTGTTGTAGTTGAAACTATGACAAAGGATGTCAAACTCAAACAAGAAGGTATCGAGGTCTTCAGTTGCAAGGCCATAGAACTTCGAAAGAGCAGTAGGAGGTATATTCTTGAGATTGGCATTGGTTATGAGACTTGGAAGTGGAAATGGAAAAGTGGCTTGTGCCATGATTGGTGGGACTAGATTATGAGGTTGCTGCTGAAAAGGAAGGTTAGGCACTAGGTGATTAACAACTGGTGGATTCAAGGTAGTGTTATCAAGAAAACTGGTCAATATTTCAGTGAAGGGCTGGAGATCAGATATATCTAGGGATTCAGCTCTTAATGATGATACTGTGGGGAAAATAGGACTTGCATCTTCAAAGGGCAACTCAACTTCTTCTTCAACTTCTTCATTCAAATTAACAGATCCTTGTGGAAGAAATCTACCATATTCATCTTGTCATCTTCCTCTTCGATGCATGCAACTAAAATTTTCACACTGGTAAAAAGAACTTAATCTAAAAACTATGACTCAAAAATGCTCCTAGCTTGACACCATCCCCAGCAATGGTGCCAAAAATGAACCGCCTCACAATAGGTGTTCCATAGTCATACGCTAGGCCTAGCTTAGGAGTAATCTATTCAAGCTAAGGACTACTTTTTCCCTACCATGAGGTGCATTTAGATTGTCAACCCAGGGACATATACTTGAAATGGTCGGCACAGTATGTGCACTAGGTACCTTGATGAGTCATTATGCTTGTGCTGCAGGAAAGTAAAAATGCAAAGGAAGGAAACTAAACTACTACTGTAGAAAGGAAACTACTGAATCTGTGAATGTTGAAAACACAATGATAAGATAACAAAGATTCCATCTTGACTCATCCATTAGACTGTTCTCATAGATGCTGTAGGAATGTTCATGAAGTGTGATGTTACAGGAAGGAATTAACTAGCTATGTCTTACTTAAAATACTGCTAATGCTTAGTAAAATGAATCTATTCTATCCTAATCTAATCGACCTTCCAAGTGGGTCCCCTTGGTTGGCTTCTCTAATCTACCAATGTAGGATAGAAACTAAAGAGAACTAATTCATTTCATTAATCAATCATTACATAATTCATAATTGTAAAACAAAACTGCAAGAAACTGTGAATCAGTGTTCTCTCTTACTTGATAAAACTTATCAAAACCAAAAACTAAAAGCTAAAAACTTCACACACAGGAGTCGATCCCGACATATATAGGGAATCTACTCTTTATTACATAATAGAAAAGTAATTATCCTAAGTTAAGTCTGTAGGAGAGAATATAGGAGAACAACTGAAAGCAGAAAGGAAGGATAACGGAATTGAGGAGGGAGCAATGAAGTCACAGCAGCCACTTGTTACTGGCTCATAAAAACTCCTTCTTATTCGCTGCCATGTTTCCTGGAGTGGTTATAACTTCCTTTTCATGGTTGTTCCTTGATGCTCGTTTCTCCTTGAATGATGTCGGCAACCAACTTCTGGGTTCTTCGGTTCATCCTTTAATCCTTATCATTAGGTTAGTTATGATATAAGACATATTTGCAAATAAACATCCATCAAACTAATTCAAGCATAAGAATACACATTTGGATATTTATATGAAATACTGCATATTAGATATAATTTAGGCAAAGGATGACATAGTTTTTCTACCCCATAAATCATCAAAGGTTTATCAAACATAGGCTTATAATTGTTAAAACAAGGATGAATAGAGTTTCATAAAGTATCTTAAACATAACAAAATAAAGGCATTTTTTTAGACTCATCAAGTACTATGCCTATGCCAGGTTGCAGAAGGATGTTGAGCTAGGATGGCCACCACGGATGGATCTAGAGTAATCCATGATAGATATTTGTAGCCTAGCTATAGTTTAGTGGGACTACCTACTAGAGGTAGTAGATGTAGGGATGACGCCTACATATTAGGCATTTTCGATCAGCCATCTATTCCTACATTTTACAGATGCACTAGTGATGGTAGGGCAGACACAAAGGTAGGTGCCCTAGCAGTAGAAAGTATAGCCATAGTCGCCAGGTCAGCCATAGTAGTAGTCATAGGTCTGACACTGAGTACAGTAGATGCAAATTCCCCCACATCAGATAGGATTAGACCCAGGTGTTGTGGGCAGTGGGATAGGACATAATCTATAATAGAGATAGAGGAAAAAGGAGCAAGACCCTCAGCAGGAGGCTCCATAGCAGCTAGTGCCACCACAACAAGAGGCACCATCATAGCGACAAGCACCAGAGATGCTAGATGAGGATATGCCAGATCAGCCAACAAGTGGGGTGTAGGACATTGTACAATGGTACCAAGAGGGGATTCATCAGGCCTCCCAGTAGTTGGGGGATCTGTAGATTTTAGTGGCAGTCCAGGATGTGCAGCTAGTGGAGAGATAGCAAGAGATAGATAAATGGAGAGAGCATGCGAAGAAAACCAAGCAGAGATTGGAGCTGGCACAGGATGAGATCCACTTTTAGTCAGCTCAGTATATGTACTATTATGCTACATATATGAGTGTAGTACCTGATGAGGCACTGCATGTTCAGTTCTTTTCTCAGTATGCATGAGAGTTTGGAGGAGCACGACCTCCTGCGAAACCAGAGATGCCACCGCCATCTCTACCACCTACTACTCCTGCTCCTCTTGGAGGTGAGGGTAAGTGACAGAGTTAGATGCTCTATACTTGACTCTAATTTTTCTCTTTGGCTATCTATTGACTAGTGTGTCGGCACCACATGTATCATTTTTGATCGATTGCGCTCAAGTAGCGCCCATTTTTTTGTACTAATCTATTCTTTTAATATATATATATATATATATATATATACAAGATCTTGAGCCAAGTATCCCTGTGTACATGTCATTGTCTATTTTTCCTTTACGTTGATGTACATGAGATGTCAATATGATGATGATGAGATGTATGTTTGAGTTTGATTATGATGCCTATGTATTGTCATGTGGTGTGATTATGAGCATGTAGAGTAGATATTATGAGTATATGGGTGCAACGCATATGGAAATGAACTAACATCTCATGTAGTGTTGCATGTTTTTGCTTGATAGTGATAGGTACTTCACCAAGGAACACAAATCGATGGATCAAACACTTGTGTAGCCATGGAGGAACCTAATACATGTAGAGATGCCCCCAATCCTTCATTACAAAGGGTAGGAGCAGAATGACCATTGAATTGGATGCTTATGCAAATGAAGTATGTAATGCAAGACTATGTTAAATGCAACCTTAGGTCTGGTTACCAAGCCTTGATATTTAATCATCACCAGATATAGAACAAAGCTCGTAGGTCATACAATTCCCACTAACATAAATTCTAGGATGACCTAAATGTTGCTTGCATACAAAAATGCTAGACATATAGGAGATCCATCTTATGCTAAGTATTCAGTATTTATTCTATCCACAACAACCCTTGTGTTCATAACCTGAGACAAAAGTGTGCTAGATATACTCGCAGTGACCCATACATTCACTTAGCAGGATGAGTATTGGTATTTACTATAGCATGAAGAGTTCACTCCATCAAACAAGGAAAAGAACTAACATTATTGATGTATTCATATAAAAGGAGTCGAGGTACTCATGGCCATCCAATACGAGATGGAGGCTCTTATAGTCGACACCCCTTTTATAGGAATATATCAACTTATTGGAACCAAACCATAGATAGAAAGAAAAGAAAAGATCATGCCCCCTAGTCATTACTTCTCTAGTCAAAGATGACATCATCAAGTTGCTCGAGGGGATATGATATAGAAAAACAAAGAAAATAAAAAAAATTCTTAGCATATCCAAAAAAAATATCATTTTTGAGTTCAATGTTTTTGGGATTGATGTTAAGTGTCAGTGTCTAGAACATGTTTGAAGGAAATCTCTTCAGTCAGGTGACTAGTAGGAAGATGCAGCCAGAATGATTAGTGATCGAGGTCAAAGGAGAATCTTCATGATGAAGAACCTAAGAAGGACTGAGGGATAGTAGACAGACACAGCAAGGATGATCGATGACTAATAGAAGAGAGATCTTCCATAAAAGAATCTAGAAATGTGACCCAAGCAACAATAGGCAGACACCACTGAAACAACTGGTGACTATTGCGAAAGAGATTCTATGAGGAGAATCTTAAAAATAGTGACACTAGCGATAGTAGGAAAATGTAGTGAGGACCACTGGTGACTGTCATGAAGGAGATCCTATGAGGAGAATATTGAAAATAGTGACACTAGTGATAGTAGGAAGACACAGTAAGGACCACTGGTGACTGTCGCAAAGGAGATCCTATGAGGAGAATCTCAAAAAGAGTGACACTGGTGACAATAGACAGATGCAGTGAGGACCATGGGTGATTTTTGTGAAGGAGATTCTATGAGGAGAATCTCAGAAAGAGTGACACTAAGGGGGCAACGCCCCTGAGCTGTAACAAGACTCAATCCATGGATACATGAAAGCAACTGTACAGAAAGCTAGAAGATGCACTGCAAGATAGAGCGTTGGGAACAAGAGGCACCTGTTTACCAGGTTTTCACCTTCTTGGTAGGAATTTCTATTTTTTTGCTACCATGATGCCTATTTCTAGGTTTTCACCAATGGCACTTTTCTATTTTTCAATTTTTTTGTATTTTTTTTTTTTTGATTTCTTTTGTATTTTTGAGATTTTTCACTTTTTTTTGGTGTTACCAAGGTGCCTATTGCTAGGTTTCCACCAGGGTAACAATTTTTTCAAGACTTTTTCTAATTTTTAGATTTTATTTAGGGCATATAGATATGTACAAAGAGCTTACTAATTTTAGATCAACTGTAAAACTGCTTCAGGTGGAGAGTGTTGATAGGTTCTTTAAGCACTTCTCCTTCGGTTGTAGAAAGCTGATACGACAAGATCCATATACTGCAATGATGATGTATGAACTAAGCTAGTTTGGTTCAAACTTTCCCTTTTGTACTCATTGTTTTTTATTCTTAGAATTCTCTCTCAAGACGAGATCACCTAGCTGGAAGTCACGTGACTTGACCTTTCGATTGTAGCTTCTAGCCATTCTTTGTTGATATGCTCACAGATGATCACATGCCACTTGTCATCATTCCTCCAATAATACAAGCTCTTGAAGCCGAGCTATCCTATAGTCATCATCAGTGATAAGGCCCTTCATAGAGATTCTCAAGGTAGGAATTTCAACCTTTGTTAGAAGCATAGCATCCACTCCATACACCAAAGTAAAGGGAGTCATGCCCATTGGAGTTATGATGCTTATCTTATATGCCCACAAGGCTGGGTTGATCTGGAGATGCCAGTATCTCCCTAACTTGTTGACTGTGCAATGAAGAATTTTGAGGATTGCCTTATTGGATGCCTTAGCTTGGCAATTACCCTGGGGGTAATAAATGGAAGACCAATGTTGTGTAATCTTGAATTTCTTGCACAATTTCTTGAGGTCTTTATTCTTGAATTGTCCTCCATTATCAGTAATGATTGAGAACAGTACACCATATCTACAAATGATGTAGTTTGTGATGAAAAGTTCTATAGCTCTACCATCAGCAACTATGAGAGGTACTACCTCTACCGACTTTATGAAATAATCTATAGCTGTGATAATGAACTTATGTCCATTACAGGAGGTTGGGTGGATCTATCCCACCAAGTCAAAGGCCCATTTTTGAAATGGCCATGTTGTAGTAGAGGGAATTAGCTCTTTGGTTGGAGCATGGATAAGATTCATGTGTAACTAATACTGCTTGTAGGACCTAACATACTTGGTAGCTTCTTGGTCCATTTTGGTCCAGTAGTAACTAGCATGAAGGAGTTTGTGAGCTAGTGTTAGGCCATTGGAATGAGATCTATAAATGCCCTCATCAATGTCAATTAGTGCACGTTTGGACTCTTTAGGTTCTAAACACCTAAGGAGTGTTCCATCAAGACCTCTCCTATATAGATTGTCAAAAATAATGACATAATGTGAAGATTACAGATTAGGTAACATTTCTCATTCTGAGTTAGACCTTATGGAATGGTTTGATTATGAAGGTAGGAATAGATGTGATGGTAGCGAGATGATTCTTTTCCTATAATGGAATAGATCATCTTAGAATCAGCGGTGTCATAGGCTGCGTAGTGTAACACTTCCACCAAGAACTCATGTCAGAGATCATTTTCAGGCATTTGTAGCAGGGAGGCCAGGGTGGCCATGGCATCAACTACTTTATTATCTTGTCATGGAATTTTTTGGAAGGTGATGTGTGCAAAATACTTCTTTAAGTCATCAACTATATACTTGTAAAGAATTAGTTTCTCATCCTTTGTTTGGTATACATCATTAACCTGGTTGATAAAAAGTTGAGAGTCACCAAAGATATCTAACTGATCCACTCTCCATTCAGCTGCAATTTTCATGCCATTGATCAAAGCCTCATATTCAACAATGTTGTTTGTACAAAGAAATAGAATCTTATACACTTTGGGCAATGAGTATCTCTATGGTGTAATGAAGAGTAATCTAGCACCTAATTCTTGTTGTGTGAAGGACCCATTGAAGAACATAACCCATGTGTGGTGCATGAGTGTCAGAATTGACTCATCTAGGAAATCAATGTTCATTGGCAAAAAAATTTGTATGGGTGCCTCGCCTAGCTAGTCTGCAATTGCTTGTCCCTTAATAGCCTTGCATTCAATGTAATGGATGTCAAACTCACTGAGTATCATAACCCATTTAGCCAATCTTCCTATAAGAGCTGCCTTACTAAGCAAGTACTTTAATGGATCTATTTTAGCCACAAGCCATCTAGTGTGGGCAAGCATGTAGTGTCTCAACTTCTGGAAAGAAAAGACAATAGCCAAGAAAGCTTTCTCAATAATGCTATAGTTCTTCTCATAAGAGACCAGTGTCTGACTCAAGTAATAAATAGCTCTTTCTTTGTTGTCCTTATCTTCTTGAGCCAACAGAATGCCCAAAGATGTTTCAGTGGCTAAAATGTATAAAAGCAAAGGCTTCCCATGAATAGGAGGCATCAGGATTGGTGGAGTGACAAGATATTGTTTGATATATGTTAAGCTTTGCTCACAATCCTGGCTCCAATTGAATTTCAAACCCTTATTTAAAATCCTTGTGAAGGGTTGTGATCTATCCACCAATTGTGAAATAAATCTACAAATAGATTGAAGCCTTCCCTATAGTCCTCTCATCTGACTAATGTTCCGAGGTGGTGGCATGTCCATTATTGCTTGTACTTTCTCTAGATCTACCTTAATTCCTTTTCCAGAAACAATGTATCCCAATAACTTCCCTGATGTGACACCAAACATGCATTTCTTAGGATTGAGCCGAAGACTGAACTTTTCCATACGATCTAAGATGGGACCCAAATCTTGTAGATGAGTATTGCATTTACCACTTTTGACCAAGGTATCATCAACATAGTTCTCCATGGTTCTATGCATCATGTCATGGAAAATTGTAGTAACAACTTGCTAATACATAGCACCAATGTTCTTTCAACCAAATGGCATCACATTCCAACAAAAGGTTCCCCATGCACATGTGAAAGCCATTTTCTTTTGGTCTTCTAGCGCAATTTTTATCTAATTATATCCAGAAAAATCATCCATAAGTGAATACATCTCATAGCCAGCCATCATGTCCATGATCATATCAATATTAGGGAGTGGAAAGTCATCTTTAGGACATGCCAAGTTAAGATCATGAAAGTTTGTACAAACCATAATAGATTTATCATGATTGGAAACTGGAACAATATTAAATATCCATTTAGCATAATCAATTGCATAGATGAAACCAGCCTTTAGGAGTTTCTCCAATTCTACTTTCACGAGCAATGCAACATGAGGATGCATTTTTTGAAGCTTCTGTTTAATTGGTTTGATGCCTCGTGCTATGGATAAATGATGCATGATAAGATCAGGATCCAATCCTGGCATGTTAGAGTATGTCCAGGAAAAATTTATTTTCTTTTCCTTGAAAAAGGCAATGAATTGTTCCTTCTCTTCAGGTGACAGTGATTGTGCCAGATGTATCATATGAGGATATTCTTTTGTGCCCAAGTTAATTGGCTATGTTAGCTCTATCAACACTGATGATCTCTCCTAAAAGTGACTAGGAAGTACATAAAATATCTCATTCACGGGCACCACAGAGAGGTTTTCACCCTTAGATACGTCTTTTATTTTTACTTATTTGGGTTCTGACACTGCCACAATGTGGTTTTCACCATCGAACCTTTTGCATTTTTATTTTTAATTGTGTGACTAAGATATTTGATGTTAGCCTTAGTCATGTTGACACTCTACTCATTGGTGGAAGCTATTATGGGTTCGATATCATTTAGGTAACAAGCAAGAGCATAGTCATTCTGGAACATGGGGACTTCACTAGATGTATTGGGGTTCTAGTCTATAAGCTTAGGATGTGTGAGTAAGAGAGTAGTGGCTGGTTCAATTGAGTTCACAGTATAGTCATTAAGTGCTTGGACCAGCAATTCAAGACCTATGACAACCTCATCCATAGGTGTGTTCAAACACCTCAGAGTATGAATGTTAGTAATTAACCATTCCAAGACACTAGTTGGATTTGACCCATGTGACCTAACCCTAGATGTTTCACCCACTACGATTTGGTTTTCATAGACATGCACTTGGTCAATGTCTTTATTAGTAGTTGCTTCTAAAAGAGAGTCAAACTCATATTCCTTTGAATCAGTGCTACATGGCGAGAGACTATAGAGCTCCCAATAGTGATAGGGACATAGTCAACTTCATCCTCTGGGTTCTTACAGAAATACTCAACACGGCATGACTGACTAGATTCTCCCTTTTCTGAATGATATTTGAGTTGCTCAGTATTGTCCTCAGAAGAATAACTAGTATCATCCACAGTGCTAACATGTGGTACAAATTCATCTAGCTTAGCAAATAATTTAGTGAGATCATAAGGGATAGGATGAGGATAGGAATCTTTATCATCAGTTTCTTCCTCTTGAGTATCTGACTCAGCTTGTGACTCATTTTCAGATGAACTCTCAGGTTTGGGGATGAATTTATTTGATCCCAAATGGAAAGGGACCTTCTTAAACCCTAGGCCTATCGTATCACGGGTCCTTCAAGCTCTTCCTTTGATAGGATCAATTAGGCCATTGTTATTGCACCCAATAGGGCTAGTTCCCTTGTAACCAAAACACATCATAAGCCTAAAACTAGGTCCATATCTCTTAGGAGTGATTTCTTGAACTTGTTTTGTTAGGTCCACTGGAGCCTCTTCTCTATAAAGCCATGCAGCAATGGCTCTATTTTCACTTTCATCTTCTAAGGGAACTATAGCCTTGACAAAAGTTACCATTATACTTGGTTTGAGGTGTCAGCACAAATAGTTTCTTTGTCTCTGAGGGTCTCCCATAATGTCAAGGGGACTCTGGGAGAGATGTTAATGACAACACTGGTTCAATGTGGTACTCTCCCATACCAGTTTCTTTCAGTTTGAATGACTGTTCAATTTGTTTTAGTTTATTGTCATGATAATCAGTAGACTCACAATTAGCAGGGATGAAAGTTTTAGTAGCTTTGAGCATATTTCAAGTATAGCTAGTAGTGCTAGGAATAGTAACTTCAGAGCCATGAAATGGGAACTTGATGAATTAGTGGTATGTGGATGGCACAACATGCATCTCATGTATCCATGTCCATCCCAAAAAAATGTTGTAAGCCAAGGGAATGTCAAGCACCTGACAGGTGACATCCCTTTCTATAGGACCGATGTGAATGGGTAAAACCGCAAGACCTAGAGACTTTTGTTCCACTTCTTCATACGATTTGATAGTGATATTTCTTTGAGGATCAAAAAAGTCTTCAGAATAATTCAATTGTCTAAGTAGAGCAGCAGAGACAATATTTAGGCCAGCACCATTATCAATGAGTACCCGACGAATGCATGTCTGATGAATAATAACCTCGATGTGTAGAGGTTGATTGTGTGGATGACTCAGTGAGTTCTCATCTTCCTCATAAAAATTCATAAGATATGGCGAGGTAAGGTGACCTACCATGGATTGAAATTTCTCAAGATCAAGATCTTGAGGAACATTTGCCTCAGCGAGGGCTTTATCTAGAATCTGCCTGTGAGCAGGAAAGATTTTAAGTAGCTCAAAGATGGAAATATGAGCATTAATTCATTTTATTTGATCAAGAACACTATAACTGGTTGTGGTCAAGTTCATTGTGGGTTTTCCACCTTTTCCAAATGGACTAGCAAGGGCTTTGTCTTTTTGTTGTTCAAGATCTGAAGTAGGAGGCACAGGGCCTTTCAGCACCAACTTAGTGCGTGAGCAAGTAACAATGTTAGCACAATGTTGTGAAGGTGTATTATCCATTTCATCAAAAGTAGGGCCCCTAAAGATAAATGGTGTCTTTGGTTTTTTGTTATCTTTCTTGCCCTTAATGGTAATAATGTCGCAGTATTCAAAATCCATAGGTTCAACCATGCGAATGAAATTATCATCATTGGAATATGTATAGTTGACCTTGTTGTAGGGTTGTGGTTTTGAAGTCTCTGCTTTTAATAAGCTAGGAAAGGTTCTTTGAATGCCTTGTTATCTGAGTTTTTGTTATGTCCATCTACCACAAGATCACCAGCATCAGTCATGTCTTGGACTTTATGGCGCAAGTTTATACAATTGCTAGTTTTGTGTCCCTTATTTTGGTGATACTCATAGAATGAGGTCTCATTCCACCATGGTGGATGTGGTTGTGGATCATAGGGATGAGGGTTATCCATTGGTGAAATAAGCTTATGTTGTAGCAATGTTTTGTAAACCACATCCAAAGGTTCTCCCAAAGGCATATATTCTTGCTTGGGGCATGTTGTCCAAGAGTTTCTCGATTTTTTCCCAAATGTCTTATTGTCAAGAGGAGGTTTCTCAGCATTTTTGGCCACTCTGAGGCTGTCTATGAGATTAAATGCAGCTTTAGAAAGTTTGGGTGTGACATTGTCAACAACTCCATCATCCACAATTTCTCAATTCTTGTTGACATATTTGGTTTTATCCCTATTGGAAGTGGAATCTTGTTTTATGTCTCTCTGAAAGTGAGTTCACCTTTCTTGATCATAAATTCTTTGATATGGATAGCTTGTGTAATAATGTCTTCAAAGGTACGTGGACCTTGTAGTTGGACTCTATACCCAAAATTAGGTAAGAGGTTATCAGTGAAAATGTCAAGCTTCTATGTTTCTAGGATTTTGTGGGAATACTTAGTGTATAGTTGTCTCCACCTTTGGATGAAAGTGAGAAAAGGTTCACCAACCTTCTATTTAAGGTTGCACATATCTCAAATGTTGATAGGGTGTTGTATGTTTTGAGAATATTGTTGAACAAATAGATTGGCAATTTTGTCAAACGTCTTGATACCAGGAGGTAAATGTGAGAACCACTCCAAAGCTTGACCACCTAGGCTTCTAGGGAATAAACGCATGAGGTAGGATTGATTGTGTATAAACTCTATAGACAAAGCACCAAATTCCAACAAGTGATCTTGGGGATCAGTAGTACCAAAGTACTTGTCATATTTGGGTAGTTCTATGCCTCATGGGAAAGGTGACATGTTTATGATTTTGTCAAATTGAAATTGACAAAGAGCATCCAATGTGTATGTCTTTATGGGTTTCTCTTTCTCATGCATCATTTGAGCCAATTGGTCTTGCATAATTTTCAATTTTTTTGGAGTTTAGAGGTCTCAGTTTCTTCTTCAGGTGTGACAATGGTTTCCACATTGAAATGAGAAGGTAACTTTGCTCCCTCTTGGGCAAGTTTGAGAAAGTATTTTTCTTTCTCTTCATTGAGTAGGATTTCGATGACCTTTTGGAAGTTTTTGTCTCTTTGACATTTTGTTGTGTGTTCAAGGAGTATTTCCACCTCTTCCTATTCCTCATCAGTGTCATATTATTTCTCTTTCTCTTTGTCATTCTTAGGTGTTTCTTGATGTTGACTATGACTACCATGTTCAGGTTCATGATTAGTCATTATAGGAAAGTGTTCAGTTTCAGTGTGTTGTGTTTCAAAAGATCCTCTAAAAAAAGGATCAGACATCGTGTTTGGTAATATAGGATCTCTACCTATCTTAGTATCCTCTTGGTACAAAGGATTCCTAATTTGTTGCAAGTTTATGGAAAAAGTTCGCTGAACTCGAGATGACCTAGCAGGTGAGGGAGATCGTGAAGATGCCTCACTAGCTGAACTAGATACATATTGCATAATGAAAGGTAAGTGACCTCTGCCCTAATTACGACCCCTAGCATGACCATGTCTAATGTTATGGGAATAAAACACATTGTCGCTTCTTGTTGCAATAGTCATTGAGAAGGACAAGAAGCTAGAACCTAGACAAGGACTACACTAAGACTGCGTCTCAAAAAGGACAAGATAAGAGTAAGAATGTTGTTCACTAAGGCACAAATGGTTTGATTTAAAGGCTAGAAAAGCGAGAGATTATGACCAATGTGACACAAAGTATGACAAGCATTAATACAAGGAAAAAAAATAGCTTATGAGACGAGACTAGTCAAAGTGCAAGATATAAGCCCTTAGCAAAGCAAAGTGTCATTGTTTCAAGACTGTTTGCTGACATAGAGTGACAAATAAATGCAAAAAAGGGTAGTGTGTAGGGCACAAATAACTAAAACAGACCAAAAGTGGAAATGCTGACACGAGATCTCGCACGAGAAACCTTTACAAGTCACAAAGAAGTTTTTTGAGCCGCGCAAAGAAGTTTTCTAGATCGCATGAAATTCAGTGATAGTGGTTTAATTTCGTGAGAAGAAGTTCAAAGGGTCCTGTGAAGACTCATGATAGTAGTTTAATTTTAAATGAGGACCAAATGATTTTGTGCAAGATAGAAAAGCTTTTCACTTGAGAAGGCAGACCAGTTTTAGAACAGCGACTGAATTTGACAAGATTACTAGACGTTTCAGACATAGTAGATAGATTTATCAAAAAAATCTGATTAGACAGGCAGCAAGGTTTATCAAGTAAGATGTTTGGATAAAGTTTCAAGTTTTCAATCCAGGCAAAGTGTTTAAACAAGACAATGGGAAGCCAGCAGTAGTTGAAAATAGTCCTGTCGAGGACAAAGAAACTCAACAAGATAAGAGAGTCTTGACTTTTATTTTTTATAACTGGTTTGGACTTTGTTGATGACTTGATAAAAAACCCACTTTATCCCTTGAAAGAAAAATTGGTAGAGAAGGCAAAACCTTTTTCCTACATCTTATGTGCATGTGTGTACCTCACACAGTTGTGCCACCCTCTAGAGGGCACCTGTGTTTTTGGTATATTCAAAGGACTCAATAATATACATTGAACGAGTGCCCTTGTGGTAGGGGATAAGCAAATATACCACCTTCAAATGTCCAGTAGCATGCCTACGGTGATTTTTGCATGAGAGATTCTTCCCCCTCCTTGCACAAAGATTATGCCTCCTTTCGGAGGTGAACCGAGTACCTTCTAACTAGGAGGTTTTTACTTGGCTTTTATTCGAATTAATCCCTGGTGGCTCCGCAAGAAAAGTTGAGGCCAACAACCCACACCAACATCTAAAAGTGCACACTACTTGTTTAACAAGCCAAGGGCTGGTGCCAACCAGTGCATAGACAAAGCTTCCCCTTGATATGCAATATCAAGAATTAAGGGGAAGAAATTAATCCGGCTTTGGAATCTTTTGCTCTACAAAGCATCTTGATTATAGTGAGTTGGAATCTCTAGTGAAAGGAGTGTACTCACTTGGGTCATTCCTGAAGGTTGGATCACTCTGGTAGGCCCTCTAAAGGATTAACATGGACTGGTGGTTTAGATTTAAGGGTCTAAGTTTCTTATTTCCCTCAAGGGGAAAGAGCATAATCCTCTACCATATTTCCTCACCCAAACACGCAAGAAAAATTAATTACCAACTTGGCTTAATCAATCCAAACTCATTCTTCCTTAAAGATTTTGATTCCCTTAAAGGAAATCATTGTCTTATCATAGAAGAGAAAAAGCTTTGGAGAACCACCAAGCTACTTTCCTTCTTTGAAATGCCATCTTTTGGAAGCATTTAGGTTTTTGATTCACTCTTGTTCATGACCTCCAAGAAGTAAAGAGCATACTCCCCTATTGTTCTATCTTGCACCCTAGGAAGTTCACAAGCCATTAATTATACTAGTTTTAAAAGCAAGAAAAGAAGACACACATTGTTTTGTGGGTTTGGAATATGGTCTTTGACAGGTGTACCTTCGACAAGTGTCCTACAAGCAAATAGTTAGTCTGTTTGTATCCCAAGTTGACATTGGCCAAGGTGTGGTAATAGATGTCTAGTATTATTTACTAGCTCCTATAGAATCAATGCCCCAATTGGATGAATAGTTCACAATGCAGAGGACTTAAAATGAAGTGTGAGTCCTATATGCTACAAGAAAACAAGCTGTACAAAAGGAAATATAAAGCGATCTACTAAAAATTCTCAGGATGTGAAGAAGCGAAGGAAGTCCTAAAACAATCTCATGAAAACTATGGTACAGGGCATGGTTCAATAGAAGAGACGACTCATATGATTTTAAGATCAGGTTATTTTTGGCCAACAATATTCAAGGACACTTTTGATCATGTGTTCTCATGTCACATTTTCCAAACTAGTGCTAATAGAGAAAGACACCTAGCAATGCTGCTACAATCCATTTATGAGGTATGGCCTTTTGCAAAGTGGGGTCTAGATTTTATTGGTCCAATTAATCCACCATCATCAACCAAACACACCTACATTCTTATAGCCACTAATTATTGTACAAGATGGATAGAAGTAGAAACTTTTAGAAATTCAACCACTAAGGTAGTAACTAACTTCTTGGAGTAACACATTGTTACTAGATTTGGGATGTCATTCACTTTAGTGTGTGATAATAGATCAGCTTTTGCATTGGTATTCTTCAATCAATGAGCATATAAGAATTAGGTCATTATCAAGTTCTCTTTGGATTATTGTCCACAAGGAAATGGAGTAGCAAAATCTATGAACAAGAACTTGATCATAGTAATAAGATGATTATTGAAAGAGCATCCTAAAGATTGGTATACACAACTCAAATATACCCTATGGATAGATCAAGTAAGGGTCAAGAATGCTTTGGGGACTTCTCCAAATTTTGTTGTCTATGGAAAAGAACTAGTATTCCCACTTAACCTCAAGATTCTAGTTTTAAAGTTCATGAGTGAATATGTTGAAGATGCTGACAAAGTGAAAATTAGATTGATGAATCTTTTAGACATGGATAAAAAATGGATAGATGCATTAGAGCACATGGCTAAACATCGAGCCATTGTCAAGAGATGCTTTGACAAGATGGCCATGATAAAATCCTTCAATATTTCTGACCTTGTTCTATTTTCAGATAAGGTGAAAGAAAAACTATGTAGCCATACCAAATTTCAAGAGTTGTGGACTGGTCGTTATCAGATCATGGAAATTCTCAAAGAAAACACTTTTAAGCTCAATTAATTAGAAGGAGAATTTCTTCCCTTGCCAATAAATGGGAAATTTTTAAAGCACTATTTTAAGGCCTAAAAGAACCAAAAGAAAAAAAAAAATATTAGTTAGATTTTATTTTTGCAATTAGCTAGATCTTATTTCTACAAGTGTTTTCTTTCAGTTGTGTTTTCTTCTAGTCATCTTTTTTCTTTCAAAGTTGTCTTAGTCCTAGTGGGTAAGGTTCACTTGAGATTTTATCTCAAAATATTTTATTAACTACTCTTTTGGTTTCAATTTCAGGAATAGTTATTTCTTTGTCAAAGTATTTGGACAATTGTGTGTCTTATATTAACTGAGGAATAGATGTTGCTTGTAGAAGAAGGGAGACTTTCAGTCTTAAACTCAGGATTCTAAACCAATGCGCTCTTAATGCTTTACAAACTTAAAAAATGATTATCTTAGGTGTTGTTTAATCAAGGTCAAAGATAGCAAGGAATGATCCAAACCCCAATTGGTTCAAATGGGAGGGGACTTCTCAAAGGATTGCTAACATCATAGTTTGGCATTAGAATTTCTAAAAAGTTCTAAAAGATGAACATAAGGGATGTTTACAAAAGATCAAATCCAAGAAATGACATTGATGTCCTAGCTGCACAGTCTAAGCATAGTAAGTATACAGAATAAAAAAGAGAGAAAATGAAAATGAAAGAAAAGAACAGTGTTAAGATTGAAGGATTCTAAAAGATCTGAAATGGAAAAACATACATTTTCAAAATGAAGTATCTTGTACTAAAACATTGCTTCATCGAATAGTGACACTATGAACTACATGGAGCAATTATTCAAAATTTGCCAAAAAATTGAAAGAGAGTGACAACCCGCTAAGAACCCATGAACTGATTCTCTTATTTGGTCAAGAAAGTGATTGATAAGTGACCTCCATAAGGATTCTTAATGAATGAGCTACGGGGGGTGGAAGATTGTTTCTAAATTATCAGAAAACTTAGATAGACCACATCCTAAGATATCAAAGAGAATGAATACACGAATCACATACTAATGCTTGAAGGTTTTGGGTCCCAAACTTTTTAACTTTAAAGTCATTTTAAATTTTGTTGGAATGTTCGAGATTTAGTTGATGTTTCACACACATTGAAAGAATTTTTTCTAATGAAGAAATGCCTTTGTCATTTCTTCCTTTTTTCAGGGCTATTTGTTATGGTTCCACTATGCATGCACTATTCCCTAGTAGGGATGGGGACACCCTAATTTATTTTCTGATCTTGGGTTCACAATCTAGGATGTGGAAAAATTATTGGGGTCTTACCTAATCCCCTTAATTAGATCCTAGGTCCTTACAAAGGAGCCCAATTTTCAAGGGATATGTTTTTGAAAGAGTTAGAAGTTTAAAGTTTTTAAAAAAATGTGCACACCTGATATGGTGCATAGTAGGGTGATGCACAAATGGGCACCTACATAGATGAATATGTTCATACTTGTTCACCACCAAATGATGTGGGTTTATATAAACCCCCCACCCCTCTTTTCCTTCTCACTTTATTTCATTTTCTCTCCACAAAACTCTACACTCTGTACTTGCTACTATGCACTCAGTTGTCTTCAGAGCTTCACACTGACCAAGGTATGAGAACATATCATAACAGCTCAGTGCACACTGGCGCAGTTAACCAGGTGTATAGGTGTGTATCAAATCCATTATCACTTAAGAAAAGATAAAAAAACCTCCCTAATGTGATAAACATAATACAAAATGCAAATGGTGGGTGCACACTTGCACACCCAACTTGGTGTACAGGTGTGCACCTCACACACCCAAAAAGTGGAAAACTCAACTTTTGTAAACAAGTTAAGGGGTGTATAGTAGCACACCTTTTGCAAACAAGTTAAGGGGTCCATAGTAGTGCACCTAGCTTGGTGCGCTACTATGTACCCCCCACATGCAAAAAAATAAAAAAGCACAAACCTCTAGAGGGTGCACAGTTGTGCACCTATGAACCCCCAAAGGACCACCAAGCCTCAAGTGACAAGGTGCACACTAGTGCACCTGGACAGGTGTGGTAGTGTGTACCTCTACAAAAGAGTTAACTTAAAAAATGAAGCCCAAACTCCAAGTTTGGTGCACGCTTGTCCACCTAATTTGGTGCACAAGTGTGCACCTTATATTTAATTTGTTTTGAAGAAAAAGAGGATAGTAATGGGTTTTTGTACATTTAGCTTTCTAGATCTTATCATAACTTTGACATTTTTTTATTAATGGACATCTTTCTTTTGTCACATAGATACAATGGTATCTTCATCTGATGAAAAAATGACACCAAAGCCCATTGTTTTCAAGTTCCAAGGTGTGTCAACAAAGTCAAGGTTCCAAGATGACTACGTAGAGATTAAGGATACTAACTTGGGACACATTGATTTGTGACAGTTCTTAAGGATTTATAATAAGCCCAAGGAGAGATTGGCTATATTATCTGTATTAATCTGATCAAGGTTGGTTAACATAGCTTTGCACCCAGCATCAGTATAGTCATCTGAGCTCATAATGACACTTGCACAACACTTTGTTCCCAAGAAAATGCTAGTGAAGAGTGTGACAAGAGAATTTTTTCTTGACCTTTGACCCAAAAACATTGAGAAGGTATTTCATCTCCCCAAGCGGATCAATTCATCAGACTCATCTATGAGTCAGAAAAAAGGTGGTATATGTATATGTGGAATGTGGCCTTATGCTTCACATAGACACTTCAACATAGTCTTTATATGAGGATTCATCATGGAACGAAAATTGGATTTTCCATCTAAAAATCATCCAACAAGCCAACCTATTGCCTTCTATCTAAAAGGATTTCACTTGTTAATATCCTCAAAATTGAGGTGCAGGCAACCAGACCCTCTAAGCACGAAGGATTTAAGAAATGAAATTAATCTATATGATTGTGTAGATTAATCTAGAATGAACATGCAAAGAACTCTAAATATGTTATGCAATTAAGCTAAGAACATATGAAAGAAACTATGCTAAAATGAATGCATATTAATTCTAAGCTAACAATGAAAATACATGAGAATATGCTAAAGCTTAAATGAGTATGTAATTTGGGAGCAATTTGATGCAAATTCTAATTCATCCCTTAAAATGAAGAGATGAGGGTCTCTTAAATAGACTTTCCTAGAATCCATCAATGGTTGAGATCAATTTCAATCAATGGTTAGGATTGAAGATGAAGTTCAGTCATAACAGAAGATTCTCAAATTAGAGGGAGTTAACTAACTCAGATCTAAGTGTAAGAGCTAGTCAGCTCAGATAGACTTTAGTTAAAAGCAAGTGATCTAGGTCACTTCTAATTTGATCAACAGTGAACTAAGAATTTCCATTCTTGAACTAAAGAGAAATTAGGAGAGATATTTAATTTAATAAAATAAGATATGCTTTCATAATTACCTTTTTCCATTTAATTAAATAATTGTATTTAAATAATTAGAGACACTTTTCTTATTTAATTAAATAATTTCATTTAATTAATTAGGAATGACTTCCCATTTGATTAAATAAATTTTCTCAATTAATTATAAGTAGCTTCTCCATTTAATTAAATAATTTTGTTTAATTAATTAAAATAGGCATATTTATTAAATTAAATAAATTTAGTTCCATAGTACATTAGCCTTAGGAGATAATTTAATTTAATTAAAGTATAAATACTTAACAATTAAATTAAGTCTTAATCAATACTAGTAATTAAATACTATAGGTAATTAAAGAGTCTGATTAATGCAGATTTAGGTTTTCTGCATTTGACAATTAAGTCAAGTACCGAGTAGCAGAATACGAATTGCCTAGTGACATAGGACTTTAGAATTGATCAAAAATATACTAGAATTGGTGATCATGGTAATAAGCCAATTTTTGGGTATTACAATATAGAGAACACCTAAGTGAGGCAATTGAGACCATCTTGTCCTCTTAATCTTATTGATTGTACTCCTCTAGGGAAGGTAACATAAAAGGTGGATATGAAAAAAGTGTATATGAAGGAAGATATTGGATTCTCTATCATTCTTTTGAGTAGGGTGATGGGTCTACTAGTATCTAGGCACTAAAATGTTTTCATGGAAAAATTTATTGAGACAATCAAGATGGAAATGATGCCACTTGACTGGGCCACCAAATTGAGCAAAACCTTATGTAAAAAATTGGATGCAGTCAAGGACAAGAATAAGTTTTATATGATGTCATATTTTGTGTATCCTCTAATTTCAAGGGCAACAAACTATCCTAGGTTATATAGGAAGGGCAGCATGCATGATTCCAATGGCTAGCCTTATATTGTCTACCCTCAATTGGTGAAGAAGAAGCTCTCAGGACATAGCAAAGAATACAAAATCATGAATGCTACATTTATATTTGATATCATCTAATTCATAGAGGGAGACTCTACAAAAAGATTATCTGATGATGTAGTAGCACAGATAATAGCTCTTGGGCCTTATTTTATATAGTTCAAAATAGTCACATATCTAAGGGTAGCTAGTGCCACTATCAACCCAAAGAAGCTCCCTAGATATCCTAGTGATAGACTTGTCCTATTGGAGATTGCATGGTAGATTAAATCTACATATGATAGGGTCAAGAGACAATGAAGACCATGTTGGATGTGGCCACTAGTCATAGGACCATATCAAGTAAAGGAAAAATAGGATATTTAGACTTTTGAATGGGAGCGAGATAAATATCCTCTTGAGTAAAATTCTCCTAGGACTTGTCTTGACAATATTAGGAAAGTTCAGAGTTTGGCAAGCAAAGAATTTTAGCACAAAGAGGCTGTTAAAAATGATTGGATGAATTCAACAAATGACTACGATGTTCATATCAGGGACTATTGTAGGATGACTTTGTATTTGGCTAAGAAGGCTCTTAAATAAGCATTCTTGAGGAGATATTGCAGCAAGATTCTAGGGAGCTATTGGACCCTCTATTCAACACGAACAAAATTGGAGAGAGACCCATACTAAACTTTGCGGTTGATAGAGAGGAGAATGATGATATTAATCATCGAGCAAGGCATGTCATTAAGATGACACATGATTGGATCAAGTAACCATTCTGACTTGATCCAATACCTAACATAGTGATTTTTCATGCACAAGTCTGCCTAGACAAAGGTAGAGGAAAGAAGGTTACTATTCCTACCTTTGTATCCCAATCACCAATAAGGCTAGAAATAGTATGCCAACTTGATAAGCAAGTAGGATACTATCACCCTCTAGAGAGGAAAGGAAAGGGAAAAAGAAAGAGTTCTCCTTAAAGGGGTGAAATAGAAGAGGGTGAAGTACAGGCAACTCCCCAATAGCATGAAGGAGATGTGTAGGGATCAGAAGACACTGGGGCTTCTCAAGACTAACCAGACCCTCAATTTCCACCAGTTGCACCTAGCCAAATAGAGGGTGAAATCAAACAAGTCTCTCCTCCTTCACAGGAAGAATTGATATCCCCTTCCTCCTCTAAGAAATAGAAAAATCTTAAGATCCATATGAAGAAGAGGAAAAGGGTGATTAGAAGGATGGTTCCTTTCCCATCTATCCCACAACCTATTCCTGAGTGACAAGAAGAAGAAGAAGAGGAAGGTGAGGAGGAGGATTTTCCCATACAAAGAAGATCCTGACTAGCTAGAGCCATGGAACAAGAATGGACGAAAAGTTCCACGGTGAAACCACCGTCCACCCCAGAGGAACCTTTGGAAGTAACTTCTTCATAAGATAAAGTATAACAATGGGTGGATGAGTAGAGTAAAGAGGGTGATGACCTATTCAAGATGTCAATTTTTGATTTTATGCTAATAGGGATAGAGTTTATTGGAGATAAGATTAGGGATACCCCAACAGGTGAGCCCTAATAAGAAGATTGGACATAGATGCCTCTAGAATCACAAGGCCCTAATCTTACTCCCTCATTTCCACTACAAGTCATAGTGGTGGATAAAGGCTCTGTTACTCCTTCACCTCCTAGTTTCAAAGAAGAACATGTTCAAAAGGAGCCTTCACAAGAGGAGGAGCCATAGAAAATGGTAACCAATGAAGTGTCAAAAGAGAGACAAATTCTTGAATATTCTCAACAAGCCTCCTAGGACACTGAGATGCAAACTACAAATTCCACAGAAATAGAGACCACAGATGGAGAACCTTCAAAAAGAGAAAGAACTCCAAGGAGGAGTGATAATGGAAAGGAAGTAGCTGAACATACTCATTCATCCTCAAGAGGTAGGCATTCAATTTAATAGATTCCAAGGTGTTTGAGGAAAGAAATGATGAGAAACATGTAACCACAATTCCACGTAGATGACAAGGATATCATTGAATTATTCGAGGTCCTAAATAAACCTGAGTCCCCATCATAGGATTTGAGAGCGTTGGTATTTATTAAAAGTACTTAGGATCAAGATTTTCTTGCTCAAGTTGCTATCCCTTCTCTTGATGTAGATGCAAAAAGCTTAAGCCCACAAGATTATTAGATCAAGGAGGTCATGCTCGAGAAGCCTACATTAGATATAGCCAAATTGATTGTGACCATGGGAATAATGGAAGTTTTTAGAAGCATGGACTAGGAAAGGGATAAACTTAGAAAACTTCGAAGGAAAAATGAAATCCTGAGAGGATATCTAGCTAAAGTTATTAGTCCCCTAGATCTTGGACACCCCAAGAAGACTCAAAATGATGTACTCAAAGAAGGGAGAGGTGTGCATTTGGACCCAATTTTGAAACCCTATCAGTCGTGGTGGGAAAGTTTTGATGAAAAGGGTGTCTTGATCGTCTAAGGAAATTTGAAGTTATGACACACTATGCAGGAGAATGTAAATAAGATGGTAGTGATATTGAAGTAGGATTTTAGTATAATGGATGAAATGTGTGCCTGGAGAAAAGATTTACAAATTTTGCAAGTCATAAAAGGGAAGAGCTATAGGATTTTGATAGTTGTGTATACAACAAAAGAATTAGATTTGATTGATGATTAGATTCAGAAGATATTAGATAGTAATAAAATAATGGAGATGTTACATGTAGAGATCTATCGGCTCAAGGACCAAGCCCAAGAGTAAATTTTGCAGGCAGAGAGGCATTATAGTGATGTGTGTCTAGAGATTTTTGAGGATGAGGAATGGGAGATTTTGATGCCTATAGACATAGTAGCAGAGAAATTTAGGAAGATTTTTGAAGAAGCTTCTAGTTACGAGGACATCTGACGAGATTTCAGAATAGAGGAAGCCTAATTAGAGTTGGATACCAAACTCGAGGATTTTCTTGAGACTCAAATTGAGGTGGAAAACTATAGACAAAAGGTTAAAGACAAGTATGAGGCTTTGGATTTTTTGGATGTAGAAACGATTACTGAGATTATAGAGAAATCCAAGGGCAACAAAACCTAGAAGCCAAAATTTCAATTTTGATACTTAATAAAATTTTGAGATTTTGGACCCTTTTGAGGTATGGAGGTCCACAGGTGCACAAGTCCGTAGGTGCACTTTTCGAGAAATGCACCAATAGTTAATTGCCAATTCCAAAAATAGACCTTTCCATACATTGGAAATGCATTCTAACGGTAGTTTAATTTTGACAGATGCCTAGTGAAGGATCAACTTCTATTTTTGGCACTTCCAAACACTTGCACTTCAACTGAAGGCTTTCTTATTCTCTCTCCTCTCATAAATTCCTTTTTTTTGACATGTAAAGGCTCATGCATCCAATTAATGAATAAGAAATTAATAGAGTCTTACTAAGCACCAGTTAAATTATTAGTTTGTATATAATTAGTTTTTTTTATTAATTTAAAAGACTATTATTGCATGAAGATATCTCTAAGTCTCAACACAAATTTAGGAGACAATTTCTTATAAATACCCCATTGTAATATGTAATTGTGGTTATTATTTTTTTCAATAAAATTATGCTTTTGGTGCTTGCATTTGGAGTGCAGTGACTCTTACCTAAATGTGTCATTATTTTGTAAATTTATGTTCATGGAATTGTGATTGAGAAAAAAGTTTATTGCTTTGTTTTTGGTTGGGCGATCTCTTTAGTTTTGGTGTTTTCTATGGTTTTATGAATTCTAGTGACATATCTAGCTTGAGAAGAAATCATCAAATTATGCCTGCATAACTTTTCTTCTCGCATGAGTGCACTTTCTATGGCCTTGTGATTTGATGAAGAGTGAAATATCATATGATTACTAAGTTTCTCACCAATGATTGCATCAATGGAATCGAGGAAGTGTTGCTCCTTTTTTCATTGGTTAGCCACCAATTTCTTTGAAAGCTTAACTCATCAACATCATAGCTTATGTTTGGTAGGATTTTACTTTCATGTTGTTTACTTTAAAGTTCTTGTTATTTAATTTACTAACCCCCTTGCTAGAATAGGACTTCATACCAGTTGCATTGCTAGATTGCATTTTTTTTTTTTTAAAACATAAAAATATAAAACTATAGTTCTTTTTTTCATGTTTTATTTTGTAGTGTGTAGATTATACATCTGATCTGAAATCAAACAGACTAGCAAAGGCCTCCCTGTGATCAATTACATTTATCTTCAACTGAACAAAGTTTATTAGGTCACAAGATCACCTAAAACTTTGGAGTTGATTCACAAGATCAACTTTTCAAGAGAGGAGTTTGAAAGGATTCTTGTCATCAGGCATCATGCAAAATGATGGCATAAAAGGTTCTCAGGGGACTTCTTCTTGATAGGTAAAACTCATTGTTGTTGTACAAATTATATATAATAAATATGTTAATGCATATATTTTATTATGTTTTATTCTTCACTACTATTTTGGATTGATTTTAAATATGGCGCTAATATTATTATTCTCACAAATGAGTATGTTGGAGTTCTTTCTAGTAATGAACATATCAAGTGGATTTAAACCTAATACCAGGAAACAAAGGTAAGGAAAAGGCTAAGGATTAGCTAAATCCTATGTTCAACAAGGCTAAATCTTAGTTCTAGACCAATATTAACAGAGTCATCAGGACTCACTTCACTTTAGGCTCTACTAAGCCAAGGCGGGAAAACCTAAGGGATTTATCCTATTATCCTGATATTCTTCTCTACAAGACTATCCCCTTATAGTAGAAATGGTCAACATTCTTCTATAACCTATTATAAAATTTCCTAATTATAATTGCTAATTATAACCAAAGAAAGTAACAACAAATAAGCAATAACCATAACCTTTATCTTTTTAACATATAAAAAGGTAAATTGATTTGATATTGTGAATTCTCTATAGTTAAGTGAATCATCAATCTACTCTTGAACTTTTAAATGGACCAATGCCTTATCCAATGGGATATAGAGTCAAAGATTAGTAGACTTGAACCTTTTTAATCAACTTGTGATTAAAATTGTTAGCACTAAACTTTAAGTTTCATTCTGATTCTCATCCTTTTCACAAATCTTAAACCTTAGCCATTAGAGAAAGCAATTATGCAATTCTTTGAATTAGCAGCAATTAGTAAAAGATATGCAAGTTGTGTAAATTGCATCAAACTGAATAAAACTTGTTCATTCAATCTCAAGATTATAGATGTATGAGAAAGGAGACAAAACTCAAAGATAATGATGATTAAGGAAAAATCCTCCTTCTTAAGATCTTAATACAGCTAAAAAAAACTCAAATAACTCAAAGGCAAAGCATAGGTGCCAAATGTTCACTTTTTTTTTTTGTATTCAAGTATGCAATTACTGAACTCATTTACATAACCATAGAAAAAAATGGATGGACTGCAAAATAATACATGACACATGAGAAAATTCTATAGGCATTTGACCTTTACTCTTCATCTTGGAAATCCATATATAGGATTGCAACAAGCTACATATAATAGGAGGACACATGTCAAAAATTTTATGGATACACAAAAACTTTGGAAGATGGGAAAAATAAGTATATAGAAAATTCTTCCAAAATATCAATCAGAAAAAGGTAAGTAGTTGAGATGGTAGAATAAAATTTATATTGAGCCTCTAATTTTTCTCCTCCTTGTCCTTCACTGACATGTATGCAAAATATCTCAGCTACTTCCTCTCGATAGAGCTTTAATTTCTCCTACAACCTCCCAAACATAAATTTCCTTTTTGGTGGGCCACTTTGTAGTCTTCACAACTTGTAAATCTTGAGTGGCCTTAGTCCACCTGGCATCCATGATTACTTTTGATTCAATAATAAACTTATTCAAATTTATTTCTACCTTGAAAAGAGAATCAATTAAAGTATTATATGGGATATCAAAATTGTCTTACAAAATTGACACTGTAGCTTCTTGAGTCAAAATATTGTCAAAAGAAGTAGGCCACTTTTGCCAGTCTACTACTGTGCTAGCAGCATCCAGAATTGATGGTATACAAGGATCCACTCCCTCAAATAAAACCCTTAATTTTCTTTGGAAAACTACTAATTTACAATTGAAGAGACCACTCAATTCTCTTACTATCTCTAGGCCTTCCTTCACTGTGATAATTTTATCAAGAAAATCTAGCTTTTTAGCCATTAGTAAAATTAGCCTCTCCATAAATTGAGCATATGGCCCCCACAAAATAAAAGTGGGTGATAGCCATGAAAGTACTTCATTGCAAAATTTCTCAGCACTTTGTAAAGTAATATACAAACTATGAGCCTGTTGTGATATGTTTTTCAAAACTTCAACCCTATGGCTCATCATATTTCTAAGGACACTCGTCCTTATATTTCCTCCCTACTGAATAGATGGAGCATCAATGCTCATTCTTCTTGGTTCTAATTCCTTCTCTTCCCCCAAGTCCTTTTTTTGTACCAGGGCCTCAATTGTGCTTCTAGTTGGCTTTTGTTAGTCTTCATGTTCCTCTCTCTATTCTACAGCAACTACCTACTTTGCATGGGTGACTTTCTCTTTGAGAGATGCAAATTCATTTTCTAATGCTTGGATCTAGGCCTCAAGCTCTTTAATTCTTTCCTTATATACATGGCTTCTTCTCATCTCATTTTCATACAATTTCCTTACATCTATGTAATCATGTATGGAATTAGACAATCTTGTCTCCATCTCCTCTACCTTGGCTTCATTCATAAATGAAAAGTGTTCCAATGCCTTGGAAATCTCTATGCCAAAGGTGCCTTATAGATTCAATACAATCATGTTACCTTGTTTAGTGGTTTGTACATCCATCAATTTTGGCTTATTAGAGGTAGGGGCCATACTCCAGGATCAATATTAAAACAAGTCCCTCTCTTTAATCCATCTACACCAATTGCCTCATATGAAATGGCACTTTCCTACCTCCTTATTCAATCAATCATAAATGCTTATTCTAAGTCTCATCCAAGTACCAATAACATGTCACTCCTCTATACCAAATCCTTAGCCTTCTCTAGATTCATTACCTCACTGTCAGGGTCATAAGCCTACAACTTCTCTATCAATTCCATTTTCTGCTCATCAAACTCTCCAGGTTTCATCTTCAACACTAGTTTACTCTATTTTATTTTATATAGGAAACTCTTGAATTCAGTGGATTTTATGAATTCATCATCCTCAAGGAATTGTTGGGCTTGGATAATCCTGTCATCTAGCCTTGTTGCTACTAACTCCAAGCCTATGAGGGTATTCTCAACTGCATTTATTCTATTTTGGAGATAGTTTTGTCTCAAATCAGCAAAATACTGACCATTCCTTGGTAAAATTTGTAATTTCCTCTATTTCAGCTCATCAAGGATATGGACAATTTTCTGTCTTTTGTTTCCCTTATGGCCCATGATGCTTGACGGACAATATCTTCTTCTTTTTCTTCTAACTCCACATCAAGCTCAACGCTATTAGGACATGCTCTTTCTTCCTCTTCCATCGGGCCTTCTGGCATCTTTTCCATAATTTCATCATGGTCTACAACCATCTTCCTAATCCTTTGTGGATAGGGGATATCCATGTACAATCCTAAAAATTATGGATCTATCATTTTCAACTCTCTCTCCACCCTCAAAACATCATCAAGCTTTGCTAGCTTGTTAGTTTCCTCACCCTTTGCTACTATATTTGGAATTATATCCTCATGAGGCAATTCCTTAGTGCTTGCTAATACATAATTTCTAATTTCCTTGAGGGTATTCCTCATCCAACTATCAGGCTCATACATTCTGTAGGGACTAGTGGATAGATTATAGTGATGGAGATAAGAGTGGACTCTATCTAGGGCTTCTTTCCCAATGGTAAAATCCCCAACTCTAAAGCATCTACACAAAAATGTTCCTTTATGAACTTTAGGTCCTAAATATTCCCTATTGACCATGAACAATTGCCCAATAAATTCAACTATACCTAATCTGGGAGGAATACATTTTGGTAGTATATGGGGTGGTTGAGGACAACCATAGACTCTCATTAAGGAAAAGGTTGGGAACAAGAAAATACCCCCTATTTATGATCAATTCTCTTCCCTTTAGGAAGTAGGGCTGGTCTCAAAAGAACTTTTAAAACATCTAGTGCCCTAAAATACCCTGGTCTAACATTTTCATAACTATAGCAATAAAATTATTTAAAAATGAAACAAAATCAGAATAATGGTGATTGCTATCCCATACCTATGTCCACAACTACACTGGTAGAGCTCTATTTGCATCAGAAGTGTGATCAATAAATTAAGAGTTGATATAGCCTATATTTTTGTAAAGGATTAAATGCATTAGCAGTAAATAATAGTGGAAAGTATAATCCTTTAGGTCTCCACTTTGAGCCCTAGCAATATTCTCTTTCATGACCTCCAAAATCTAATTGGCATAATCATAATCCCCACCATGGTAGGAGTCTTGTACATCTCTAGAAATTATAATTTTTTCTCAATAGACCATATTAGTCCCATCCTTGCCAACCACCTTATGGACACCATATACTATCTTTAAAAAATAGTTTTTAAACTTATCCAGTGGCATCATTTCATCTATCTTCTTAGGGTAATCACCCACATTCTTCAATTCCATAGGAATATGTTGTAACATAGATTTCTTGATGTATGCCTTGGTGTTTTCTTCAATTTTCTTTTGCAAATATTTTAAATCTATAGGCTAGCCCATAGCTTTATCTAGTCCAAAGGCCTCAAGGAAAGATTCCTAGTCTAGAGTGTAGAGGATGGTTCCATCTTTCCTATGGAAGGATTTTGTGGCTAGATTACACCATTAAAATAGGGCCTTCATCAAATCTACATCTATGAAAACTTCTGGAAATATGAGTTTAGCTAGATTTTTCTTCTACGGGTTGCACATGGAAATTTTCTTCTCCCTATTATGATAGAAGTATTTGAAAAATTTTGAACTTGTAACATGAGGGCATATAGCATCTCTGTAGAGGGCATATGGATCAATGAAAGCTTGATCATATGCAACATTAGCATTGGAAGAACCAGGAAAGAGTTCCATCCATTCCTCAGTAAACTTGTTAGGTTTCTTCTAGCTAGTTTTCCCAACCTTTGAAGTTGAAGGCTCTACAACTCCCATGTTTGATGCTTGAATTTCTTCTACTTCTTTATCAGACATTTTGATACTATGTAAGTAAGTACCAAATATTAAAATTTTTTATAGACGCTCTAAAAATAACAATTTGCAATATACTAGAAGCTCTAAAACTGATCAAATTCTCTCTTTCTACAAATGTCAAACTATAATTTAGAACCAAGGAAATCTTTACAACTTAATATATGCAAATAAACATTCACTTTGCTTTGATTTCATCATGCTTGAAAAATAATATCAAATCATTTTTTCAATTCAATGGAGTGTTGCAATTAATTCCTAGACATGTGCTTTTTGTATTATGCTTAACTCCCATTGGTTGAAAAGCTCACTGTTGATTCCAGCTCAAAATAAGTGACTTAACATTTTAATGAAAAATGTAGGGCTTATGATGCTATGACTATGACTGATGAAAAGACCTATCACATTATCTTACAACTCCAAGAATAGTCTTTGGATGTTATGAAAACCTTTGAAAAACCCTTGATGACTAGTCAGACATAATAATAAAAAATTATGACCTTACAATTCCTTTGTTGCCTTGACATTGGTACTAACCTCATCTTCCTCTATGATCATATGAAAAATAGCTTTGTAGCATCACAAATTATACCCTCTTAGCATATGATCTTACGATCCTAGTTACTTTTACCTTTTCATAACATCTTTGATGATCTATCAAGCTTTTACAATGTTACAACAAACAATTAACCCATAATATTGTAGCATCGATAGTTTAACATTTTCCATGTGTGATCTTACAATGAAAACCTAATCATAACATTGCAAGACTTCTTTTATAGCCATGAGATCTCATGATGAACCATTCATCGTAATCTTGGAGATCACCATGTGCCACTCAGAACTTATTATAATATCATTTTTTAGTCCCACTAATCCTGACATAGCATACATCTGACATTCATATATCTGTTCTAACCAGTCAAAAATTAGACACCTATCTGATAGCACATCATCTTTATTTGCCTTTGTCTTCTTAATGATATTATGATAGTAAGCACACTATAGCATCATGATATCCCAACATTCCCTTTATAATCCTTCAATATTCATTGCTTTTTAATATTGTAGCACCCTATTTCACTATTCCCAATGTCATGATAACCTTCCTTGTCATAACATTAGAGAAAGCCACAACAATATGAACCAATTAAGTCAAGATAAAATATAAAGGAAATCATATGATTAGGAAGAAAAAATTTCTTACCCATGACAATATGACACAATGTACATCGTAAGATCAGGAGATCTCTAACCGTTGCTTGTGAAACTTTTCTAATCCCCTTTGTTAGGATAAACCACGAACAAAAATAAAAAATACATGCAAATATAACCAATAATATAAAATAATAGATCACATAGAAATGAACTCAAGGCACCAAGATTTAACATGGTTCAACCAATCCCTCGGCTACATCCACCAAACAACAAGTCTGATCTTATTACAATTCACTGATTACAACCTGATTACAATCCTTAATCCCTTATAGCTCAATACCACTGCAAGAAGTAATTTTACATCACAACATAATGAAAATACCTAACCCTAAACCCTTTTATACAAGTATTTTATGCCATTTTAGGGTTACAACATGTTAGCCATATGTCAGCCATATGTCGACTACAACGCTGGCCATAGCCCAAATTTTTTTTTTGAAGTATGTACGGTACTTTCTTGATCAGTCACCATAATCTAAAAATTTCCCACTCGAGGACTGATTAGGCTCCACACTAAACAACAATCTCCCACTTGGAGACTAATCCTATAGAAATACCACTACCACATGGGGCTCCCACTAGATCAAACCACCCTGGACTCTGCTGTTCTTTGATTCATGTTTAGTCTAAAAGAGCAACCAAAGTTGAAGAGGAGTTAAGCTCCTCCCTTGTTACAACCTTGGTCAACATATCTGTTGGCTTGTCATTTGTATGGATCTTCTCCAGCTTTAGTTGTCCATCCTCCAAAACTGACCGAATGAAATGGTACTGCAACTATATGTGTTTGGTCTTAGAATGCAAAGCTGAATTCTTTGCAAGATGAATGGCACTCTAACTATCTATGAACAAATAATTATACTTCTAAGGATATCCCAATTCTTCCAAGAAGAACTGAAGCCATATCATCTCCTTGGATGCCTTTGTAGCAGCAACATACTCTGCCTCTGTAGTGGATGGAGCATTAATCTTCTGTAACCTAGAAACCTAGCTCACAGCTACCCCACCAATAGTAAAGACATAACCTATAGTACTCCGCCTGGTATCAATATCCCCTACCAAATCTAAGTCAACATAGCCCTGTAAATCAATAGTAGAGCCCCCAAAGCATAAACACTTATTGAATTTTCCTCTCAAATATCTGAGAATCCACTTGACAGCATTCCAATGCTCAAATCCTAGATGACTCATATACATGCTAACAACTCCCACTGCATGTGCAATATCTGGCCTAGTACATACCATAGCATACATCAAGCTTCCTACTGCTAAAGCATAGGGTACCTTAGACATCTTATCCTCCTCTTCTTGTGTCTTAGGACACATCTCCTTAGTCAATTTTAAATGACTAGGTAAAGGTGTGTTGACATCGCAAAAGCTTCTCAACATAATCAGCCTGAGATAGTGTTAATGTTCTATTCTTCCTATCTCTGCGAATCTTCATACCAAGGATTTGTTTTTTTGCCCCCAAATTCTTCATAGAAAATGTATGTGCTAATTGGCATTTTAGCCTCTTAATATGATCCATGTTAGACTCAGCTACAAGCATATCATCAACATATAAACATAAAATAATGTAGCTATCATCATCCAACCTCTTAAAATAAATACAATAATCCAAATGACACCTATTATAGCCATACTCATGCATAAACCTATCAAATTTTAGATACCATTGCCGAGGTGCTTGCTTCAAGCCATATAAACTTTTCTTTAATTTGTACACTAACTTTTCCTTACCTTTGACCTCAAATCCCTGTGGCTAAACCATATATATTTCTTCATCCAAATCACCATGAAGGAAGGTTGTTTTAACATCCAACTACTCTAAATGCAAATCTTTAGTAGCCACAAGACTTAAAACAGTATGGATAGAAGTCAGTTTAACAACAGGAGAAAATATCTCATCAAAATCTATTTCCTTTTTTTGTGAAAATCATTTTACAACTAACCTAGCCTTAAATATTTTCTTACCTCCTTCCTCTTCATTCAACCTATAAACCCACTTATTCTGTAAATCCTTTTTACTTGCAGGCAACTTGCACAAATCCCATGTCTTATTCTTTAGCAAAGAGTCCATTTCATCTTTCATTGCAGACTCCCACTGAATCTTAGTATCCACCTACATAGCTTCATCATAACTTTCAAGTTCACCAGCATCAGTAAGTAAAATAGAATACAAAGAGGGAGAAAATTTTTATGAAGGTCTAATTTGCCTCATTGACCATCAAACATTCACTGGTGTGTGTGGTATTTTCATTGTGGTTGTTGCACATCATGAGGAATGGCTAGAACATTAGCTTTTGGAATATCATCCAGCACTACATAATAATCTTCTTTCTTCTCATGTTGCTGAAACATATCTTTGTACAACACTTTCTCATTGAATATGACATCCCAAGTTCTAACAATTTTATGATTTTTAAAATCCCAAAGCCTATAACCAAAATCATTAATGCCATATCCAAAAAAGAAACATTTCTTTGATTTAGCTTCTAGCTTGGTTCTATTTTCAGAGTCTATATGAGAAAAAGCTTCACAACTGAAGGTCTTGAGAAAAGAATAACTCACCTTCTTACTAGTCCATGCCTCCTCTAGAATACCACATCCCAAAGGAGTAGAGGGACCTCTATTAATCAAATATATTGTAGTATTGATAGCCTCTACCCACATGTGTAAGGGAAACCTAACATGCAACCTCATGCTTCTTGCACGCTCCATTATAGTCTTGTTCATGTGTCCAGCTACTCTGTTTTCCTGTGGAGTCCTTGGAATAGTTTTCTATCTATGAATACCATTAGTGGAGCAATAATCTTCAAATTCATGACTGCAATACTCACCACCATTATCATATCTGAGATATTTTAATTTCTTACCAGTCTCATTTTCAACCAAGCATTTCTATTTCTTAAAAGTTTGAAATACATTAGATTTCTATCTAAGGAAATAAACCCATACTTTTCTAGTTGCATCATCAATAAATGTAAGATAATAATGAGGGCCACCAAGGGAAGATACCTGAGCTGGTCCCCATACATCTGTATACACAAGTTCTAATTTCTCCTTTTTGTTTTCCTTCCCAGTCTTTACAAAACTCACTCTCTTTTATTTTCCATATACACAACTTTCACATAAATCCATATTAACACATTTCAGACCTGGTAAAACTTTCATTGAATGAAGTACTTTCATACCTTTCTCACTAATGTGCCCAAGTTTTTTGTGCCACAACGTTGTATCAAAATCTATAGCAGCTATCTATTCTCCCTACTCAACTACAACAATTGTTCCTGAACATTCATTTCTCTCTTAAACAATCAAAGTAGAAGGAACAATATAACCTGTACAAAGATATAAGGTGCCTACTTTTACACCTTTTGCTACTACAAGGGAACCTTTTGAAACCTTCCAATTTTTATCATTAAAAGTAACTACACAACCCTCATCACTGAGTTGCCCCACTAAAATTAAATTCCTACTCAGCCTTGGAACATGTTTTACCTCATGTGGTAGCCAATGATTCCCATTCTGCAACTTAATCTTAATTTTTCCCTTTCCAACAATTTGATAGGGTTCATTATCCCCCAAATAAACAAGCCCAAAATCCCCTTGGACATAATCAATAAAGTAACCTCTATGAGGTGTAGCATGAAATGAAGCACCAGAATCTAAAACCCATGAATCATCAACACTTTCTAAAGACAAAAGCAAAGCATCCTCTTCGAATTTGTTACTTACCACATTTGCCTCCTTGTCTCCATCTAATTTATCTCCTTCCTTTTTCTTTCGATTCCAACAATCTTTCTTTTTATGACCTGGTTTGCCACAATACCAACAGTTTTTTGGTCCTCTTGATTGAGACCTCTTCTCTTTTGACTTTTCTCTTGATTTCCCACGATTTCCAAAGTTGTTTCCTCTCTTAGTCATTCTGCCCCTGCTTTGTGCATTCAAAGCACTTTCTGATGTGGATCCACCTGAGGATTTCCTATGAGTTTCCTCACTCAAAAAAACACTGATCACATCATCATATTTTAGGGTATTAGATCCAAGAACAGAATTACTCACAGCCATTACCAAACCATTCCAGCTTTTAGGCAAGGAACACAAAATCAAGAGAGCCCTAATTTCTTCATGAAAATTGATACCCATAGAAGATAACTGACTAGTAATAGTATTAAACTCATTTAAATGATATGCAATAGATCCACCTTTTTCCATTTTCATATTAAATAAACACTTCATGAGAAATACTTTGTTTGAAGTGGAGGGCTTTTCATAGAGTGTCACTAGGGTTTTCATCAACTCTTCTGTCATCTTTGCTTTTGTAATATTAAATGCCACTGATGGTGCCAGGCATAATCAAATACTTCCAAGTGCCTTTCTATCCAAAAGATCCCATTTAGTATCTGACATAGATCCCTGATTCTTGGCTTTGCCTTCCATCAGATTCCATAAATCTTTCTGATAAAGATAATCTTCCATTTACATCTTCCATAACTGGAAGTTCTGCCCATTAAACCTATCAACCCTCAGCTAATCCTCATCTTCCATTGCTCCCACTCAACTGTGAGACTCCCACTTAATCGTGAGACTTTCCTATAGAGGATAACTAAAAAAACAACTAGGCTCTAAAACCACTTGTTAGGATAAACTACGGACATAAATAAAAACTACATGCAAATATAACCAATAATAAAAAATCATAGATCACACAGAAATGAACACAAGGCACCAAGATTTAACATGGTTTACCCAATCCCTAGGCTATGTCCACCAAACAACAAGTCTCATCTTATTACAATCTAGTGATTACAACCTGATTACAATCTGTAATCCCTTACAGCTCAATACTGCTGCAAGAAGCAATTTTGCATCACAAAAAAATAAAAATACCTAACCCTAAACCCTTTTATACAAGTATTTTATGCCATTTTAGGGTTACAACATGTTAGCCATATGTCAGCAATATGTCAGCTACAATGTCGGCCACTGCCCAAAATCTAACACCTTTATCATAACATCGTAGGAGATGATGTATAATTCAAAATGGAAACTCGCTCACTTATAAGGCCTAGAGTTAGGGCTTAAACTATAATTTCATAAAGATTTTTGCAATGTGGGACAAAATTAAAACCTAGGGCCTCAAACCTTACACTTGGGATACCAATAAAGATAATTAGACTAGGAAAAAATTGCTAGGGTTTTCTCTAAAAAAGAAAGAAAGAATATACAACCCTAACAGTCACAACAAATTAAGTATTTTCACCATAAAATCTTGAACATTAAGCTCAATAAAAATAGGAGCTATTAGAGTGTTGATCGAGAAAAGAGAAAGGAACAAGAAGTTCATGATGAGCCATAGGATGAGTGGGATCCATTCATTATTGATTTTGTGTCAGTAATTGATCCTATGGTTGCATTTCCAAAGGTCCTTCATACACTATCAAGAGCATTAACAAAATTGGTATCAATTCCACCTCAAACTCCCAAAATACAATAGAGAGAGGATGAGTCAATGGACCTAGTTCAAACTTATATAGTAAGTATTCATGTAGTTTTTAATTGTAAAAAAGTTCAATAATGATTTTTGTGGTATTCTCTTTTTTGTGTCATTAAATAAAGTGCATGTGTTATTTTTACAAAGGATGTTGAATAGATTAAAGGGATATGCCCCAGATGATGATACTTCAAGTGGTTCAAGTACATCACATGTTCTATCCTACAATTGTGTTTTGCTCAAACATTTTTTTAATAGCTCTAACAATCTTTTTTTGTGCTCTAACATCTTATATTTCATCTCCTAGCATTGATCCTATGTTAACTACACTTCCTGATACAAGGAATAAAACTAAATAGGTAATATTGACTGCAATGTTGACAATACTAGCATGGAAACATATGCAATGAAAATGCCTATTGGTCAATAGATTCTGTTAATCTTAGATTGGTTTTGACAAGGAAGTGACAAAGCACTTAGTCATTATCTATCAATATTTTAGTGTATGCCAAGTGATCAGAGAGAGCCGAGTAATTAGTGTAAAAAAAGTGATCAAAGCATGTTGAGCATCAATTATTAGACAATACCTGCTAAGAAGATAGTATATGTTGAGTCACTCATGAGCCTAGAGGACTATACATGTTGAGTGGTTCAGAAGGTGAGTAAATAGTGTATGTTGAGCCATTTAGAAGCCGAGTTACAACATTGTGAATGTAGTGATGGTCAAGCATCAGAGCCTTCAGATGTCGAGTGAAAAATTTTGCACATATATTTTTGTAATGGCACAAACTTGTATATAAACCATTTTTGGGCTGACATTATGATTCTTTTATGATTCTAGAAGATATGTATGGATGGATATTATGAATCCATATGCAGTATATGCAACCAATTGAATTAAGGGATGATGTAAGAGACAATATGAATCAATATTAGCCATTGATTCTTACCTAACCCTAGTCCACCTATGTTTACTTAAAGAGGAAAACCCTAAAGATCTTGTATGCAGAAAAGGAGATGAATGCTAAGTGTTGAGAGAGCATTCACGGTGGCTATGGAGGTTGTGACAATGATCTAAATTGCATAATCAATTAGAAAGAAAAGAGGAAAGAAGAGAGAGGATAGAGGAGACATATATAATCATGAGGATCAAGGTTGTATTAGTAAATAGAAGATCTAACATATGAAGGATCATGGTGTTGAATCAATTTAATAGGTCCTACAGAGAAAATCTCCTAACAAAGTAGTCTAAACAAACTTGTGTAAATCTCTTAATTGACTACTTATTTTATTGTAAGTTCATCTCAATTCACATATATACCAAGCGAGTCAACAATACTCAGTACAAATAAAGGATCTTAGTGATAATTCAGCTCAGAAAATAAATCCCTTGAAAGAAGAATATTTTAAAAAGATATTGAAGGACTCCACTAAAGTAGCTCAGTTATGCTCAAAAGCCATACTGATAAGAGTTTATGAAATTTAGAGTGTAGAAGTTGTATTAGCAGTGGAGAAACCAAAAAAAACATCTAATGTGCCCCCTCAATCCAAAGAAGCAAAGGAGAAGGAAAAAATTATCTACAAACATATAAAAGTACAAACCTAGAAGACACAGTTATCACAACTGGGACACAATGTATAATTCTTAGAGATATATTTCACATAAAAGAGGTTGAGGTACAATAGAAAAATACATCTTTTCCTAGCCTATATAGTTCAAGTATGATAGCTATACTTAACATTGAGAAAGATGGAACTCAAGTTCACATGGGTTAGGAAGAAATTCATGTACCTACTCCACAAACACAAGATGAAGCACAACAAGTAGAGATTAAAGATGATAAGCCAAAAGAGTTGAAGGTGAGTACTTTAGTAGAATAAAAAATTTCCATATAGACTCTAGTTACCCTGCCAATTTCTTTTACTCCTCCTAGTAGTCAAGCTCTTCAGAGGCCGAGCACACATGTAACACCTTTGCAAATATCAAGGCCGAGTGCAAGTACATCAAGGATCATTAATGATACATCTTTTGGATATGCAAGTTTAGATGAGGTGATTGAGTTGCCCAAGTTTTATCTAGCAACCATCACAATTGAAGTGATGAGCATTCTACAAAAAGCTCTATAGAGAAAGAAGACACAAGAAATGATGAGAAGGGAGTATAAGAAAAAGTACATTTTGCATGAGATAAAAGACATATTCTATGATGCTTTTAGACTTCCTAAGGTCAATGAAGAAAATTCCATCATTGAACAACTTATCACTATTGTTGACAAAATAAAGGATGAAGACCTACATTCTAATGTTAAACATTTAGAATGGTCTGAAAGGAAATTTCACACAAAGGTACTATAGAATATATCTAGTGTTATTATACTAAGACAAGTTGATTTAACACCCAAAATAGAGAGTGTGAAGAAGGTGTTAAAGAATATTTTCTCTCTATAAACCAAGCTATGTGATATGAACCTTTTCACATGGGAAGTTTAGAGGGCTATTGACCAACTACAAGGAAATTTACAAACTACAAGTACTACTCTTAAGTTATCTCCTAGTCAAAGCCAAGATCATTTTCAAAGATTACTATCCACACAAGGTATGCTTTCCGCACTAAAAGAACAAGATGCAAAAATTTGAGCTACCTTGATAGGTATTCAATCCATGTTGACCGCACACATGGAAGTGTTTTTTAAGGAACTAGCCTATAGTGAGACATTGATGAAGAAAGGTAACCAAATTTCAACTCATGATGGCTTAGTTGACCTTGCTACCTTGCTAGATATTCAATATCATTCTCTAGAGGTAGCATAGAACAATTGAGATGTGGTGTTGAAGATTATAATGGAGATCCACAAATTATTTTTCGACAAATACACTATCAGTGTACCACCCATTACATAAGTGTCAAGAAAAGGGGGATTATGAACTTTTTGTTCATAAATGGGGATAGTGTAAATGAGCAATATAGTTTTGAGTAAGAGGGAGTAATAATGCAAAAATATGTAAAAAAAAATCTACTCAGGAGGAGTATCAAATTTAGATACAAATAGTAAACATTTACTCAGAGGGAGTGATGGAGAAATGGAGAAATAAGGTATGAGAGTTGAGTCATATATATATCGTCTGAGTTATGCTCATAATAGGGATTGTATATGCATTACAATGTGTTTTTTCACTTCATGTCAAAGAGGGAGATTGTTGGTCTCATATTGGTTTTGACAAGGCAAAGAAAAAACACTTGGTCATTATATATTAGTATTTTAGTGCAAGCTGAGTAATCAGAGTGAGCTGAGCAATTAGTGTGAGCAGAGTGATCAAAGCATGTCGAGCATTAGTTGTCAAACAACACATGTCAATAAGATAGCATGTGTTGAGTCACTAATGAGCCAATAAAAATATACATGTTGAGTAATTTAGGAGGTAAGTAAATAGTATATGTCAATCCATTCAGAAGCCAAGTTATAGTTTTGAGAATGTAGTGATAGTCAAGCATTAGAACCTTTAGATTTTGAGCAAATAGTTTTGGTCATAATTATTTGTAATAGCACAAATTTTTATGCAAAGCATTTTTGGGAGGACATAACATTTGTTTTATGATTCTAGAAGATATGTATGGAGGTATATTACAAATCCTTATGCAGTACATGCAACCAATCAAATTAAGGGATATTCTAAGTGGCAATATGGATCAACCTTAGCCATTGATTCTTACCTAATCCTAGTCCACCTATGTTTATTTAAAGAGAAAAGCTGTAAAGAGTTTGTATGCATGAAAGAAGATGAATGCTAAGTGTTAAGAGAGAACTCATGGTGGCTATGAAGTTATGAAAATGATATAAATTATAGAATTAGATAGAGAAAATAAAGGAAAGTAGAGAGAGGATAGAGGAATCATATCTGATTAGAAGGATCAAGGTTTTATCAGTAAAGAGAAGATATGACATCTAGCAATAGAGTGTTAACTAAAAGACCATGGTGTTGAATCATTTTAACAAATGCTATAGAAAAAAAATATCCTTACAGAGTAGTCTTAACAAACTTTTTTAAATCTCTTAACTAAGTGCTTTCTTTATTGTAAGTTTAAGTCCTCTAACAAGGCACACTTTTAGCAGGCTTTTGAAATCATTTAATAGGGTGAGACCTAATAGTCTTTGTAACCCTTTAACAAGGCAAATGTCTCATAGGGTAGATCATAGTTTATGGTTAAACTTATTGTAACCATAATTGGCTAGACTTTCAAAATGTACCAATGAAAATTTGTGGGTGCCATCCCCACCCTAGTTTTACCTTCTCATTAGAGGGTTTCTAGGTAACAGATTTATTGTGTCATGTGTTATTTATTCCATACTATGGATGAACATGTGTAGTTAGCTAAATTATGAGTTGGATGCATGGTGAATATTTTATGGTTATAGTTTTGAAGTGTTGATTCACACCCTCCCACCCTCTCAAAGTTCACTTTCCCATTTTTATTTCAAACAATTGGTATCAAAGCTTTGTTCTCTAGAAAGGGATGCTTTATAGCTTTCCCTACACTGACTCAATGAAGTGAGAGATGAATTGAAACATTCATTATAGAAAAGAAAGGAATTTGGTAGTCATCTAAATGATACTCATTACGAAGAAGAAGACACTACTGAATTGTTTGAGAATTTAAATTCAAGTGATTTTGATGCAATAGTTGTAGATCTAATGGAAAAGAATAATGCCGTAACTAAAGAGGTCAAAAATCATAATATAGAACAAGAAGTCCAATCACTATTGCTATGTGAGGTGACTAAACAAAAAAATAAATTTGAGGAAGAGAAAGTCATGATTGAAGATGAAAAAAGGACACTAACCAACAAACTAGAAGAGAAGACATCAGATGTGCAAAATCTTTCTAACATCAAACTGGATACAATGAATTAATTGATGATTGTGAACCATGAAGTGAATGGAAAGTACATTAAGATTACAATACTAAAGTTATAGAATGATCAATTAAGGAATGAACCGAGAACAAAAAAGGAATTCACTGAAAGTTTCAACAACCTAGTGAAGCCATCAAATGCTTTGAGAAATTGATGAAATTTCCAACACCTAACAACTATATTGCTGGATTGGGATACATCAGTACTAAGGAAGGAGAGTCATTTAAAAGTGGTAGGAAAAGAAACAAAAAAAGGTAAGAACTATAAACTCACTTATCATAATTGTGTAAAGCTAGGTCATACAGAAAATGTTTGCAGGAGAAATAATGAAAATTAAAACCCTAAGAAGAATTTCAAGGGTTACTATCATAAGTGCAACAAGAAAGGACATTAGACACATAAATGTAGGATCAAGACCATAAAAACTCAAAGATTTGAAGGATACTGCCACAATTGTCAGAAGTATGGACACAAAGCATATGAATGTAGATCTAATACCAAATGAACATTGAACGAGTAGAAAAAGGCACAACAAAATGGAAAATCCTATAATTGGGATTAAAACACAAGGTAAAGTTATCACTATTGTGAAGAATATGTACTTGTTCCTGAGAATTGCATTAGAACACATGTCAAAGGAAACTTGATGCAGTAGTGGATAACAAAAGCCTTCAAAAAGCAAGAAATGGTGATGTTTCCAAATCCCTCAACAACCAAGGTGAAGGGTCCAAGTGCCAAATACCTATCATAGGTATATAAAGGGCTTAGACAATGCTATCACAACCCTACACTATAAGGTAACCTAATCACTAGGCTTAACAAGGTCCTAAGCACCAAAACACACAAATGCACTATTGGATTCCTTTAACAAAAAGAGGGATCAAACCCCAAAAAGTGGATACAAAGACCAGGGGTGGCCTAAAATAATTTTTCTAGCCCATTTAGGTCTTACTCACAAGGAACCAATGGTTATTTCCTTCAAAAGCAACCCATAACACAAAGTTGCTTCACAACACAAGGATTTGGCTTGTAGCCCTTCCTAGAGTGAAAATTGAACATAATTTTGAATATCTCCAAATGAGATGATAGTTTGGTTAGGTATTCTAATACCCTTATGGGTTTTACAAGACATTCCAAAACACAAAAGGATGGAAATGCATGGAGGTTGTTGTTGTTGCAACATTAGACCGGGTTGATATGCCTAATTAATGCTCTAATTGCACTAGAAGTACTCTTTCTCCTATGTAAAAACTCAAAAAAAGCATTGATAAATGTGTGAGAATGTAAAATAATCTAAAATCCAAGGTTTCAAGATTTGATGAATCCCCAACCAAGATCTAAGGATGATTGTCCTTAATTGTTGTTTGGTGTACATATAGGGATGCACACCTAGGGTATGATGTTAAATCCAACCCTTCGCATTTTATAGCACTTAACCTAAAAAATATAAAAATAAATTTATAAGGCTTATGTTACACCAAGGTAAATTAATTTCCCATGGTGGAATGTATAAAAACAACCTAGCCCTATTAGAATCTTGATTTTAAGGTTGAATTTTAGGCAGCTGGAGTAAAAAGTTGATATCTCCCAGACTAGACATGATCAAAACATGAGACTTGTTGAAAAAGGAAGAAGATTAATTGTGTCAACTTATTTTATTACTATCACATGCCCAAGCATCTATACCAATTTTTACAATGGCCTAAAACATGAGATCCACAAAAAAAAATGTTTGTTTTTATTGGTAAATTGCCAAATTATACTATTCTTCATACCACCCACCTATGTGGGATTTTTAGGGCATTCCAAATGGTTATATGACCATTTTAAACTGTTTTAGCCTTTGGGAGAAGATATTACAATTTTTTGACAACTTTTAAGAAAGTTGCATGACAACTTTTAGAGCAACTTTAGCAAAATTTGCAAAATTGCAAATCTAATAACCAAACTTGGTCCAAACACTATATTAATGATCCAACATGGATCTAAACCTTAAAAATATGAAAAACCTAAGATCCTATTAATTTTTAGGCTTATTGACTATTTTGATCTTAGTTAGCCAGTGGCTTATAATCATGCCAATCCTAGAACTAGGCCTTACAACTAGGTCTTATGTGCCTGACTAGTACTTCTAGCCTAAGTAGAATGTTTAGGACTCTTAGGTGCATTTTTTTGATGATTTTAGAGTAGGTGATCTTGCACCATAATCCCCTTGAGTTTTAAAACTCAAGTCCCTACTTGAGGGTAGCAAATACACTAAAGTGTCATGTTGTTTGATTTTGTCTTCTGTTAGCCAAGTAGCATCTATGTTGGGAAGGCCCTTCCATTTAACTAGGTACTGCATGTACTTCTTAGTTATGGTTTGTGTTAGTATCTTTGTGTCCAAGGTTTCTTCTAACTCCACTATTTTTTTTGGTAGAAGATTGGTAACATAATTTTCGTTATTGGTGTCTTCACCTTGCTGATTTGATGAACCTGTTGTAGTTTTATATGGTGTGAGGTCTACCACATTAAATATGGAAGAGATCTGCAAATTTGGAGATCTCATAGGCATTATCACCTAGTTTGTTAAGTATGTAGTAGGGGCCTACTTTCTTCATTTTTAGTTTGGAATATCTTCCCTTAGGTAGTCTATCCCTCCTTAGAAAAGTCCAAACTCTATCACCCACTTTGAAGTGGACCTCTCTCCTTCTCTTGTCAGCATTTTCTTTGTACTTCAAGCTAGAGCTTCATAAAGTATCCTTCACTTGCTATTGTACCTTTGTAATGAGTTTTGCCAATTCTTGTCCTTGAGCACTAATTTTAGAATCAGAGGGAAGTTCCATCAGATCCAATGGTCCCATGGGGTGTAAACCATATATGGCTTGGAATGGAGTTTTATCTATTGATCTATTTATATATTCATTGAAGGAAAACTTTTCTTGGGCCAAATTTGTGAGTATTGCTTGGTTAGGCATCTTAGAAGATTTTCCAAGGACCTATTCACTACCTCAGTCTAGCCATATGTTTGTGGGTGATAGGTAGAACTATAGATGAGATTTGTACCCAACTTCTTGAAGAGTGTCCTCCAAACATGCCCTTGAAATTTTACATCTCTATATAATATAATTTTTTGAGGAAAGTCATGAATTATAACTACTTCTTTGAAGAAGATATTAGCTATATTGGATGCATCATTTCTACTCTTGCATGGCACAAAGTGGGTCATCTTGTTGAATTTGTCCACTATGACAAATACACTATCACATCCTTGTTTGGTTTTGGGTAGTCTCATGACAAAATCATTTGGTATGGATTCCTAAGGTCTTGAAGGGATTGGTAAGGGTTGGTAGAGCCCTTGATTTATTGTCATCCCTTTAGCTCATCGGAAAATAGTACAACATTGAATGAACTTCTTAACTTCATTTTTCATCTTGGGCCAAAAATAACTTCTCTTCAGCATGTTTGTTGTTTTTTCAATGCCAAAGTAACCTCCTAGGCCACCACAATTTTTTTCTTAGATTATATTTTCTCTAATTGAACACTTTGGTATGCATAATTGTGCCCTTTTGAATAGAAGCCCATTTTGAATCAGATATTCAGAATAATCAGCATGATATCTAGCCTTCATTATTGTACAAATTTGATATACTTCTACAAAATCAAGGTCATTTGGATATAATTGTTTGAGGGACTCAATTACAACACTTTGTAGTTGAAATTCTTCAATAAGACCAATCCTCCTACTAAGAGCATCAGAAACCTTTTTTACTACACCCTTTTTATGCTTAATAATCAAGTTATAGGCTTGCAATTTCTCTACACATTTTAGATGCCTGACTGAAAGTTTTTCTTGTGAATTGAGTAAGCTTAATGTATGATTTTCCATGTAGAATAAAAATTATTTTGGAATCAAATAGTGCCTCCATTTCTTGAGGGCTTGGAACATGGCATAGAGCTCTAAGTCATATGTAGAGTACTTTCTTTTAGCCTCATTCAATGTCTCTAAAAAGAAAGCAACTACTTTGCCTTCCTGGCTTAGGACTACACCTATAGCCAAATTGCTTGCATCTATTTTCATAGTGAAGACTTTGTTAAAATCACAAAGGACCAAGATAGCATATTGGGAGACTCTATTCTTCAAGTATTGGAATGCATCATTTGCTTCCTTTGTCCATGCAAACTTGGTTTTCTTCCCAACTCTTATTGTTTCTAGCATTGGTGTGCACACATGATTGAATTTTTTTATAAATTTCCTATAGAAAGTTTAAATCCCGTGGAAGCTTCTTACATCACCTTGATTCTTTGGTGAAGACCAATTAATAATTGCATCTACCTTCTTAAGAGACCAATTAATAATTGCATCTACCTTGTGAGATCACAAAACCTAGGAACACAAGTTCCTTGTTCATAAACATGGTTGATTGCCAACTTGTGCTAATGGATTCTTCTTAGTACTTGTTCCACATGATCAAGATGGTCTTCCTTGCTATGGCTGAATATTAGTATGGCATCAAGGTAAATAACAACAATTTTTCCAATAAAATCAATGAATATCTCATTCATAAGCCTCATAAAAGTGCTAGAGGCATTGCTTAAAACAAAAAGCATTACTAACCATTCAAAAAAACCTTTAGTAGTCTTGATTGTTGTTTTCCATTCATCTCCAGGCTTGATTTTGATTTGATGGTAACTAGACTTTAAGTCTATCTTGGTGAAGTAGTAAACACCTCCTAGTTGATCCAATAGGTACTCAATCCTTGGCATGGGAAAATTTTACCTCATTGTGATTTTGTTTAGGGCCCTACTATCAGTTAATAACCTCCATTTACCATCCTTTTTAGGGGCCAAGACCGAAGGTATGACACAAGGACTGAGACTCTTTTGGATGAGCCATCTTTCCAACAATTTGGTGACCTATTTTGCAATCTCTACTTAATACAATGGTGTCATTTTATATGGTTCCTTATTAGGTAGGGATGAGCCTAGTATGAGATCTATTTGATGACTAATGTCCCTAATGGGAGGGAGGCTAGTGGGCAGGTCACTAGTAGTGACATCTTTATATTTTTGTAGCAGTTTTATAACTTCATTTGGTATGGGCTCTTTTTTATCAAACCTAATGTTATCTTTGGGCTTTGAGATTAAAATAAATGGCTCCATGTCAAATTCTTTTAAGGTTTTTAGCATCTCTTTTTCTCTTTTGATAATCATAGTAGGTTCCTTTTTAGATTTGTTATCTAGTAGGGGCTTCATAGTGAAGGTCTTACCATCTTTAGTGATGGAGTAGGTGTTCTTCCTATAATGATGTACATAATCAACATCAAATTTTCAAGGCCTACTTATAAGGATGTGTGAGGCATCCATTTCAACCACATCACAAAAGACCTTGTCCTTGAAGTCAGCAATAGAAAACTCTATCCAAGCTTGTTCTATGACTAGAGTTTTTTGGCCTTTGGTTAAACATGAAACATGATAGGGGTAAGGGTGTGGCTTCTTAGACATGTTTAAGTTTTGTACCATTTCACAAGACACAAGATTTTTAGTTAAACCAAAATCTATAAGAAGATTGCATACCTTTCCATGACATTTGATCTTTATCCTGAAGAGATTCTTCCTTTGTGGAGGTTCTTAGGTTTGTGGTACTTGAAGGAAGACCTATCTCATCATCAAGCATGCTCCTTCTTCTGGTTCTAATTCTCTAGCATCAGAATTTTCTTCTTGCTTATCTTCTTATACAAGTGTTTCTCTCCTCTCACCTTTGTTGTTGTTATTCCTCTTCTTAGGGCATCTTCCTACATGGTGTCCCATTTGGTTGCAGTTGAAATATTTCAATATTCCATTACCTCTTCCTAAATTATTCCTTCCTCTATTGAAAGGTCTTCTTCCTCTATAGTTTCATCTTGAATTAGAGTCACTATTTTCTTTGTCTCCATGGTTAGAGGTCTTGTTGCTATTGCCACTATTTTGTTCCTTATTCCAAGAGTTTCCCTTACCTCTAAAGTTCTTCCCACTATCATTACTCTTCCCTTTGAAAAATTCTTTCTTTCTCTTCCATTTTTCCTCTACCTTCAGTGCCATTTGATAGCACTTATTGATTGTGATAGGGCTATGTAGGTTTAGTTCCTCTTGAATGGGCACCTTCAAGCCATTCATGTACCTTGCCAATTTCTCTTCCTCATTTCTGCCATATTGGTCTTCATACATAGTTTTAGGAGCTCCTCAGTGTATGAATCTACATCCATGTCCTTCTCTTTCAAACTTTTCTTCCTCCTATGGATTTTCACTCCATAATCCTTAGGTACATATGTCTCTTTAATCAAGGTTGTCATCCTATTCCATGAATTGATCATGCTCTTTCTATTTTTCACTCTCTCTATTTGGATGAAGTTCCACCAAGTTAGGGCTACCCCCTTCAACTTGGATCTTTCCATCTTTATTATTTGTTTTTCAAGGATATCCTCACATTCAAAGAATATTGTCAAAGCCTCTATCCAATCCAAGGCTAAATCTGCATTCACCTTGCCATTGAAGACTAGAAAATCTATCTTCTCCTCCATGATTCTCCTCCCCATGGATTTTAAGGCATCTATGATAGGCCTTGGCCTATAAGGATGTCTTTTTCAGAGCCATCATCCTCTTCTTCACTCCCTCCTTCATATTTAGACCCATCTTCTTTGTCCTTATCATCAAGCTCCTTATCATGTTCTTGAAGCCTCTTAGTTAAGGCTTGATTTGTAGCCCTTTTATCTCTCACCATCTTTGCTAACTCACAATTTGTGACCCTTGCAGGGATCTCCTCATTCTTAGGATCAGCCGAAGGCTTTGATACCACTTAATGTAGTATTGGATAGTGGAAGCCTTTAAACAAAAAGAAATGGTGATCTTTCCAAACCCCTCAACACCCAAGGTGAAGGGTCCAAGTGCCAAATATATTTATCACAGGTATAGAAAGGGCTTAGAGAAGATTATCACAACCCTACACTATAACATAACCTAATCACTAGGATTACCAAGGTTCTAAGCACCAAAATACAAAAATGCACTATTGGATTCCTTGAAAAAAAAGAGGGATCAAACCCCAAAAAGTGGATACAAAGACCAGGGGTGGTCTACAATCACTATTTTTTCCTATTTAGGTCTTACTCACAAGGACTCAATGGTTCTTTCCTTCAAAAGCAACCCATAACACCAAGTTGCTTCACAACCCAAAGATTTGGCTTGTAGCCCTTCCTAGAGTTAAAATGAACATAATTTTTAATATATCCAAATGAGATGATAGTGTGCTTAGAGATTCTAATACCCTTTTGGGTTTTACAAGACATTCAAGAACACCAAAGGATGGAAATGCATAGAGGTTGTTGTTGTTTCCACATTAGACTGGGTTGATAGGCCTAATTAGGGCTCCAATTGCACTACAAGTACTCTTTCTCCTATGTCAAAACTCAAAACAAGTATGGATACATGTGTAGTCATGTATAATAACCTAAAGTTCAAGGTTTCAAACTTTTATGAATCCCCACCCAAGATCTAAGGATGATTGTCCTTAATTGTTGTTTGGTGTACACATAGGGTATGGTGACAAATCCAACCCTCTGCATTTTATAGCACTTAACCTAAAAAATATCAAAATAAATTAATAAGTCTTGTGTTCCACCAAGGGGCATCAATTTCTCATGGTGGAATGCATCAAAACAACCCAAACCTATTAGAATCCTGATTTTAAGGTTAAATTCTAGGCAGAGAGAGTAAAAGTTTGATATCTCCCACACTAGTCCTAATTAAAGAATGAGACTTGTTGAAAAATGATGAAGACTCAATTTTCCAACTTCTTTTGTTATTGTCACATTCCCCAACATCTTTACTAATTCAAACAATGGCCTAAAACATAGAATTTGCAAAGAAATGTTGTTTGTTTTTATTGATAAATTACCAAATTATACTATTCTTCCCACCACCTACCTATGAGGGATTTGTAGGGAATTCCCAATGGTTGCATGAATATTTTAAACTATTTTAGCCATTTTGAGAAGAGATTACAAGTTTTTCAAAACTTTTAAGAAAGTTGCTCAAAAGTTGCATGACAACTTTTAGAGCAACTTTTGCAAAATTTGTAAAATAGCAAATTTAATGATCAAACTTGGTCCAAAAACTATACTAATGATCCAACATGGATCTAAACCTTAAAAACATAAAAAATCTAAGATCTTATTAATTTTTAGGCTTATTGACCATTTTGACCTTAGTTAGCTAGGGGCTTATAATCATGCCAATCTTGGAACTTGGTCCAAGAATCTAAGATCTAAAAATATTATATATGCATGAACTATGATGCAATTTATTGGTTAGAACCTAGAATAAATCTATAATTTTGTTACTTTCTATGTTGATTTCGATCATGGAAGATAACGCTATTTTTACCAAGCAAGGAAAGGAATAGTGTTTATTGCCAAGTTATGGAGACATGGTTGTTAGAAATTTATTTAAAACTCCCCTTGGGATTTGTGACAAGGGCTTAACCACCTTCTATGTACTATAAGTTGAGTGGTTGTATCAGGCATCGGTAGATTGGTCTTTTGGTACAACAGCAACCCCACTCTAACAAGTGGTATCAAAGATAGGTCACAAGTTCAAATCTTCAGACCCTTAGGTAACGTTGAGAGGAAGATTGATAGAAATTTATTTAGCACTCCCCTCAAGATTCATGAAAAGGGCTTAACCACATCTTGTGTACTATAAGTTGAGTAGTTGTATCAAGCATTAACAAATGGGTCTTTTAGTGCAATGACAACCTCACTCTAACAATGGTAGTAAGTGTCGAGCTCACAATATTGACTATGCATGTTGAAAGTCATATGATAATCAAGTTTACAACTATTCAATAATTGAGCATTTATTTCCAAATATGAATGATTATATACTCAATTTTTGACTCATTTTTACTTACCAAAGTTTATTGACTACATGAAGAGCATGAAGGCAACTTGAGTAAGAAAATTCAAGTGTTTATGAACTGGATTTAGCTTCTATTGGTCATTAATAATCATATTCAAAAGGTATTTAACTATTGTTGAGTTAGATTTTTTCTAGATATTTGAATTGGAATCTAGGTCTTCTACAAATGTTAAGAAAGAGGGGAAAGAGGTTTTTAATGTTTAATTGATAAGTAATGACTAGTTACTTTCAGGATTTTAAGAAATCCATGAAATAGAGGTTGAGGATCCCTATATCACTTGTGGAAAAACATTATTATGATGTTTGTTTCCTAGTTGATGCAAACTACACATATTTGCAAGAAGCTATACCTAGGGTCAGATGGGTGAAGCCTTTCCCATATGAGATAAATGTAGATGAGGCCTCTGTAGCTATTACAACTCGATTAGCAAAAGATATTGACAAGAGTGCCACCTCATTTGGAAATTATGAGGAGGCCAAATCAAGGATCACAATAGACTTGAAAATAGCTACTATTCTTAGGAAGAAGAAAAAACTAGTGATAAAGATGAAGGAAACATCTAGTGAAGAAGAAGACAAAGATGAAGAGGAAGAACAAGGCTAAGCCCCATTCGCATTAACTTAAGGATAAGGAGAGGATAAAGAAGAAGATGTAGAAGGTTTCAAGGGAGAAGAAGTCGAGGAAGCACCAAAGTACACAAAGGCTAAGAAGAGAAAGGAAAAAGAACAAACAATGGAGAAACCTAAGAATCTTGTGAAGAAGCAACAATAGAAGCCTGCAATATTTACTACTAGGTCAAGCATAATGGCAACCATTGTTCAGGAAAGTGAAGTTAGAAAGCCTAAAGGAAAGAGGACACTTGACATAACCAAGTCAAGTGAGCTTGTTAACAAGACATACAAGAGATCAAAGAAAAAGATACTGCCTCAACTAGATTCAGATGAGGAGAAAACAAAGTCAGAAGACATGAACGAATTTAAAGTGTTGAGGAAGCTATATATGTCATGATGGCTACATTTAAATCAACTTCTCTAAAAATTTCCAACTTACTACCGAAGAGTCAATATGACTGAGTTGAGAAAAAATTGCAATATAGCTTGAAAATTGAAAGACAAATTAGGGAATCAACTTTAGCCTAAGTTATGTCAGATTAGACAAAAGAAAGATTGTTAGAGCTATGGAAAAGCATAAGGCTAAAATTTTCCCCAAATATAGAGCTTTCCATATCTTAACAAATAATATTGAAGATGTAGTTACCAAGAGTACAACAATTTGGAAATCAATATATGGGTCATCAACTATAGCAATCAAAGACAAAGGTGAGCAAGAAATGCAACATCTTAAGAAAATTGAACAAGAGGCAACAAATGTTGCAAAAGAGGTTCCAATCAAGGATGGTAATTTGGAAGTTACTGAGGAGACAATAGAAGAAGAGGCCATAGTTGATAATGTGCAACAACATGTTCAATACAAACAATGTTGAGTGTCATTCCTCCACATATGACCAAGTGAATTAATAGTACTTACTACAAATAAAGAATTTTCCTGATAATTTAGTTTAGGACATCAATCCGTTAACTAAAAAAGATTTGAAAAAAAAAATTAGACTTGACCACAACAACTCAATTATCGTTAAATTTCATATTGGTGAGAGTTGATGAGATTCATAATGCAAAAGTTGCATCATTAGGGGAGCAACCAAAAGATGCATCTAATGTGCTCCCTCAATCCATAGAAGTATAGGAGAAGGAAAAGCAAGATCTATAGACATATCAAAATGCAAACCTAGAATAGATAGTTATTACAAGTAAGACACAATCTATAATTTTTATAGTTATATTTCAAATAAAATAGGCTGAGGTACAAGAGATAGATACAACATTGCCTATCCTACACAGTTCAAGTATGGCAACTAAAGTTATTATTGAAAATTATGGAACTGAAGTTTACATAGGTTAGGGAGCAAGTTGTGTACCTACTCAACAAACACAAGGTGAAGCACAACAAGTAAAGAATAAAGATGATAAGCTTGAAGAGTTGAAGGTGACTACTACACTAGAAGAACAAACTACCATATAGAATTTGGTTACCCTACCAATTTATTTTGCTCCTCCCAATAGTCAAGCTCTTTAGAGATCAAGCACACATGTAACACCTTTGCAAATATCAAGGCCAGATGCAAGTACATCAAGGTGCACAAATGATACATCTTTTTGAGATGGAAGTTTAGATCAGCTGATTGAGTTACCCAAAAATTATTTGGCAACCACCACAATTGAAGAGGTGGGCATTCTGCAAGAAGCTATGTAGAGAAAGAGGACACAAGAAATGATGAGAAAGGAGTATAAGGAAACGAAAGTTGTGAATGAGATGAAAGACATGTTTTATGAAGCTTTTAGTCTCCCTAAGATGAATGAAGAGAAACCCACCATTGAACAACTTGTCCCTATTGTTGACAAACTAAAGGATGAAGACCTAGATTCTAATGTTAAACTTTTAGAAAGGTATTCAAGGAAATTTCACGCAAAGGTATTGGAGAAGATATCTAGTTCTATTTAACTAAGACAGGTTGATTTAATGACCAAAATGAAGAGTGTAAAGAAGGTGTGAAAGAATATTTTCTCTCTCTACACCAAGCTATGTGATGTGAATATTGTCACACGGGAAGTTTAGAGGGGTATTGACCAACTACAAGGAGATTTATAAACTACAGGTACTACTCTTAAGTTATCTCCTAGTCAAAGCCAAGCTCAATTTTCAGAGATTATTGTCCACACAAGGTATGCTTGCCAACCTAAAAGCACAAGATGCAAACATTCAAGCTACTTTGATAAGTATCCAATCCATGTTAACCCCACATATGGAAGTGTTGCATAAGGAACTAGCCTATGTTGAGATATTGATGAAAAAAGATAACCAACTTCCAACTCATGATGACTTATTTGACCTTGTTGTCTAGCTAGATATTCAATATCAATCTCTAGAGGTAGCATGCAACAATTGGGATGCAATTTTGAAGATTATAATGCATATCCATAAATAATTTTTGGACAAATACATTATCAGTGTACCACCCATGACATAAGTGTCAAAAAGAGGAGGATATGAAATTTTTGTTGATAAAGGGGAATAGTGGAAATGAGCAATACAATTTTGAGTAAGGAGGAGTAATAATGCAGAAGCAAGGAATAAAAAATCTACTCAACAAGAATATCAAATTCAAATATAGAAATAGAGGGAGTAATGGAGAAATAAGGTATGATAGTTAGTCATCTATTTTGAAAAAAATTGAAGTTTTGAAGTTTTGAAAATTTGTATGAGAGCTGAGTCATAGATATATATTGTCTGAGTTATGCTCATAATAAGGATTGTATATGTAAGACAACATTTTTTTTCACTTCATCTCAAAGGGGGAGATTGTTAATCTCATACTAGTTTTGACAAGGCAGTAAAAAAATAGTTAGCCATTATCTATCAATATTTTAGTTCAAGTTGAGTGATCAAAGTGAGCCTAGGAATCAATGTGAGCCCAATGATCAAAGCATGTTGAGCATTGGTTGTTAGACAATACATGCCGAGCAGATAGTATGTTTCATGTCACTCATGAGCTAAGAAAAATATACATGCCAAATAATTCAGGAGTCAACTAAATAGTGTATGTCGAACCATTAAAAAGCTGAGTTATAGCATTGATAATATAATGATGGTTGATCATTAGAGCCTTTAGATGTTTATTGAAAAACTTTGGATGTAGTTGTTTGTAATGGCACAAACTTCTATGTAAACCATTTTTGGGCTGACATAATGATTATTTTATGATTCTAGAAGATGTGTATGGAGGTATATTATGAATCCCTATGAAGTACATACAACCAATCAAATTAAGGAATGTTCTAAGCAGCAATATGGATCAACCTTAGTCATTGATTCTTACCTAACCCTAGTCCACCTATATTTACTTAAGGAGACAAACCCTAAAGAGTTTGTATGAATAGAAGGCGATGAACGCCAACTTTTGAGAGAGAATTCATGATGGTTATGGAGGTTGTGATAATATTCTAAATTAAAAAATTAGTTAGAGAGAATAGAGGAAAGTAGAGAGAGAATATAAGAGACATATCTGATTAGAAGGATCAAGGTTTTATCAGTAAAGACAAGATCTGACATCTAGTAACAAAGTGCTAACCGAAGGATCATGGTGTCAAATCATTTTAATAGGTGATATAGAGAAAATTTCCTAATAGAGTAGTCTTAATAGACTTGCATAAATCTCTTAATTGAGTGCTTTCTTTATTGTAAGTTTAAGTCCTCTAACAAGGCACACTTTTAGCAAGGTGTTGAAATATTTTGATAGGGTGAGACCTAACAGTCTTTGTAAGCCTCTAACAGGGTAGACCCCTCACAGGGTAGATCATAGTTTATGGTCAAACTTATTGTAACCATAATTGGCTACACTTTACATCTGCACTAGTGAAGATTTGTGGTTGTCATCCCCACCCCATTTTTACCTTCTCACTGGAGGGTTTCTAGGTAACAAATTTATTGTGTCATGTGTTTTTTTTTTTCATGCTATGGATGAACATGTGTAGTTAGATATTTTAGTTTACATGCTAAATTATGAGATGGATGTGTGGTGAATGTTTTATGATTAAAGTTTTGAATTTTTGATTTATCTCCACCCCCCCACACCAAGATTTTGCATTCCCATTGTTATTTCCAACAATTGGTATCAGAGCATTGTTCTCTAGAAAGGGAAACTTTACAACTTTTGATGAAAGATCTTGAAGATGCAAGTCTAAAAGTTGGGAAAGACTATTGAGAACTAGAAGATTGAAGTACATCTTGTCCTACACCAACTCAATAAAGCAAGAGATGAACTATCTCATTCATTGCAAAGAAGAAAGGAACTGGCTATTCAGCTAAATGATACTCTTACCAATAAGAAGAAAATTTTGAATTGTTTAAGAATGGAAATTCAAGTGAGTTTGATGTAGGAGTTGTAGATTTGATGAAAAAGAACAATGCCCCAACTGAAGAGGTCAGAAATCTTAGGATAGAATAAGAAGTCCAATCAGTATTGCTATGTGAGGTGACTAAATAGAAAAAGAAAGCTAAGGAAGATAAAGTCATGATTGAAGATGACAAAAGGACATTGACCAACAGACTAAAAGAGAAGACATTAGATGTACACAAGCTTTCTAACATGCAACTAGATACAATGAATCAATTGATGATTGCAAACCATGAATTGAATGGAAAGGACTTTGACATCACAACCTTGAAGTTACAAAATGATCAACTGAGGGATGAACCGAGAGAAAAAAATGAATCCACTAAAAGTTTCAAAAAACCTAGTGAAGTCGTCAAATACTTTGAGAAACTGATGAAATCTCCAAGACCTAACAATGAAATTGTTGTATTGGTATACACTAGTAATGAGGAAGGAAAATTGTCTAAAAGTGGTGAGCAAAGAAATAACAAAGGTAAGAACTAGAAACCTAGTTGTCATAATTATTGAAAGCTAGGTCATACAACAAATGTTTGTAGCAGCAACAATCTGAATCAAAACACCAAGAAAAAGTTCAAGGGTTATTTTCATAAGAGCAACAAGCAAGGACATTAGGCACATGAATGTAGGACCAAAACCATAAGCACTCAGAGATTTAAAGGATAGTGCCACAATTGTCAGAAGTATGGACACAAAGCATATGAATGCAAATCTAATGCCAAGTAGACATCAAACAAGAAGATAAAGGTACAACAAAATGGAGAATCTTATGATTGGGATTACAACACAAGGTATAGTTGTCACTATTATCAAGAATATTGCAAGACATGGTGGAGAAATAGTATCATGAAGAAAGAAGGTATGCCATAATATCAAGAATGAAATATGTACTAATTACTCTTAATACTTATGTGATCTAACATATTTCAAACTTTATATAGGTTTCCTGACACATCAAAGGCAACCAAAGCAAGAAAAAAGAAGCACAAAAAGCACAAGCTCATATCAGGTGGATATTCAAGATTTGTTGCATGAATTGTAAGTATACCTAAATGAAAAATTATATACAAATATTTATGAATTGTAAACAGTTTGGTCTTTGATAAAATTGATTACAAAAAAAAATCATGATACCAAGCAAAAATGTAGGCATTGGAGTTTAAAAAACAACTTTTGAAGAGGACAAGAAATTGTTGGAAATGATTGAAAAGATCATTAATTGAAGAATGAGGGAACTATTAAAGAATGTTTTCAATCATTGTTTTGTCATTGATGTCAAACTTGCTACTTATAGGGATGAAAATTACTTAAGTGATCCAATTACTATCACTTAGTTGATTGACAAGGAAGGAGTTAATCAATAAGATGTAACTAGAGCACCTAGAGAAAGGTTGAAGTTATGTTATTGTAATGAAGTATAAGGATCAACTAAGACATTGATAAAATAGTGTATTGATGACATATTCTAAGACACAAAGGTTAGACACACTTAGACACATTAGAAGTGTAAGGTTTAATTAAGTCAATTTGTAAAGCTTAACTAAGTTCATATGTGAGTGATGAGCAAGCTAGTTGAAGCTGAGCAAATCCAAAAATTAGTGTGTGTCGAGTAACCTTCAAGTGTCGAGTGAAAAATTCTTCATGTGCTGAGCATCAAAAAAATTTAGTGAATGCCGAGCAAAATTCTTCAGGTGCCGAGCACGAGTAAAACATAGTTGGAGCCAAGTAACACAGTAAGTGTCAAGTATCAGTAATCCAATGATGTTAAGTTGCTACATTGTTTGAAAAGTCAAAAGATTTTCCAGATTAGTAACGATAAGTTTGTTACATTGATTTTAGTGATCCAATAGGATGATAAGGATGATGAGTTGGTATCATAGAGTTTTATACCAACCAATTCCAAGCGAAAATAGAAGGACTTATCTTAATGTTTCTAGAGGAAAAAATTTGGAGGGAAAACAATATCATTTTCTCAAATCAATTCAAGTTGATGAGTGGGAAATGAAGAACATAACCTTTTTATAAGGAGTTACAAGTTAGAGATCAAGGTGAGAGTTGAATGTGGTTACAAGTGAGAAGTGTGAAGAAGCCAAGAAAAGGCCAGTGTGAAATGTCAAAAGAAAGACACAGTAAGGAAGAACAGAGCATTATGACTTTGAGTTGATCAAGTGAACATAGCATGCATTGGTACAACAAGTTGATGAACTCAAGGAGACAGATCTTGAAGGGTGAACAAGCTGTCTAAACTGCAAGGAAGGAAAGCCAAGCAAGGAAGAAGGACTGAAGTGTGATCTGAATTCTGCAAGGTTTGAGTTGCAATCTGTATCAAGTCAAAAGCTTTTTAATACTTTCTTACCATTGTCTTAGATATTGAAATCCTACATTGCTAGATTAGCTTAACAACTAGGTGGAGAAGCCTTTGAGAAGGTAATTGAAAGTCCCATGGATTTGGGTGGGCCTAATAGCCTTATGTAAATCCTTTAATAGGGTGACATTCCAAGTTGAATGTTCTTAAGTCCTCTAACAAGGTACACTCTTAACAGGGTGTTAAAATTCTTTAATAGGATCACATTTATTAGTGTGTTGTAGCCTTTAATAGGGTAAGCCTTTAATAGGGCATCACTTCAGAAGGGTGAGAAAAGAAGGTAGCATGTTACTAGTGGTTTTCACAAATTGGGATTCCACGTAAATCCTTATGTTATGTGTTGATTATTTATGTTTCATTATTGCATATTGTTTACAGTAGCTTGCTAAAATAAAGGTTAAAGCTTGGATGAATAATAGAATGCATGGGCTTACTATAGTTTCATTAAAAGGTTGAATTGGACATTATTGGACCTTGAATAACTAATTCACCCCCCTCTCAGTTATTCTAAAGAATTCTAAAAAAAAATTAGCCTACATACAAGGCTATATGGTCATGGTTGAACAACTTCAAGCAATGAATGTGCAAGGTTCTTATGTTGGATCTATCAATGATGTAAAAATGTCAATTGATTTTTATTTCAAATTGAATAATTCAGCAATTATTTATTTGATATTAATTCCCAAAAATATAAGTCATTATATTTGTTTTAAGTAAGGAAACAATGATTATATATTTGTTTAACACTTTAAAGTAAATATGTTTATATGTATTAAATTGAATAATTAACATTTCTCAATATTTTTCTTATATTTATATGTATATATTGTTGATAAATGCACTAATTATTTATATTGGATTGCAGCCTGTCAACCCTGATACAACATCTAAGCACCATGGAGGCATCTATTTGAATATGCATTGTAGTACTAAAGGCATATATTTTCTATTCAATTTTTTATTTCTAAATTATTAATACAAGTAAACATTTTAAATTGAATTTGGTGTAGTAATACAAATTTAACTACAATATGTGTTGGGATTAAGAAAACATCTTGTATTGTAGTTGCAAGGGATGTAGAGATTGTTCCTGATTAGTGTGTTGAGGTTCAAGTCATAAAGAAATATGATGTGGTTGGACAAGGTAAAGAGCACCACAATGTTCTTTAAAGTCTCAAATTCTTTAAATTTAACCCTTTTATTTTTTATTACAGAGGACCCACCTTTGAAAATGATAGTGAGATCACATCCACGGGTGAGAAGAAATATTGATGACAACATGGATATGTCTCTAGAACAATATTGGGAAGAACAAAAAAATAAATGATTCTCATTTATGTAACTTATTTGATAATGGCTGATGTTTAAGTCTAGATGTTTTAATTATGTTCTATTGAATGTTCTAGTGAATTTGATATTTTAATGTTAATGTGCATGTTCTAATGAAACTTGTGTTAATGCATGTTATCATGTGATAATTCATGAATGTTACATTTTATTAATAGAATTAATAAATTTTAGATGTTAATGAGGAATTTAGATTTTTTTTAATGTTTTTTTGGTGGGGGGAGGTGGGGGTGCAAGTCAGCTTCCACATTCATGCGGTTGGCCTTGTTTAGTAGAGAATATTAAACTATTCTTTAAACCAAGTGAAGCTCAATGTTAACCTATGATTGCATGACAACTAACTGTGACAATCTCTTAGTTTCAGACAATGCAGAAGAAGACCATAGTTGAATATGCAATCTCGATTCAGAGTGGTAGAATCTTATTTTAGATGCGATGGAAAAATGACATGCACTAGAAGATGAGAAAATGATGTCACTTTTGTAGGTATGAAACCATTTTTTGATATATTTTGTTGTACGTATCCACATGAATATGAATATTTTTAAAGAAAACTAATTTTATTCTCTAAGAATTTAAGATTTTCTAGAAGAATTAGTAAAAATTAAAACAAATGATTGTTAATGAAATTGAATACAATACATCTACTCCTAATTTATCTATCATAAAAGATCAACATAATCCTCACTATCATAATAAATATCACATTCTTATGATAACACAAAATACTAAATAAAACTCATGTGAGTATTGAGTCTCAATTATAAATATCCAAAATAGTGAGCTCTTGAATCCCTAATTTTCTAAGAGGGGGCATATACCAATAATAATATAAGTGCATTATTTCACAAATTTTAATGGAACAACATAGTCAATGTAGTAGTTTTCAATCTTACCATCCTTCACATGTGCAACATATATATCACAAGAGCATTATTGAGTAGCTAGACCCTTTTCACACTCCAAAGCCTCTCCCCATCAAGTTCGATCAAACCATCCATGTCATTCACTATATAAGGACAATAAAGAGCACCAAAATGGACAATATAAATAATCTCCTTGAGTCGATGTATGATATAGAAAGGATTCTTCCTTAAATTCAAGGAGTCATCTACTCTAATCACAATTTATCTTCAAGATGAAGAGATGTTATGTAAATGTCAGGGATAGGAATTGAAACCATTATCTTTCTTCGATGATGTTCATACTCTTCCTTTGCACGGACTTGGATTTTTATGGCAACCATATCTACATGATTAATTTTGGTTCTGGTTTAATAAACATTAATTCTAAGGTGAATATCTACAAATTTCAATGAATATGTGTTGGTTTGGTTTAGTCAATTAAAGCTTCCAATCTAATATAGTTGAGTTTTTGAAGAATATTTGTCTTCTTGTGTCATGAGTATTTATAAAGATAAAAATTAATATTTTACATTACATATCATCATTTATTATCATATTGGGATAGAAGGAAAAGAATAATGAATGACACATCCTAATTGACTTTTTTTTAATAAACCTTTCCATTTTCTTCACAAAATGATGATAAATTATTATGTTTATTTAGCCATTACAATTCATAATTCTTAAATTTTTACATCACCTGGTCATGAGGGTTATCAATTACCTCTAGTAAGAAGCATTCCTAAAGGTAAGGAAGAAAACAATAGTGATTTAATATAGTAATAAAAAAATATAAAATGCTAATAGCTTTATAGGTTAGCATTGAAGTGTATTAATAAATGTATGATTTGGCTTTATAGTACCATATAAGGGAATTTATGTGGTTTTAGACATTTGGATATCATTAGGTTTGATTAAAAAATAAAGATAATTAAATGCTTTTCTTAATAAATCTAGAAATGTTAGGTAGTCGATTGGGTAGCCCAGCTGCTTTGAATTGGGAATCTACGTGATTATTAGGTAGAACTAAAGAATACATGTCAACAATTGATTCATTGATATCCCTATTTTCTTTGAAAGGTTTTTTTTTTTGCAGTCTTCTATATTGTTAGAACTTCTTGCAATTGGATTTTTTTCTTAATCTTTTTGCTTTGTAGGATATGGATGAATCATGATCTATATAATAATAATAATCTCAAGATTTTGTAATAAATCCCATGTTGTACTATGTTGTCTTAGTTTTTAGTTTTCTGTATTATTATTTTTAGCTTTATGGATAAGAAAAATATATGTATACATAGTAAAAAGCTACTCAATTTGGTTTTAGATATTGTTTCATGTTGTTGGATAAACATTCAAGTTCATATGCAAAAATTATATAGCTTCTTCTTTGAATGAGAAGTCATATTTATTAGTTCCATTTTTTCAGCTCTTATTTGTAGTTTTATAGTTTTAATTTATATCCGATCTAATTAAGAATTTGAAATAATCTAAAAATAATTAGACATTCTAAGAATGCAAAAATGAGTGTCTATTATTATTTTTAAACAAGATATCATCATTTTGGGTAATCATGCATCCCAATTACAGGTTGCCTTTAGTTATGTAACCACATGTACAAATATTTTGTCCCTCAAGTTTACATAGGAATTAAAGCTGACTTGAATGGACTATGTTATTTATGTCAAATCAAAAGACATTTTAAAACATTTAAGCCAACACAGTTACTCATTCCAATAGTCATAATGAATCTAAGCCCCAAAGATGGAATTCTTTTTAATTTTAGCCCAAGTTTTAGATCTAATTTTAAGGTAACTACTACAAAGAGAATTTGTATGGTGGTAGAAATTTTGCTAGAATAAATATACCAAAGAATATAAACTAAATTCTAAATAGACCATATCTATAAGAAAAAATGATCTATGTATGACATACCTAATTTGATATGGTGATGGAAGAGAATTTGGAACCTTTTTCAATGTACCTTTCTTCCTCTTCTATATTAGAATTATTATTTTTCATTCCTTAATTCAAAGACCCAACAACAAAGGTTACAATTGACTAATAGACTTGAAGTTGTGGGTCACCCTCATGGTCTCTGGTTTGCTTCTTCCTCTAGGTTCAAATGGTGGGAGTGGCTTGGGTCTAACTATTCTACACCCATGGGAGACTAGTATTGCCCTAAGATCACAACCACAATTGCTATCTCATCTACTATCATAGCTAACTAGTTCCTATGTATTCTTGTAGGTGAAACAACAACATGAGAGTCCATAGGAGTATTCTATGAAAGGTTGGGTGATAACATACCATATCTAGAGGAAGTTCCAAGCATGTACACCTCCAATAGAATTGGAAAATTTAGAATATATTATGTTGATCAAAAGACTCTTTATGCATCCCAAAACAAAGGCATACAATTAATAGTGGGACTCCAGAATGAGGAGCTCCCTAATATTACATCAAGCCAAACCACTACAAGACAATGGGTTGCAGACAACATTCAGCCCCAATACCCCAAAACCCTCATAAAATACATCTCAATCGAGAATGAGATACTACTTGATACACCCTACACATCCAACCTCTTCCCTACCATGAAAAACATCTACAATTACTCTATGCCATCAACTTACACAATGAAATCAAGGTCTCTACAAAAATACCCATGTCTTCCCTTAACATTTCTTATCTTCATTCTTCAAGAACCTTCAGCACTAAAATAACCTCAACCATGCACTCCATATTGGACTTCCTTCTAGGCCCCCTTTATGGAAGATTTGTACCCCTATTTTGCCTATGCCTCTAATCAAAAAGATATTCATCTCCCTTATGTCCTCTTCCAAGAGAGGACTCCCAATGAAGTGGGTTACAAGAAATTGTTTGATGCAAGTGTGGATTCTCTCATTTATGCCATGGAAGCCTTGGGTCACTCAAAAATTCCTATTATTGTTGTTGAAAGTGGTTGGCCTTCTTATGGGAATGCTAATGGCGGTGCAAATGTAGGCAATGCAAAGATTTACAACATCTATATCAAGCACATTTTGTCTAATCAAGGGACTCCAAAGAGGCCTAACCAAGCCATGGATAGTTTTATGTTTGCCATGTTCAATGAAGATTTGAAGCTTGGAAATACCATAGAGAAGAATTTTGGGCCCTTTTAGCCTACTAAAACATAAGTGCACCCTATAAATTGTATAGGTTAAAATCTAGTGGATTGTAATTTGTTCCCCTAGTTTTGGATAAGTATGCATCACTCTCTTTGCTAAGTTCCTATCAACATGGATATTTTGTTGGGTTTAAGCATGTTGCAAGTTTTTCTAAGTCTTCATGATATCTGCACTATGTTGTGTCACATCCTTTTCTCTTGGGGCTCTACAATCCATAAAGACAAAATTTGAATATGAAGTAGCATCATGAAAGTAAACCACAAAAAACATTAACGAAACCATAGGCTTTCCCATGTTGTAACTATGATCTAAAAATAAGAAAATTTTGGTGTCATGGCTATCCATTGGTCTTGCAATGCCACAAAAGAAATATTTGTTTAATAATTTGACTAGTCATGACCATTGCAACGATCCATTCCAATGGCTAGTCGTCCCTTGCAGAACACATCTGTTGCAAAAAAAACATAACTATGATCACAAGATTTGGTAGATAATTGTTGCTTGTACAATGCCATTTTCGCATACACATCACAATTTTGATGGTTGAATAAAAGCTTAAACCATCATTTTTGATGACATATTGTCGCAATTGCAATGTCATGAACATGAAATCTTGTCCCTCCCTTCTTCCAAGTTATGATAGTGTCATTATTTGCCATTATGATAGATACCCTTGTCGCCTCAATTTGAGAAAGCAAAACTCCAATAGGAGCCAATTTGTGGTTCTGTCACTAGAGTGATAGATTTACATCACAATTGCAATAGCCTGCCATCACAAAATGGGTCCAAATGTAGTAGTCTAGAAAGTAGTTCAAAAATTGGCTACTGGCATCTTGATATTTAGGTAGAGACTTGGTTTCTAGTGTAGGTGTATCCATAAAAAGCCAATACAAAAGTAAGATACCCTATTATGACTCATGCCCTTCTTCTATTTGTCCTCATCTATCCTCATCAATTGTCTTCTAACTACTTCCCATGGGCAAAGCCTTGATCTCACCAACTACCTCCCAAACATAAATCTCTCTCTTAGTTGGTTAGTCAGTGCCTCTAATAGTCTCCAAGTTTTTCATGAACTTATTCCATCTAACATCTGTAATGACCCTTGATTTTGTCACAAATCGGTTCATGTCTACCTCAACCTTAAACAAAGAATCAATCAAATCATAGAAAGAAACTTCATCAACATCTCCATCATATATTGTTACAACACTTTCCAATGTCACAATATGATCAAAATATGTTGACCACTCCTACCAATCTTTCAACTTGTTATCATTATCAATAATAGAAGGAATGAAATTATCAATACCTTCACTCATTATCTTCATCTTACTTTGTATCACCTCTAATTTATTTGTAAAATAGCTAATCAACTCCTTAAGTGCTTCCAAATCCTCTTTTACTCTGAAAAAATTGTCTGGCAATTCTAGCTTCTTAGCCATAAGAATGATCAATCTATTAAAGAGTTGAATTTATGATCTCCACTAATTAAAAATAGGAGTTAGCCATGTCAAGGCTTCATCACATATGTCTACTATATTCTACAAAGAGATAAAGATGTTGTGAACTTACTTGGACACTCTCTTCAAAACATATATTTTGTGAGTTAACATTCCCTTTAGCACATTTACCTTTAATTGGTTGTCCTAGCTTGGAGCCCTAGTCTTCATTATAGAAATTGCTTACTCTATCCCAACTTCTTTTACCTCTATCATTAGAGCAACTTGTTCACTGCCTCCTTCTATTTTGTCAACCTTCATATCACTCTTACTTTCTTCCATGACCTTGAGTTTCTCTTTCAAAGTGGAAATTTCATTTCACAATCCATGCATCTTATTTTCCAATTCTTTCATCCTTTTCTTTAGTACATAACTTTTTTTGAGTTCTTCCTCATACAATTTTCTAGTGTCAATATATTCTCTAAATCTTTGGGCAAGGTAGTCTTCAAATTTCCCTACCTTAGCTTCATTAATGAAGGTAAAGTGCTACAAGGCACTTGAGATCTCACTTCCAATGGTGGAATCCAATGTGCATGTGATAGCACTACCTTGAGTTGTATCTTGCACATCCATCAATCAAGGCTTTTTTGTTTCAAGAGAAAAGCTCCATACAACTAAGGTCTTTTTATCTATGTTGAAACTTGATCCTCTCTACAAACATTGTGTCCCAAAGGCTTCATAAGAAATGGAATTATCATGTCTCCTAATTTGGTCCATCACAAAGGTTGTTCAGAAATCCCACCCAGGCACCAAAAGCATGCCACTACTATGTACCATATCCCTAGCCTCATTCACCATCATGGTCTCATTATCTAGGTCATAGGCTAAGAGCTTCTCTATAAGCTCTTTTGTCTTCTCTTCACTCTCCCCCAGTTTTAACATCAAAGTTAATTCTCTTTGCCTGACTTTATACAAAAATCTCTTAAATTCTTTTAATTTTATAGAATCATCATCTTCTAAAAAAAATTCAGCTTGGATGATCCTATCATCCAGCCTTGTTGCAGTTAAATGTAGATCTACCAAGGAGCTCTCTATTGCCTTTATTCTTTCCTCCAAATAATTTGTCCTTATGTCAGAAAAATATTGGATTTTTCTAGGCATTAGCCACAATGTCCTTTACTTTACTCTTTCAGGCATACAAACAATCTTTTGCCTCTTATTTCCCTTTGCCACCCACGTGGATGCTTTAGGTTGATCTCTTCCTCTTCCAACTCTACATCTAGCTCTATAGAGTCTAGATTTACTCTATCTTCTTCTCCTTAATCATGTGGCAATTGTGACATGATATGGTAGTAGTTTTACAACAAAGTTCCAAGCCTAAATGGATAGGCAACTTTTGAACAAAAATTCTCAAAGTTAGGGTCCTTTTTCTTCATCCCCCTCTCTACTCTTTTTATGTCTTCAAATTTCCTCAACCTTTCCTCCACGTAACTCTCAATCAAATTATTTCTAACTAAATGTTCTTGAGGTAATTCTTTAATGTTTGGAAGAATGTAATTTCTGATTTCCTTCAAAGCATTCTTGACTACATTCTCAAGATCAAAAATTTTGTATAGTGTGGAAAACAAATTAGAATGCCTTAGAAATTCATGAATTTTATCAACTATTTCTTTCCCAATTGTAATATCTCCAATCTTGAAACATTTGCATAAGAAGGTTCCTTTGTGTAATTTAGCACCTAGGTATTCCCTAACCATCATGATGAGTTGCCATAAGAATTTCATTATTCCTATCCTAGTTAGTATATATCTAGGCAATATATGTGGCAGCTAGGGGAATGCATAAACCCTCATGATAGAAATTGCTTGGAACAAGACTGCATCTCCCCAATTATGATCTAATTTCTAGCATCATCCCTCAAAAATGTAGACCTTAATATTCTCTTTAGAATTTTAGGAATTCTTTCTTGTTGGGCACCCAACATTCTCATGAAAACAAAGCTAAAAAAGTTTTAAAATGAAAAAAAACTAGAATAGGGCTAATACATGTCCCGTACCTAAATCCACAGTTACACTGGTGATTCTCCATCAAGGTCTAATTTTTTATCAATTAAATTGGTACTGAAAATCATATGCATCAAGAGTAAATAGTGATAGAATTTGAAATTTCCAAATTCCCCCCTATGAGTAGTGGTAATTTGTTCTTGCATATACTCAATGGTGTACATCACATAATCCTATTCAGTGTTTGTGAAGGGATCTTGAATTTTTAGGGCCATGAGGTAGGTCCTCCATACACCATATCAAAACCATCACTCCCTAGTGCTTTGTGCAAACCATAAATTGTGTTTTGCATATAATTTATGACTTTTTTTCATAGGGAAGATCTTCTCCAGTTTCTTCGGGTGTCTCCAACTAATTTGAACTCATATGGAATATGGTGAATCATCACCTTGCCAATATAAAACTTGAAATTCCTCTCAAACTTTTCTTGGAAGTCTTGGATGTCTATCTTCACACTCATATGTCCTTCAAGTTCAAAAGCCAAAGGAGGCATGATCAAGTGTGCACAATATGCTCTTGTCCTACTTGTGGAAATATTTGGTTGTAGGGTTGTATGATGCTATTAGGGCTTTCAATAAGTCTATGTCAACGTACAACTCAAGTAAGATGAGCTTTGCCAAATTCCTTCTCCATGGGTTTGAGGTGGTGGCTTTTTAAACCTGTTACTATAGAAAAACATGAATAGCTCATACCCATTTGTGTCTAGAAAAATGGAATCTCTGCAATACATATATGCATCACTAAAACTATGATCATTTGTAGCAATTACACTTGATGATCTAGGCAAGATATGGAGCCATTCTTCTACATATTAATTTGGCCTTCTTTGCATTATTTTTCCATTTTTTAAAGATGATTCTTGAACTATTTCCACCTCTTTATATTCCCCCCATCACCTCCTATTTCAAACATCTTTTCTTTGCAACTAAACCCTGAATTTTGAAATTCTCAAGAAGAGTTTGATAGTTTGAGAGCTTGACTACTTCTACAACTCAGTAATTTCTCTTTTGGTGTAATGCCCCACCAAGGGATCCAAAAGAATTAACTTATATTTTTAATAAGTTTTTCAAACATTCTTTTTTAAAACAAGAAAGATAACAACATACACATCAAACACATAGTAGCAAAAGCAATAACATGTAATCAACTAAAAGCATACATAATAGGTTACATTCCTTAAGGATCCCAAGACATTGAGTCACATTTAAATTAATTAAAACTAAGTCTAACAACTTCCACATCCAAATGAAAGAATAATTAAAGCTCCAAAGTCCATAACATACATTTGTTTTGAATGCCTCTTGGCAATTAAATTTGAAATGCTCAATCATCCACTGTACATGTCACGAGGTATGAAAGGCTTAAAAAAATAGACATATATAAGGATACATCCTCTTTAGATCCATGATACAAGTGCAATAAATTAAATGAAACCATAACATACATAATAGATCCATCCATCATAAAAGATATAACATCCATCATAGAAGATATAACATCCATCATAAAACACAACTAACTAAGTGTGTGGTACCTCCCAACTATTAATAACATCATTAGACCATCGTGGGCTCTATCCATCCCTGCACATAACATCCCAAACCACCAATCAGATCATCGATACTATCATAATAGGAATGTCACTCTTAAAACATGCTACAACATATGCATAAAGAAATCTAACATTCTAGAATAAAGCATAAGATGATCCTACAAACTAGATAACATCATCTATCACATGTTAATCATCAATCTAAGGAAATGCATTAGTAAATAACATCATCTAAACATGATAAAAAAGCATCCCAAGAAGCTCCAGCCACAGTGACTACAAATGGATCTCAATGGTAAGAGTAAAAAGCACTACCACCTAACCACATGGAACCTAAATGACACACTCCCAACACACTGAGGAGATAGTCTCAAGTCCCAAATAGGATATCAAATCACATAACACCAATACTCTATAAGTCCAAGAATCCTAAAAGTATACTAACTCAAAGGTTCCAACATAGACCAACATCTATACCTAGAGGCACACAAAGAAATGTAGTAATCTACTATGTAAGAAGGCAAGTGTCAATGCATAAATCATGTTCAGAGTTACCCGAGCAATCCCTTAGGACTCTCAGGTCCCTAGTGATCCCCGTGGCCACTAGTATCCTCTCGTACTAACGAGGCATACTATGGAATGCAAGGATGTAACCAACCATTCTCTCTACTCCCCTCCTAGTCTGCACTAGCACTCGAGGCATCGGCAAGAACAAACAATTACCTCTTATTAGGTTCATTTAAGTCAGTATTTAGTGTAATGTTTTCACTTATTAAACAATTTACAATGAGTTGCCCTGGCAGCCTCTTGGGGACCATGCAAGCCACTTATCGACACTACATATAGATAACCTACCCTAAGCCCATGAAATCACAAATCACATGATCACCTCAGCCCTATACAAGTGATTGGAAAGCATCAAAAGATAATCCACAATAATCACATCAGTTCTCCATGAGCAACTGAAAAGCATCAAATGATAATCATAATAATCATAACAGTTCTTTATAGGCAAATGAAGGCATCAATGATAAATTGCAATATCCAATGGTTCTCAATGAGCAACTAGAATAAATCACAATGTCCATCGATTCTCAACGAGAAACTAGAAAGCATCCCATAATGAATCACAATACCCCTTGGTTCTCAACAAGCAACCAGAAAGTATCCCAAAATAATACTGATGGAAGACTCCAAAATGGTCAAGTCAAAGATGTCACAACATGACATCATCAAGATCAAAACAAACACTATAGTCCCATCAAGGTGGCTAGAAAGTAATCCAAGTATAACTAATCGATGACTCAAAAATGGTTAAGTCAAGTATCTCATATACATATATCTCAACTTCACACAAGACGACTAAAAAGCATCAACAAATAGTAAATGCAAACATCTCATAGAGCATACCATCACATTACCATGGTTAGGTAATCAAGACTAAGTACAAATCAACATGATACCACACTCACAAAACCCTCAAGCCTCTGGTAGACGTCATATAACTGGTCAACAATTTAGTCAACCCCAAAACACAAACAATATACATACAACAATGTAAGTTTCATGTTTGGGTTTAGCCTTGAATACACAATGTCAATTTATAGTAAAGTTCCAATTTTCATTTTAGAGTGAGTTTTCAAATTTAAAGGGGTACAACTTACTCCATATAGTTTAACCCATTTGTTTCTTCAAATAGAATACAAAATTACCCCATTCAATTTCCCAAAATAATCAAGATGCAAATACATGTTACAGTTTGGTTTTGAATTCACATGGTTATGCCAAGTATAAGATTTCAGTTTTCGTTTCAAGTATATTTCAAGAGTATAAGATTCTTCATTTAATCTCCAAGTCAACCCATCTATCTCTTCGAATAAAGCATAGAATTATCCCCCATTATTTTAAACAATTTTATAAAATAATCAGAAGATAATTATTTACTTATTTAAATCATCAAACTCATTCCCATTGACTTCAACAAAATCATTCGCATTATTTTACTAAAATCAATGTTACTAATAATTGAGTAAAAATCCCTTAATATTTAATTCAATTTCTCCAAAAATAATTAAAGGATAATTAACCATCTATTATCACAAATAATTGCATTTATTAGAAAAAAAAAACTTACTATTAAAGAAAATCGGGATTATTAATAATTAAATGAATCCCCATTATCCTTTAATTAACTCCCATAATACATTGATTGAATTAGATTAGAATAATATATACAAAATAATTAAATTTTAATTAATTATTTAAATTTAATAACCATTTAATAATCTTTATTTAAAAATAATTATATATATTAAATAACAATTAATATTAATTATTAATTGAAACGTAATTTAAATAAATAAAAATAAAAATAAAACTTTTATAACAAATCAGAATTTCCGTTACAAGCCTGCAATTTAAACATGGCACCGGCTACGGTGCAACATATTTGCACCAAGCCGTTGCCCGTCCACATGCCCAAGCTAACCACTGACAGCAATCAGAAATAATTTATGCTATCAACAAAATGACTCTGCCTTCAATTTTTATTCCTTCGCTTCAACATAATTATTTAAGGTTTACTTTTATTTGTAAGAATTATAGATATTTTTTTAAAATTTGAATGTTTAGAATCGAGTGTAAAAAAAAATTGTTCAATCTTAGATAATAATTATCTATTTACAAATAATAAAATAATTTTTAAAATGATAATAAATATTTTTGATTAAATTTGTATTTATAAGTATTATTTCATAATTGTTTATAAAATTAGTGTTTAAATGATACATTATAAGTTGTGAATTAAATTATTGTTAAATAAAAATTAAATAAAGTAATTACACTAAAACATGGAAATATCTATTATTTTATTATTTATAAATATCTATTTTTTTATTATGCTTACCTTAACACTCATAATCAAAACTATAACCCTAATTATAATTAACCCTCTAAGTATAAGTCTTCAACCCTGAACCTTAATGTAATCTAATTGTAACCATAAAATAAAGAGAATTATTTAAAATTTTATGAATAATATATAAAAATAGATATTTATGAATAATAAATTAAAATTAATTATATATTACAATTTAGAATTAAAACAAGACTTAAATGTAAAAGTAAAATTTAAATTTTTTATTTATATTTAACATTATAACATTTTGTAAAATGGTTGATAAATAAAATTAAAGCTTGAACATAATTAAAACATGGAAATAACATTTTTTTTTTCCTTTAGAACTTTATAAATAAAACAAAAATCTTACGATTTATGAAAACTAAATAAAAATAATTTTAAATTATATCTTAAAACTAAGTTTTGAAGGTAAATCCTTGAAAAAAATATTATTAAAATAATATATTAATTATATTGTATAATAATTAAATATTACTTATTTTAAATAATTTTTAGTTAATGTTTCTTTCTTAACATTTTATGACCATACTATTACCATGTTGCAACTCAAGAGTTGTACTTCTGCCTATATGGTAAGTTAACAAACTAAAATATAAATTTAAAAAAAATGATTTTGACTTGGAATATGAGGTTTCTACAAATTCATGCAAATTTTGATTTTGATTCACATTCACGTATCGAATGTGTTCCATAAAAAATCTTGTAGAATTAGTTCTTATTATTTGATGTGCACTCTACCCTAGTTATATGTCCTAGACACTAGAAGTAGAAATTTTGTTTAAATCGTAATTAAAAATATTAATATAATTACTTTGTTTAATTTTTATTTAAAAATAATTTAATTCACAACTTATAATGCATCATTTAAATACTAATTTTACAAACAATTATGAAATAATACTTATAAATAAAAATTTAATCAAAAAAAAATTATTATCATTTTTTAAAATATTTTATTATTTACAAATAGATAATTATTATGTTTAATTATTTTAATATTTTTAATTTTAAGATTATCTAAGATTGAACAATTATTTTTTAACACCTGATTCTAAATATTCAAATATAATAATAATATCTATAATTTTTACAAATAAAACTAAACCTTAAATAATTATGTTGAAGCGAAGGAAAAAAATTTGCAGGCGGAGTCATTTCGCTGACAGCACGAATTATTTCTGACTATTGTCAGTGGTCAGCCCGGGCATGTGGACGAGCAGCGGCTCGGTGCAAATATGTTGCACCGTAGCCAGTGCCTATAAACATAGCCCAGCACTATTTAACATGGCAATCACCATCCCTTATAAAAGGGAGGTTGTGGTGACTCTGTCACGGAAGTGTCCTACTGCGCAGCCTTAAAGGCTGTCGGTAGTCCACTGTCATGGACAGTGCCAGTGGCCAGGGGGTGGGACATGACTGCCCACCTCCCCTCTTTTTTTGTATATTTTTTTGCAATTTTTTTTATAAAAATGTTTTCAATTTAAACGTTCCCCTTATAGAAATATTTTCAATTTAAATGTTTCCAGTAAATATTCATATAAATTAATTTGATTTAAACTTTGAAATATCTACTTAAAATTTTCATTTTTAATTTCAAATCTTTCCCCAAATCATATGATAAAAAGGTTTGATTAAAATTTGAATTTCTAAATTAAACTTTCTTTTAAATCTCAAACCCTCCCCATTATAAAAACTAGTTTCTTTCATTAATGGAACAAGGGTTTTCTAATTGGGTTTTTCCTTGATTTCTTTGCACAAAGAAAGAATCAACATGCATAGCCAAATTTCCGCAATATAAAACATTCATCACAAGAATTATCAAAACAATCATTTAACACACACGATGAAGATAGGAAGAGAGAGAGAGAGAGAGCGTAATAGAATATGCAAAATAATCACAAGTGCCTACCTAGACACTGATGCTAATTCGCTACACCTCAAAAAATCTATAGAAAAAATTCCTTCCTTCTGCAACATTCGTAGTCCTTCAAAAAATGAACCCCCAAGTGATTAGGAGTGTTTGAGATAAAGACCTCTCAAGAAGCACCTAGAATGTCTCTAGAAACAACCAGGAGATAAGACAAGCATTGAAAACTAAGCACAAGCCTTATCCAACCTTCTAGATGAATGGATAAGAATGATAAGGTTGTAGACACCATGTGCTTAATTAGTGCGCTAACTCTTGTGTTGTAGACAACATGTGAATAAAAGAGGTGCGCATACTCCTAGGTGAATAAGTATTAAAATAATGCACATTACTTTATTTAATATTCACTTGACTCCTTTTAAATTAATTTATTAATTTTAAATATCATGCACTTATCACACAATCATGAAATTTTTAATAAATTAATTTACTTTTCCACTTCTAAATTTATTTATGAAACTTAATTGATAAAATATTTATCAACTTAAATAATATTATTATTTAGCATTTATTTAAAAATGAACTCTAAATATATTATTATTAAATTAAATAAATATTATCACGTTCAAAATTTAAACTTATAACTTTTATCTTCAAATTTAATTATTTTTATTTAATTAATTTCCCAATTAATTAAATAAAATAAAATATTTTAAAATAAACGAGGGGTGAAAATTTATTCAAGCTAAAAGAGAAACAAATACAAACAGAGAAAGGGCATCAAATAGCCTTGTCAAGATCAACCAAGTGATCAAGGTGATGGGACAAGCCCATTGGAAGTTGAGTCTTATCAACAATGTTCCAATTACACATATGATCAAAAGCCCACTTCACCAAACAATTAGCAACACTATTCCATTCTTTGGGAATATGAGTAAAACTAACAGACTCTAAAGAAGTAGACAAATGATGAATCTGGTCCACAATCAAAGCTAACTTCCAACTAACAACTTCAAAATGTTGCTGATTCAATAGACGTATCACCACTTGGGAATCAGATTCACAAATAAGCCTTTGCTAACCAAGGTCACAAGTATTCTTCATAGCATACAAAATAGCTATGGCCTCCATTAGGTTTTTAGTTTGAAGACCTTTATAAATAGAAAACACAAATTGGATATCCCCCTTACTATCTCTACCAACACCACCAATAGTAGTAGGGCTTAAATTTCCTTTTGAAGACCCATCCATGTTGATTTTAAGAATACCCTGTGGGGGGCACTCCACTTCCCCACTCGATTAATCTTTCACAAGGGATGTCTACACATCTTTCTTAGCAGATTTCCATGTGAGGGGGGTATATTTAATCAAGTTTTGAAAATATCCTCCCCTGGTTCCATAGCTTCAGAAGTGTCACATTTTGTAGAAATAGTTTCCTGCAAAGAATGGATAATTTTCCACCATAAGTGAAAAACCTCTAAAAACTCACCCTTAAAGATACGATGATTCCTTTCCAACCATTTATGCCAAATAATAAAGGAGGGTCCAAGAGACTAGGAAACTTGAAGAAAGGAAGTCTTGACAAGAGCCTTACCCCAGCGAGCAAAGAATTCTACTAGTGAGGAAACATGCCAATAGGATTGGTTCCACACATTCCACCAAAAGTGCCAAATATGTCTAGTGAAAGAGCAATGGAAAAAGAGATGAGAGATATTTTCTTCACTATTTTGGCATAGAACACACATGGAGGGACCTTGGAAGCCACGCTTACATAAAGTATCTTATGTAAGACATCGGCTATGAACCACCAACCACATTAAAAAATTACATTTGGGCCAAGAAAACTTGTTCCAAACTTGCTTCCACCAAGGCATCTGAATGCCCCCCAATGTCTGCCAAAGAAGCTCAACATATCCTGTAGACACTGAAATTTTTTTAGACAAATCTTCATTGTCCCAAGCAAGAACATCATTACCAACCAAATTAGTACACTCACAAGACTACAAAATGTAAAATAACTCCTTCCTATCCTCTCCAGATTCTCCTAGAGGCCATTCAAAAGAGTGTTTCCAATGAAAGGAAGGAGCCAAACTTTGAACATACCCTATCTTATAAAAATTAACTGTGTCCCAACCAGTAGCACTAAAATGTTGATAGAGGGAATGTAGTTGAGGATGAGTGGTAAGAATAGGAGGGTGCCCATCCCAAGAGTCAAGCCAAAATAAAGCTTTGGATCCAGAATGAAAAATCTGAAAGAGACCATCCTTAACCAACTGAGCTCCAAACTTTAGTGTATTCCAAATCATGGATCCTCTCCTTCCCAGAGGAAAGCGATGAACTTCAACCACATCAATATCGGGAAAATACTTATGGGTGAGAATACAAGCCCAAAGTTGATGTTGATTAGTACACCAATGCCAATAAAGTTTTGCAGCAAGAACTTGTCCATTTAAAATAGTTGATTGTAAGCCAAGACCACCCTCCTTCTGAGGTTTGCACACCATTTCCCATTTAACTAGACTCCATTTTGAAGTTGAAAGGTTCCCACTCCAAAGGAATTGATAGGACAAAGCATTAAATTCCTAAAGAAAATACATTGGGGCAGCCTATACAAAACACATATAAATAGGAAGGGCTTGAATAACTGATTTTAATAGAGTCAGGCAAGTAGCAGTTGATAGCCATCGATGAGTCCAATGATTAACCTTTTTCCGTAGTTTATCAAGCAAAACTTGCCAGGAAGATCTAGGATGTCTACTAACAATAAGAGGAATACCTAAATAAACAAAGGGAAGAGACCCAATCTGAAACCTTAGAATAGTAGTAATACGCCTTTGAATAGCTTGGGGAGTATTGAAGAAAAAAATGGAGGATTTTTTCTCATTAACTTTCTGTCCCGAAGCTACAAGATACACATCCAAAGTATTCCTAAAAGAAGTAGCTTCCTATAGACGAGCATATCCCATAAATGAAGAATCATCCACAAACTAGAGATGTGAAATAGGAGGCAAACCAACACCCCATTTCCACCCATGAATCAAACCCTAGTGAACACAAAGCTTAAGAAAGTGGTCCAAACCCTCAGCTAAAATGATAAAGAGATAAGGCGAAATAGGATCCACTTGACCAAGTCCTCTAGAGGTAGCAAACGGCTATGAAGGAACACCATTCACTAGAATAGAAAAAGAAGTTGAAGTAACACAACTCATAACCCAATTCACCTACTATTGGCAGAAACCAAAGGCCAAGAGGATCTTTTGTAGAAAACTCCATTTGACTCTATAATAAGCCTTAGCCATATCCAACTTAATGAACATAGCTCGCGTGTTTGATAGATGCGTAGAGTGAATAACTTTAGAAGCAAGAAGAATTCCATCAAGAAATTGCTTACCAGCCAAAAAACCACCTTGTTCCTCTGAAATCACAATTGGAAGGCATCTCTTGAGTCTATCAACAATCAATTTGGTGATAATTTTGTACACGACATTGCAAAGAGCAATGGGACAAAAGGAGTTAAGATTGTCAGCACCTTCCTTTTTAGGGATAAGACTTCCAAAAGATCCATATTAATAATTTCCTAAAATTCCTGGAAGAATTCCATAGGGAAGCCATCTGGGCTTGGAGCTTTGCCTTTATTCATCCCAAACATAACCTCTTTAAGTTTAGATATCAAAATTGTATGAAGAAGAGAATCATTCATAGGATTGGTGATAAGAGAAGGAATGAATGAAAGAATTAAGTTACCCTCCTTAGCTGTAGGTTGAGAATCCTCAACTATAAAAAGGTTAGAATAAAAGTGAAGGGCTTCCTTGGTAATAGCAGATTGAGAAGAAATCTTAAGCCCTTCAGTAGTAACAAGAGAAGAAATATACCCTTTATTATGATGAGCTTGAATAGAATGATGAAAGAAAGCAATATTTCTATCCCCTTCTTGCAACCAATCAATGCGAGCCTTTTGCTTCTAGTAAATCTCTTCCTGAAGTTCCCATTCTTCAAAATCCCACATAGCCTTACATTCAGCCCTGCCAAGAGCCTCGGTAAGCCCTAAGTCCCTGATTTGGTGAGTAATCATTGCAAGATGATCTAGAGCATTCCTATTTCTAGATTGAAGGTTTCCAAAGTAGGAACTATTCCATCTCTTAAGATGATATTTGATATATTGAAGTTTCGTCTCAAAGACAAAAATAGTTGTACCATAAGCTGGGGCACCCTCTCTCCACCACTTAGCCACCAGATCATAAAGGGATGAGTCTTGGTGCCACATAAGCTGAAATCTAAAAGAAGGGTTCTTAGAGAGTGCAATAGGAGAAGAAGAGAACTTAATTGGCCAATGATCAAAACCTCTCTAATCAAGAATTTCAGAACTTGTAATTGGGCCACTGCTAACCCAATAACTGGAAACAAAAAACCTTTCCAAACATTCTAAAATAGCTTCTTGACCACTTCGTCTATTATTCCAAGTGAAAACCCCATTTGAAGGCTTAACATCAATAATAGAAAGAACATCCACCTGGGCTTGGAAAATATTAGAAGCAGGGCCAAGCCTAGCCCAATCTCCTCTTTTCTCCTCAAGACTTAAAATAGAATAAAAGTCGCCTCCTAAAATCCAAGGAAAATAAGGAGCACAAGAACGCACAAACCTAATGTGATCCCAGAGATGAATCTTCCCATGAATGTCAATAGGGGCATAAACATTTGTCACAAGAATAGTCTAACCAGAGTCCAAGGCAGTAGCCACCATAGAGATTGACTAATGACAAGAAATCCACTGAAGGGGAGAAATCTTACTAGGGTCCCATAATAGAGCCAAACCTCTAGAATTCCCTTGCAATCCAATACTTTGACAGTGACTAGCATACCAAATACATGGAGCAAGCTGATGCATAACCTCAAAAGAAACCTTAGTCTCTTGAACACAAAAGACATCTGGAGAATGAATTACAATCAAATCATAAATAGCTTTTTCACGACAGGTTCTATTCAAACACCTCACATTCCAAGAGAGAATGATCATTGAGGGGTTTAAGAAAAATGATCATCAAGAGGTTTAACAAACCCAGATTCCACCAATAGATCTCCAGTCATTTTTATTCTTTCAAGGTCTATCCTCTACCCTTTGTTGTTTAGTGTGGAGCCTGATCAGTCCCCAAGTGGGAGATTGTTAGATTGTGGTGACTGATCAGGAAAGTACTGTACATATGAAAATCCAATGAAAATCCAGCAGATATGTTGACAAAGGTTGTCACAAGGGAGAAGCTAAACTCCTCTTCAGCTTCAGTTGGTCTTTTAGACTAAAATGTGAATAAAAGAACAGCAGAGTCCAGGGTGGTTTGATCCAGTGGGAGCCCCATGCGGTAGTTGTATTGCTACAGGATCAGTCTCCAAGTGGGAGATTGTTGTTTAGTGTGGAGCCTGATCAGTCCCCAAGTGGGAGATTGTTAGATTGTGGTGACTGATCAGGAAAGTACTGTACATACTTCATAAATAGTGGGGTTCAGGGCATCGCCCCGAAAAAAAAAAATTTGGAAGTAGCCGACATGGTAGCCGACATATTATGGCCGACATATGGCCGACATGTTATAACCCTAAAGCAGTTTAATACTTGTATAAAAAGGGCTTAGGGTTGGGTATTTTTTATGTGTGGTGATACGAAATTGGTTCTTGCGGCGGTATTGAGCTGTAAGGGATTACGAATTGTAATCAGGTTGTAATCACTGGATTGTAATAAGATCGGACTTGCTGTTTGGTGGATGTAGCCCAGGGATTGAGTGAACCACGTTAAATCTTGGTGCCTTGTGTTCATTTCTGTGTGTTCTATTATTTTTGTTATTGGTTATATTTGCATGTAGTTTTTATTTCTGTCCATGGTTTATCCTAACAAGTGGTATCAGAGCCTAGTTGTTTCTCAGTTATCCTTTGCAGGAAAGTCTCACGGTTAAGTGGGAGTCTCACGATTGAGTGGGAGCAATGGTAGATGATGGTAACCTGAGGGTTGATAGGTTTAATGGGCAGAACTTCCAGTTATGGAAGATGCAAATGGAAGACTATTTATATCAGAAGGATTTATGGAAGCCGTTGGAAGGAAAAGCCAAGAATCAGGGAACTATGTCAGAGGCTGAATGGGATCTTTTGGACAGAAAGGCACTCGGAAGCATTCGGTTATGCTTGGCACTATCGGTGGCATTTAATATTACAAAAGCAAAGACGACAGAAGATTTGATGAAAACCCTAGCGACACTGTATGAAAAGCCCTCCGCTTCAAATAAGGTATTTCTCATGAAGCGTTTATTTAATATGAAAATGGCAGAAGGTGGATCTGTTGCAGATCATTTAAATGAGTTTAATACTATTACTAGTCAATTATCTTCTGTGGGTATCAATTTTGATGAAGAAATTAGGGCTCTCTTGATTTTGTGTTCTTTGCCTGAAAGCTGGAATGGCTTGGTAATGGCAGTGAGTAATTCTGTTCCTGGATCAAGTACCCTAAAATATGATGATGTGATCAGTGTTATTTTAAGTGAGGAAACTCGTAGAAAATCCTCAGGTGGATCTACATCAGGAAGTGCTTTAAATGCACAAAGCAGGGGCAGAACGACTGAAAGAGGAAGTAACTCTGGAAATCGTGGGAAATCAAGAGGAAAGTCAAAGGGGAGGAGGTCTCGATCGAGAGGACCTAATGATTGCTGGTACTGTGGGAAACCAGGGCACAAAAAGAAAGATTGCTGGACTCGAAAGAAAAATGAAGGAGATAAATCAGATGGAGACAAAGAGGCAAATGTGGTAAGTAATAAATCCAAAGAGGATGCTTTGCTTCTGTCTTTAGAGAGTGTTGATGATTCATGGGTTTTAGATTCTGGTGCTTCTTTTCATGCTACAGCTCATAGAGGTTATTTCATTGATTATGTCCAAGGGGATTTTGGGCTTGATTATTTGGGGGATAATGAACCCTGTTAGATTGTTGGAAAGGGAAACATTAAGATTAAGTTGCAGAATGGGAATCATTGGCTACTACATGAGGTAAGACATGTTCCAATGCTGAGTAGGAATTTAATTTCAGCAGGGCAACTCGGTGATGAGGGTTGTGTAATTACTTTTAATGATAAAAATTGGAAGGTTTCAAAAGGTTCCCTTGTAGTAGAAAAAGGTGTGAAAGTAGGCACCTTATATCTTTGTACAGGTCATATTTTTCCTTCTACTTTGATTGTTTCAGAGAAAAATGAATATTCAGGAACAATTACTGCAGTTGAGCAGGGAGAACAAATAGCTGCTGTAGATTCTGATACAGCGCTGTGGCACAATAGACTTGGGCACATGAGTGAGAAAGGTATGAAAGTAATTCATTCAAGGAAAGTTTTACCAGGTCTAAAATATGTGAATATGGATTTCTATGAAAGTTGTGTGTATGGAAAACAAAAGAGAGTGAGTTTTGTAAAAACAGGGAAGGAAAACAAAAAGGAGAAATTAGAGCTTGTGCATACAGATGTATGGGGACCGGCTCAAGTATCTTCCCTTGGTGGCTCTCATTATTATGTTACATTTATTGATGACGCAACTAGAAAAGTATGGGTTTATTTTCTTAGACAGAAATCTGATGTATTTCAAACTTTTAAGAAATGGAAATGCTTGGTTGAAAATGAGACTGGTAAGAAATTAAAATGTCTCAGATCTGATAATGGTGGTGAGTATTGCAGTCATGAATTTAAAGATTATTGCTCCACTAATGGTATTCATAGACAAAAAACTATTCCAAGGACTCCACAGGAAAATGGAGTGGCTGAACGCATGAACAGGACTATAATGGAGTGCGCAAGGAGCATGAGGTTGCATGCTGGGTTGCCCTTACACATGTGGGCGGAGGCTGTCAATACTACAGTATATTTGATTAATAGAGGTCCCTCTACTCCTTTGTGCTGTGGTATTCCAGAGGAAGCATGGACTGGTAAGAAGGTGAGTTATTCTTTTCTCAAGACCTTCAGTTGTGAAGCTTTTGCTCATATAGAATCTGAAAATAGAACCAAGCTAGAAGCGAAATCAAAGAAATGTGTCTTTGTTGGATATGGCATTAATGAATTTGGCTATAGGCTTTGGGATTTTGAGAATCATAAAATTATAAGAAGTCGGGATGTCATATTCAATGAAAAAGTGTTGTACAAAGATCTGTTGCAGCAACATGAGAAGAAAGAAGATGATTATGTAGTGTTGGATGATACTCCAAAAGCTGATGTTCCAGCCATTCCTCATGATGTGCAACAACTGCAACAACAAATACCACACACACCAGTGAATGTTAGATGGTCAACAAGGCCAATTAGACCTCCACAAAGGTTTTCTCCCTCTTTGTATTCTATTTTACTTACTGAGGCTGGTGAACCTGAAAGTTATGATGAAGCTGTGCAGGTGGATACTAAGATTCAGTGGGAGTCTGCAATGAAAGATGAAATGGACTCTTTGCTGAAAAATAAGACATGGGATTTGTGCAAGTTGCCTGCAGGTAAAAAGGCTTTACAAAATAAATGGGTTTACAGGTTGAAAGAAGAGGAAGGAGGTAAGAAAAGATTTAAGGCCAGGTTAGTTGTAAAAGGATTTGCATAGAAAAAGGGAATTGATTTTGATGAGATATTTTCTCCTGTTGTTAAAATGACTTCTATTCGTACTGTTTTAAATCTTGTGGCTACTGAAGATTTGCATTTAGAGCAGATGGATGTTAAAACAACCTTTCTTCATGGTGATTTGGATGAAGAAATATATATGGCTTAGCCACAGGGTTTTGAGGTCAAAGGTAAGGAGAACTTAGTGTGCAAATTGAAGAAAAGTTTATATGGCCTGAAGCAAGCACCTCGGCAATGGTATCTGAAATTTGACAGTTTTATGCATGAGCATGGATATAACAGGTGTCATTCAGATTACTGTGTTTATTTTAAGAGGTTGGATGATGATAGCTACATTATTTTATGTCTATATGTTGATGATATGCTTATAGCTGGGTCTAACATGCATCATATTAAGGGGCTAAAATGCCAGTTAGCACATGCATTTGCTATGAAGGATTTGGGGGTAGCAAAACAAATCCTTGGTATGAAGATTTGCAGAGATAGGAAGAACAAAAAATTGACGCTATCTCAAGCTGATTATGTTGAGAAGGTGTTGCAACATTTCTCTATGGAGAATGCTAAAGCTGTCAGCACACCTTTACCTGGTCATTTGAAATTGACTAAGGAGATGTGTCCCAAGACACAGGAAGAGGAGGATAAGATGTCCAAGGTACCCTATGCTTCAGCTGTAGGAAGTTTGATGTATGCTATGGTATGCACTAGGCCAGATATTGCACATGCAGTGGGAGTCGTTAGGAGGTATATGAGTCATCCAGGTTTTGAGCATTGGAATGCTGTCAAGTGGATTCTCAGATATTTGAGAGGAACATCCAATAAGTGTTTACACTTTGGGGGCTCTACTACTGATTTACAAGGCTATGTTGACTCAGATTTGGTTGGGGATATTGATACCAGGCGGAGTACTACAGGTTATGTCTTTACTGTTGGTGGGGCAGCCGTGAGCTGGGTTTCTAGGCTACAGAAGATTAATGCTCTCTCCACTACAGAGGCAGAGTATGTTGCTGCTACAGAGGCAGCCAAAGAGATGATATGGTTTTAGTTCTTCTTGGAAGAATTGGGACATCCGCAAAAGGATAATTATTTGTTCATAGATAGTCAAAGTGCCATTCATCTTGCTAAGAATTCAGCTCTGCATTCTAAGACCAAACACCTACAGTTGCGGTACCATTTCATTCGGTCAGTTTTCGAGGATGGACAGTTAAAGCTGGAGAAGATACATACCAATGAAAATCCAGTAGATATGTTGACAAAGGTTGTCACAAGGGAGAAGCTGAACTCCTCTTCAACTTCAGTTGGTCTTTTAGACTAAAATGTGAATAAAAGAATAGCAGAGTCCAGGGTGGTTTGATCCAGTGGGAGCCCCATGCGGTAGTTGTATTGCTACAGGATCAGTCTCCAAGTGGGAGATTGTTGTTTAGTGTGGAGCCTGATCAGTCCCCAAGTGGGAGATTGTTAGATTGTGGTGACTGATCAGGAAAGTACTTTACATACTTCATAAATAGTGGGGTTCGGGGCATCGGCCCGAAAAAAAAAAAATTTGGAAGTAGCCGACATGGTAGCCAATATATTATGGCCGACATATGGCCGACATGTTATAACCCTAAAGCGGTTTAATACTTGTATAAAAAGGGCTTAGGGTTGGGTATTTTTTATGTGTGGTGATATGAAATTGGTTCTTGTGGCGGTATTGAGCTGTAAGGGATTACGGATTGTAATCAGGTTGTAATCACTGGATTGTAATAAGATCGGACTTGCTGTTTGGTGGATGTAGCCCAGGGATTGGGTGAACCACATTAAATCTTGGTGCCTTGTGTTCATTTCTATGTGTTCTATTATTTTTGTTATTGGTTATATTTGCATGTAGTTTTTATTTCTGTCTGTGGTTTATCCTAACACCCTTTTGAGGAGCTATCAATGGGACTTTTCTTAAGGGGTCGTTGGTGCACTCCCAATCTATGAGATGAGCCCTTATTATTTTGAGATGAAACTAAAACTTCTCTAGCTAAATCAGCCAATACAATGTCATCCTCTATGGAATTATTTAAAGGCATCTAAGCCACTTGTTGTTTTTGAATAGCTTGAACGGGTTTTGGTTCAAGGGCTAGAACACAATTAGAAGTGACCACATGTGGAACCCCTTCTTCCAAAGCTAAATTCTCCAGCACCTCAAACCCATTATAGCTTCCATCTATCTATCTATCCTTGAAGTGCCTCTTTTGACCGCATCCTTTAGCCTTAGTTTTAACAAGTACAAATCCTTCCTTATCCTTTCCTTGACGTTCAGCCATCATGGGCACCTCCATCTCTCCGCAATTCATTTATTTTCACTCTCTGATATCTTCTATAAAATTAAATACTAAAATATCATATTAATTTCCATTAAATTAACTCATTAATTAAATCTTTTAATTAGGCTTAATTAATAAAAAATTCACCAAAGAATCCTGAGGTAAAATATGAAATCCCATCATAGAAAAATTCATACAAAATCAAGCTAAGGGGTTATAATCATGAATTATGTCATCTGACACATTTGGAATGTAGACAACTCAGATACTTGTCCTACTTTTCTAGGACAAATGGTTTAAGGGTTTAGGATTTGGACTTAAGAATTTATCTCCCCTCTCATACCATTGAGATAATGTGATAGGGTATTCTCATCTTGGCAATTCAAGGAAGTCGATACCCAGTACCTACAACCTGCATAAAATTCATGCATATATAGACACAATATTCTAAGCGAAACAGGCAATGGAAGGAAGTGGTGCATCATGTAGATCTCAACTAGCAGGTGACTACAACTCTCTTCCTTAACCACATCAAAAATGCCATACATAAAGAAAACAAACATGCACACCATACACATGTAGTATGGGGTAAGTATCCATAAGAAAACACATATGATAATAACCCATCTAAATATTCATCATCAATATCTGAAAACACCAAATAATCATCATGCATACATGAAATATAGAGTACCAAATGATCTCATCATAAAATAAACTAAATTTGAAACAATATCTGATAATCTCAAAATAACGTCACTAATAATCATCAACATAAAGCTAGCCTAAAAGAGTTTGGCAATGATAGCAAAAATGCAAACGAGGGGCAGGCACTACATTTTGTAATCGGTTGGTCATTGAGAATCTCTTTATGTAAGAATGATTTTCATAAACTTCATTTATTTCATTAAATGCTTGCATGCATGTAATGCCTTGCCAAGGGATCCAAAGAATTAACCCTAAGTTTCTCAAAGTTTGGTAGTATTTTTTATTTTTTATTTTTTTAAACATAATAGTAAATCCATTTACATCATACACATGATAGCGGAAGTAATAACAACAATTCAAGTGAAAGTAAACATAAACTTACATAAAAGGTTACATTCTTCAAGGATCCCTTAACATAGAATCACATCAAAATTAACTAGTACAATACCATCTAGTACTACATCCACATAAAATAATAATGAAAATTCCAACGTTCATACATTACATTTTCGATTGCTCAATCATCCACTGTACATGCCACAGGTTATGAAAGGCTTAAAAGAATATACATAGGTGAAAAAAAATTACATCATCCTATTCTAAATCCATGATGCAAATGCTATAAAGTAAATGAAACCACATTTCATACATGACACATCATCATAGAAGATATAAACATCCATCATAAAAGATAACCATAAATCATCAACATAATTAACTAAGTGCACGGTTCCTCCCAACCGTAAATAGCATCATTAGACCATCGTGGGCCCTAGCCATCCCTCTATGCGTAACATTCTAAATCACCGAAGAGATCATCAGTATTAACATAGTAGGGATGTCACTCCTAAATCATACTACATCATATGTAGAAAAGAATCTAACATGCAAAGTAAAGCATAAGATAATAGCATTTAACAGATGCAAATCATCAATATAAGGATACTTGTCCACCATCAAAATCAAAGAGTGCATCAACCACGATGTCTCAAACAGATCTCATATGGTAAGAGTGAAAAAGCACTACCACCCAACTGCGTGGAACCTAAATGGTCCACTCCCACTGCACTGAGGAGATAATCTCAAGTCTCAAATAGGTTATCAAAACCACATAGCATAAATGCACTCTATGTCCAGGAATCCTAAAAGTATACTAACTCAAGGGTTCCAATCAAAAATCGACATCTAAACCTAGAGGCACAACAAAGACATATAGGAAACCTACTATGCAAGCGAAAAAGTGTCATCACACGAATCATGCTAGAGTTACCCTGGTAGTCTCCTAATAGACCTCAGCCCCCTAGTGATCCCTGTGTGGCCACTATTATCCTCTCATACAGACGAGGCATACTATGAAATGCAAGGTTGCAACCAATCATTCTCTCTACTCCCATCCTAGCCTGTACTAGCACTCGAGGCATAGACGAGAATAAAATAATTATCCTATTAGGTTCATTAAGTCAGTATTAGGTGTGAATGTTTTCACTTATTAAGATGACTTACAATGAGTTACCTTGGCAGCCTCTTAGGGCCTCGACCCCCATTGCAAGCCACTTCCCGTCACTACAAGTAGATAACTTACCCTAAGCTCATGGAATCATAAATCACAAATACCAAAAGATAATCCACAATATAATCATCAAATCTCCATGAGAAAAAGAAAAGCATCCATAGATAATCATGACCACAAGAGTTCTCTATTGGCAACTAAAGGTATCCCTGATAATCACAATAATCGTAGGTTCTTAATAAGAAACCAAAAACCATCTCAAAGTAATACTGGCCGAAGACTCCAAAATAGTTGAGTCAAAACATGTCACAACATGACATCATCAAGATCAAATAAACAATTTCAATTCCATCAAATGACTAGAAAGTAACCCAAGTATAATTGATTGATGACTCAAAATGGTTAAGTCAAGTGTCTCATACATATGAATCTCAGCTTCACACAAGAAGACTGGAAAGCAATAACAATTAGTAAATACAAACATCTCATAGAGCATACCATCACATAACCATGGTTGGGTTTATAAAGATCGTAATCAAAAGAAATCATCATGACATCACATTCATAATCCCTGAGCCTCTGGTAGACGTACTATAACTGGTCAACACTAGTCAACTCAAAAACCCAAAACAAAGAGCATAGAGTAAACACAAAATGCAAGCACATGTTTGGGTTTGTTTAAAATTGCATAGTTGAATTAAGTGTGGAGATTTCAATTTGTTCCAAGCATATAAAATTCCAAGTCAACCCATTTATCCCTTCAAGTAAAACATAGAATCATCCTTCCATTATTTAAAAACAATTTTAGAAGATAATTATTTACTTATTTAAATCATTGATCTCATTTCTTTTGACTTTCAATAAAATTGCCTACATTAGTTTACAATAACTGATGTTACTAACATTTAAATGAAACTCTCTTAATTCCAAGAGCAACTTCCATTGTTCAAACTATTAGAATAAAACTTATCAATTTCCAATTAATTTATAACTTCCCTAACACCGGTATTATTGACCATCATATCAAAAGAATCCTATCGCTTAACTTTAATTATCAATTAACTCTTCAATTAAATTAATTAATAATTACATATCCAACTCAATGCATATCATTCCATCAATTAAAAATTAACCATGTTCCACTCCATCAACATCCAAATTAATAATTTTAATAATAACTTGTTAAATAATACTACTAACAAAAAAATCTTATCAGTAAACCTTCAATACCAATTTCACCATTATTCTTAATAGACATTAATATCTCTTTTGATTTAATAATAATTAACAACTTACTATTAAATTAATAATTCTCCATATTTATCATTGTAAAATAATAATAACAATTATTAACATATATATATATATATATATATATATAATAACAAATGTTAATATTATTTAATGAACATATATATATATTAAATAATATTTAATGACATATATAATATTAAACTTCATATAATATATATTATTTTATTTTATAACATGTTTAATATTTTAACCCTCCATAACCAAAGGCGAATTTAAATAAATTGCCACTGGCGCTAACATGTGTGGCCTATGGATCACAGGTACGCTGCAAACTGTAGGTACACTGCGATCATGCAAGTACTCTATGATACCGCAATCACCGCTAGGGGTGGGGGAATGGGTCCATCCCGCCCCTCAATAAATTTTCTTTAAATTTTTATTTTTTTAAAACGTTTTCAAAACATGTTACCCAAACATGCACCAGAATAATATTGTTTTAAATGCTTTCCACTGTCACGTTTTTAAACCGTGTGTGTGTGTGTGTGTGTGTGTGTGTGTGTACATATGTATATACAAATGTATATATATATATATATATATATATATATATATATATATATATATATATATATGTATATATATGTATGTATGCAGATTTATAAGCATATATTCATATTTCAAAAATGAAACATTTACAATAACGTTTGCATATAAAATATATTTTTTTTTTAAAAATAGGGCTTTTCAATTTTATAAATTATAAACTCTGCCTATTGATCTCTAGATTTACCTATTAATCTTTCTAATAGGTTTTCCTATAAACCTTTAAACCCTAGTCCATAGAATTCTCAGATCTACGCATGTAAGGGTTTCTCATACGGCAATTTAGATATCCATGACAAAATTGCATATAACTAGAACATTCATGCATAGAATCCTCAGAAAGCATTCAGAAGACATGAAGAAGATAGGAAGTGCAAGAAGCAAAATATCACATGCAAAAATCACGAGTGTCTACCTGGACACTGATGCTAAATTCACTTCTCCTCGGAATCTGCAGAGCAAGCTCCTTCCTTCTCCAACATTCCCGAGTCCTCCAAACATGCTCCCTAAGCTTCTATGAGTGCTTGAATATAAAGAACTCTCAGGAAGCACCTAGAATGTCTCTAGAAACAACCAAAAGGTGTTAACAACTAAGCATGAGTCTTTTCCAACCTTCTAGATGAGTCACAAGGTTGTAGACACAATGTGCTTAATTTGTGCACTAACTCTTGTGTTGTTGACATATATGCAATCAAGAGGTGTGTTTACTCCTAGGCAAGCTTATAACTTTTATTTAAATTCTTTTATCTTTTCTATTATTATTATTTATTTATTATTTATTATTATTATTATTATTTATTATTTGTTATTATTATTATTATTATTTCATTATTATTAATTTTAATTTATTTTATTTAATTGTTTTCTCAATTAATTTCCCATTTAATTAATCAAAATCAAAATATCTAAAGATTGTGATATTATATTAATTTTTTGAGAATAATTAAATTATTAATTAAATCTTTTAATTTCAGACTTAATTAATAAAATATTCTCCAAAGACCACCAAGATAAAATATGAAAACCCATCATAGAACAATCCATGCAATATCAGTCTAAAGGGTTAAAATCATGAATTATGTCATCCAACACATTCGAAAGGTAAAATATCTCAGATACTTGTCCTACCTCTCTAGGACAAAAAGCATTAAGGGCTTAGGATTTGGACTTGAGAATTTATCTCCCCTCTCTTACCATTGAGATAGTTCGATAGGGTACTCTCATCCTGGCAATTCAAGGAAGTCGATACTCGGTACCTATAACTTGCATAATCCATGCATGTACATACTATGTGTGTGTGTGCGCGCTAAGCTAAATAGGCAATGGCAGGAAGTGGTGCATCGTGTAGATCTCGACTAGCAGGTGATTATGACTCCCTTCCTTAACCACATCAAAAATGTCATACATAAGAAACAAACATGCACACCATACACATGCAAGTACGAGGTAAGTATCCATAAGAAAACACATGTGATTATAAACCATTTAACCAATCATCATTAATACTGAGAATAATGTAATAATCATCATGCATATATGAAATGTAGAATCTAAATAATCACATCATATATCAACTGAATCCATAGCACAATATGTGATAGTCTCAAAACAATGCTACTAATTATCAACACAAAACTAGTCTAACAGAGTTCATCCATGATAGCAACAATGCGACCTAGGGGCAGGCACTACAATGCATGAGGATTCAAATTTCACTATAGAAGTATCACTTCATAATTTTAGCATCATTACTACTAGTTAAGACTTTTATTTTATGCTTAAAACCTATGATTGGTTTGAAACTCATAACTTTTTCATATTCGGTGAAATCAATTTATGTATTTTTTTCTTGTTAGGGCTTGCAATCTTACACCACACTAAACCTTTCCTTTCTTCATAACTCCATGAACATAACTGCTAGAACCCTCCACTCTTACACTCAATAGCTTATCCAATAGTCAAGAACTTTAACTATCAAACTCTTTTTTAACCATGAACTTACACTAATTGCTTGCATCACTTCATTGTAGCATCATAACCCTTTGAAAATAGACCTCCAATTTTAGGCTCAACAACTTTCATAATTCTAGAAGGCATCAAAATAAGTTTTATGATCTCACATTTAGCCTTTAGTCTTAGCATTGAATCAATTCTTATAACATACTTACAACCCTATTCTTTCCTTTAGAACGTAAGTTTGGGAGACCTAATACCTTAATAAAAAAACCTTTTATGAACTTATGATTAAGACCAAAGCATATCTTCGAATGACTTTTGTAACTGGACTTATGCACTTACATTTTTCTTTGGAGGGTATCATTGTGACTTGCTTTAAGCCCTAAGGACTTTGGCTTATGTTATTATGCTCAACTCTCAAAACATATGTTCAAGACACATTTTCACTTTTACCAAATAGACCTATGACCTTACATTTGAAACCCTAAGTGTAAGATCAGGACATAATTTCACTTTTATAAAAATAGCTTACGATGATACACTTAAGACTTAGGCATAGGGTTCAAACTTTGAACAAAAGTCTTTACAATGCTACGCTTGCACTCAGTCATGAGATCGTGGGGAATATGGAATATTCTAATTTAGATCCATGACCTCCTACTCAAAATTAAGACTTAAGAAGATTAATGTGTCAACAATAAGGTATAGATTCTTTGACTAAGTGCATGACATGATTAAAACATTTCAACATAACCTTGAGTGATAAAGGGTGACTTAAAATTCTAACCCAACCCAGGGTACAAGTCAAAAAATTTAGGGTTTCTATACTAAAACCTCTACAACAAAAGCATGGAATCCCTAATTTCATTCATTCACCTAATTTTCACAATATTTTTCAAAAAAAATCAAATGGTGAAAATATAGACCATCACACTCAAAGAAACCTAGATTCACACAAAAAAAATACTCAAGTGAAATGATGCCTAGATTCCTATTCAGAAAATATGATGTATTTTTTTATTTCAAATTCTCAACAAAGTAAACTTGAAGTGATATTAGATTTCCACAATCCATGATAACGAATTCTCGTTTCTAGGTTCAATTGTGTAGACATATTTTTACCAGCAATGTTTCAAATCATACTACATGATCCATCATTAGGATGCAAGTGAACCAAGTAAACTTTGAAAAAAAGAATTGAAAATATAGCGGGCAATGGTCATGGGGATGTGTAGAAGCCTATACTATTGGGACATAAAGTGTATTTGATAGAGCCCAATCGTTAGATCTACCATTTCTATTTTCTAATGACAGTGTCAGGCAATCTCCACCTCTACCACTTACATGTTTTGTCTCTCCCCGAGCTCTTTCTAGCAAAGGGATTGACAAAGTCTACATTCTAGAATGATACAGATGAGGGCTTGAATAGAGAGAAGTGATGGGAAAAATGATTAAAAAATCGAGAGAATGATCTAGATAAAGTAAAGGTGTCTATTAATGTGACATTCTTTTTAAAATTTCTTTCTAATTTTGATTTAGAAAATAGATTTTTCTAATTGCTTTTTCCTATGGCAGCCAATAAAAACGTAGATAATTAAAGATTTCTCACTTTAAAAATGTAAAAAGTAATAAACAATGTAATATACTTTAGAAATGAATTAATTCTAAAATGTTATTGGTTGAAATAATTAAATTTTATGCACCTAAAGAATGCATAAGTATTGAGGAGCTAATAAATATAAATAAATCATTTAATTAGATCTATCAAACACAAGATGGGGTAGCTTTATTTTCTTATGCAATGGGATCCCCTTGGAAAATATGCCATCCATTTATCTAGCTTCCCCCATTTTCCACACCGTACATATCCACCTATTCCCAAGACTATCTTTTCTAACATATTTGACCAACTTCCATTTGGATCCATTTGGTTCATAGAATTGTAGAAATTGAGATTTATACAAATATCGATTCAACAAAATCAAGGTTTTGCAAATCTTGATTCCTATTTTTGGGATTTTATTTGAACCATTTGTTTCATTCAAAAGATGAGTGGGAAGATACATTTTTATGTGTTTGGTTTTTCAAATTGGAATTGGAATTTGATTTTTTTTTTTTTTAAATAATTTATTTTTAAAATTTATAATTTATAATTTATTGGATATTAATTTTTTATTTAGCTTAGAGGCAAGGGAAGGGATCATGTCACCTGCAGACACTGAAAACACCACATACATCTGGTCTTCAATTTTTTTCTGGGATAGGACAATTTTCTTCAACCTTGATTGTCTAATTGCCGGTTGACGTCAAAATATTCCTTTGCTAATGCAACTTAACTATTCATCCATATTTACATCAACAAAACTATAAATATAGTAGATGATGGATAGCCTATAGAAATCCTCTTCTATAAATAATGGTTACTATAAACTTGTAATTTTTGACAAAAAGTAGTTTACAATGTGGCCCTTAATAACATTTATCTTGTTGAAAAATGCAAAATAGTTGAATAAAAGGTTTAATTTTGGACTGAACAAATTTCTTTCAAGGCCTTTGTTGAACGTGTAGTTGTAGAGAATGAAGAGACACTTGTTCTTTCTTCCCTAGCCCTTGAGGCGTACAAGATTGTGGTACTACAGTCGTCCAAGGTAGCTCAAAGTCGACATAAGAAAAAATTTAATTTAATTTAGTGGGAAGGTAGCCTATGCTAATAGCTCGTTGCTACTAAGACACCTCCACAAAAGAAAACAATGTCAACACAAAAGTAAAATGCCTCCATGAGAACAATGCAAAGTCAAAAAATTAGAAGTTTGAAATTCTAATTTCATTTTACCTTGTTTAAATTTCCAGATTTAAGAAATATCAATTCCGGCCATCTTCTAGGAAGCAAACGAACCCTTAGGACTGATGGAAGGAATACATTAAATGGGGCAGGAAATTGAGGGGAAGCTCCCCCGCCATCAGAATGTCAAATCCGTCTCCCGCCAATTTTGTACCCCCCGCCATCACTTTGTCTAATCCGTTCCCACGCCAATTTTCCACAACATAAAAGAAAAGCTAAGGCCTTAGAAATGGCTGTCTATTCAAGCTCAAACATCGTGGCCCTAGCATACACATACCCCAACTATTATTCCAGCCAGGCCCTACTATCTATTCAAGCTCAAACATCGTGGCCCTAGCATACACATGCCCCAACTATTATTCCAGACAGGCCCTACTATCTATAGTTCTGCCCCTACCCTACATCTTTATGTGTATAGGACGCCCACCCTCTACCCCATAGTGGCTGCCCTAACGATTGCTGTCAATGGAGAAAATCAGTACCATGCAAAAGACATGTGAAGACTACTGTTCTGTCCCTCACAGAGAGAAATTCTGTTTGTTTTTTTTGGGGGGAAAAATTCGCTTCTCCTTCTCGGTCCGTAGGTAAGTGATGTAATCAATCTAATTATTACACACTTGCAGTCCTTGCTGTCGTGGTGGAATAGATATCCACTAAGTTTCTTTTCTGGGCCATGGAGAATTAGTATTTACCAAATTTAGACAAAATAATGGAGTTCATGAGCTTCTTTCCTTCAACTTTCCTGCCCTTGAATTGTCGAACAATGTGTTTGCACCTTCTTAACGAAATACTAGATTTGTAGCGTGCTGCCGCTTAACTTCTCGGTCATGGCCAAACCCTTAATTTCTGTTTTCTAAATGTTTGAATCGTCGTGGTTTTTAGGGACGAGAGAACATGCCTGCCATACCTCTCAATCATATTCTATCGATTTTAACACCGGTCTAGCGCAGTTCGCTTTTTTCTTCTCTTTTCTACATAAATCTGCAGTTCTACAAGTGCGGGAAGTGTCTGAGCTGAAACAATCATATTCTGTCGATTCCAACACCGATCTAGCGCAGTTGGCTCTTCTCTTCCTCTCTTCTACATAAATCTGCATTTCTACAAGTGTGGGAAGTGTCTGAGCTGAAACAAATGGCATCTTCTTCATCATCCATAAGGAAATGTCGCGATTTCTTAGGAATTGAACCTCCTGGGATAAGGCGAAAGGTTTCTGAATCCACAGCATTGTATGATGTCTTCATCAATCACAGAGGCCCTGATTCCAAATATTCCCTTGCTCGTCCGCTCCACACTTGCCTCAAGGAGTTAGGAATACAGGCTTTTCTTGACGAGGAAGAGATGGAGCTTGGTCAGTCTTTTCCTTCCACCATCGAGACAGCCATTCGCTCAGCTGCAGTTCATATCGCTATCTTCTCCAAGAGATATGCGGAGTCCCCTTGGTGTTTGGCGGAGCTTGTTCTCATGCAACAGACTCGAGCTTATAATATCATTCCCGTGTTTTATGAGGTGGAACCCTGGGAACTGTGCCATATAGAAAAGGGAGTCTACGCTGATACATTCATTCAACATCAAAGCAAATCCAGGTATCTAAATAAGCTTAAGCGGTGGAAGGAAGCCCTCCAGTCTATTTCATTGACCAAGGCTTACGAGATAATAAAAATTGAAGTAAGATTTCTTTGTTTCCATTATACTTTGCTTTATGCCTTTGCAAATAATAAATGGTCGCTTTTAGTTTTAAAAAATATATATTTCTCATTAAATTTCGTCTCCATGTATGAAGGGCCCGCGACTTGTATAGCATAGTAACAGCAGCTCAAAAAGAAGTTAAACGCATAGAACCTTTGCATGTTGCTGAACATCCAGCAGCACTTGACAAGCTTGTAGCAGATTTTGAAAGGCGATTACTTGATAAGCTTGTACTAGATTTTGAAACCCACTGTGGAATGAATAAAGAAGCTGAAACCAAGGCTAAGACCGTTGGCATCTACGTTAGTACGGGATGGAAGGGGTTGGCAAAACAACTCTTTGCAAAGAGTTGTTTAACCGAAGGCGTCAGCTTCATCAATATGATCGATGCTGCTTCCTCTATGATGTCCGGGAAGCCGCGGCCCGAAACAATTTAACTTCTTTCCAGGGAAGGCTTCTCAGAGATGTCTTCTGTGGGAAGGAGCGCAGTTTTATAAGTACACAGGAAGGGTCGAACTACATCTCAATAATCTTGTACAACTGATTATTTCTGAGTGTCGGCAACTTGAGCTTAATTCGACTCTTGTGCGTATGAACTCTCTCCAGAGCATCACCCTTGATGGATGTGGGAAGCTTAAGTCTTTTGCGTTGAACAAATGTCATAATCTGAAGAAAGTGATAGGTAACTTTGATGTGCAAAGGTTATCCATATGTGATTGTCCTGACCTTGAGGAGTTAACCATATGTTATTGTTGTTTGGAGACAGTTCACATTGAATCGTGTAATAAGCTCCAAAACATAACGCTACCAGAAAATTTAACCAAACTCGTTCTGCAAAGTTATTGTCCTGAAATTGAGGAGTTGCCAAATTTTTCCAAGATGAGCTGCTTGGAAAGTGTTGAAATTAATCAATGTGAGAGGCTGCACGAGATAACACTGCCAGCTACACTCAGGACGCTCAGACTGGGCTTATGCCGAGGATTGAAGCGAGTCACAGGAGCTGATTGTCCTACACAGATTGAGTGTATAGACATTAACGAATGCCCAAGCCTTGAAGAGTTGCCAAGTCTTGCTAAACTGAAGAGTATTAGCATCGACTCTTGTGAGAAGCTGGGGAATATAGCAGGTATTGGAGAAATGAAGTCATTGGAAAGAATGCAGCTTTTATTTTGCAGCAATGCGGCAATACATGGTTGCATTCAAAAGTCTAAGGTATTGATTTCAAATCGTTTCTTTTGATGAATAGTCTTTTTTTATTAATAAAATATATTAAAAATACAATTAACAAAAAAAAGGGTCGGGGGATACAAGATCACCCGGCAAAAGAATTCACATGACCGAAGCCGGACTTAAAAACACGGCCTGAAAACAGCAACTATTCATAAAAAAACAGAATAAACAATCTCAGGCTGCCAAGGCAGTGCCAGCAGAGGGAGGAGGATCATCTTTATCAGAAAATTCTCACGTATAAGTAAGATTGTGGGGCGGACTTGGACCAGTCCAGCCGTCATCAGCAGCAGCAGAATCAGGGGCAGCCTCGGCATCCTTAACCTCTGGCCACAGAGGAGAAATCGCCAAAGTCAAGCGAAGAAATTTCCCAGATTGCACCTGCCGAGGCCCAAGAAGAGGAACCGGGGACAGACAGAACCACCGCAAGGTGGGGAAGCAGAGCGGCGCCTCCATCCGCCATCATCTTTTGACATACAATGGTATTTCAAATCTCAACAATAGAGGTTTTTGAGTCATGATGAACCATCGGCTTTGTTCTCATTGATGCCATTTACATTTTCTAAAGTAATGGATAACGCATCTGCAAAAGAAAATAACTTCCTTTGTATAAACTGAGAGTTTTTTCTGTTTTCTTTTCAGAGTTTGTCGTCATTTGTTAATCTAATTAGAAAAGCAGCGAATGTAGCGATGTCAAATTTGATCCCGTCTATGCTTCCCGAGGCTATTTCTTGTTGAGATCCAGCCACTCTGTTTAGAACATTAAATAATCTTAAGGGATCAGTGAGTGCAATAATCGTGTGCAGTTTGGTTAACGTTAGTGGCTCTGCTCCACTACCAGCGACCGGGATGATTCATGGTATGTACAAGAACGACCGACGAGGACAATGGATGATTACCACCGTAATTAAAGATCAGTATTACGAAGCGGTGCGGCTCTACTCATCCATGCACAAGTCGAACATTTCCAAAAACCGTGAACGCTGGATGCAGTTCGTTAGGTTTGACGAGGAGCGTATTTCTAATGATTCCTGCCTCGGGCGAGGGAAACTAGAGAGGTGGTGTGCGTGGTTTGTGGATTGGAGAACTCTCCCGGCTTTGACTACAATTGTTGATAAGCTACATATCAGAAGTAAGATCTTTACTTTATCGTAGTCTTCCACTTTCACATTGGAATAGTGTCTCCCGCTAGGCCCCGTTAGGTTACGGGAATACCGGGCATGGAATAGGGTTTTCAGCACCAAAATCGGGTTATGGAAGAAAACGGTGGCGTTTGGTTCATCAAACGCATAATCCGGTTTCGGGTTTCGTCTGCCAATTTCGCTCAAAAATTGGAAGAAATTTCTTCCAAGAAATAGGTGGAAGTTGAAATAAAAATCAGGTTTTGGGTTTTTATGAATGCGTTTGAATAAATCGTCAGGTCCGCCGAATCCGCCTTAGGTTTTTGGAAGAACAATTTGGGGTTTTTGGAAGACGACGGTTGTATTGTTTTCGTGCTCTGTTGTGCGAAGGTGAGGGTTTTTGGTTTGCTGCGTTTGTTGGGCTTGTGGGTTTTCTGTGGCCGTGGTTTCCTGTGGCCGTGGCGTGTGGCCGTCGCATTTTTTGCGATTTCTCTTCTCCACTTTGAATAGCGACGGCTGTAAACGGTTCTCCTCTCACACCCACCTTTACATAATGGATTTTTTAAAGTTTTTTTGGTTCATTCAAACGTAACTGTTTGTTTCAAATCTATTTTTAAAATAGTCAATATATGTGGTAACTGTTTGTTTCAAATCTGTTTTTAAAATAGTCAATATGTGCTCACTAATAAATTCGAGTATAGTGCTGTGAGAGATCAATACCAGTGAAATGAAAAATTAAACTTTGTAACAGTTTCTGGCTGTTTGTTTTAAATCTGTTTAGCAAAATAGTCAATATGTGCTCACTAATAAATTCCACTATAGTGCTGTGAGAGATCAATACCAGTGAAATGAACAACCAAACTTTGTAACAATTTCTTGCCAGTAATGAGTTCTAGTATGTTGTTGTGAGAGATGAATGAAATACCATTAAATAGAGCCAAGTCATAAACTTGTGCTCACTAATAAATTCCAGTATAGTGCTGTGAGAGATCAATACCAGTGAAATGAATAACTAAACTTTCTAACTGTTTCTTGCCAGTAATGAGCTCTAGTATACTGCTGTGAGAGATGAATGCAATACCATTAAATAGAGTCAAGTCATAAACTATGTATAGATCAATGTCAATCATGGTTTTTATCTATACATAATCAATATGTGCTCAATATGTGCTTAATAATGAATTCTAGTGTGTGCTCATGTGATTACCTGTATATATCATAATGTCAATCAAGAAAAACATGGCAATCATGACTTTTATCTATGCATAGTTGACCTATACATAGTTTATCATGGTTCAAATCTGTTTAGCAAAATAGTCCAATATATGCTGTAACAGTTTGTTTAGAATCTGTTTGACAAAATTGTCAATATATGCTCACTAATGACTTTCAGTATAGTGTTGTGAGAGATCAATACCAGTGAAATGAACAACTAAACTTTGTAACAGTTTCTTGCCAGTAATGAGTTCTAGTGTACTGTTGTGAGATATGAATGCAATACCATTAAATAGAGCCAAATCATAAACTATGTATAGATCAATGGCAATCATGGCTTTTATCTATACATAATCAATATGTGCTCAATATGTGCTCAATAATGAATTCCAGTATGTGATCATGTGATTACCTATATATATTATAGTGCCAATCATAATAGCAAAACATGGCAATCATGCTTTTATCTATACATAGTTTATCATGGTTCAAATCTGTTTAGCAAAATAGTCCAATGAGTTCCAGTATAATGATGTGAAAGATCAATGCAATACCATTAATCAAAGTGAATCATGCCAATGAAATGAACAACTAAACTATGGATATATCAAGTATGTATTGATTCATGCAAAATCATTCAACATACTTATGAGGTCATAAACTATGTATAGATAAAAGCCATGATTTCAAACTATGTATAGATCAATGTAGAAAGAAACTCTATTCCCATTGCCAACTATGCTACTTTTCATCTTCTAAAAGACGAGCCTCAATTTCAGCGGACCCGACGATTTATTAAAACACATTCATAAAAGCCCAAATTCAAGTTATAGTTTGTACATGTGTATGTGTACATACATACATGTGTCTGTACATTTATACATGTGTGTACATGCATACATACATGTGTGTGTATGTACGTACACACATACATACTTGTGTGTGTACATACATGCATGCATACATACATGTGTGTGTCTACGTACATGCATGCATACATGTGTGTGTGTACGTACATACATGCATACATACATACATACATTCATGTGTGTGTATGTACATACACACATACATACATGTGTGTGTACGTAAATACATGCATACATACATGTGTGTGCACATACATATATACATACATGTGTGTATACATATAGACAAATGGAATCAATATTATGCTTTCATTGGTATAGATAGATTACATGGAGTATAATGACACAATGTAATTTTTTCTTTATGGGCTTATGATCCTCGGTAGTTGGTATTCCTTGTTGTATTTGAATAAATAATTGACTTCTTAATGCACTGAGGCTAGCAAATAATCATGTTGTATCTCGATAGGTGATAGTTGATATTTCATAACTGATAGTGTTTAAATTGTCCACCTTTCAGGTCACTGATGGATCCTATGGAGAGTATAGTGGTCCAAGGAACCATAGTTAGGAAGACCACATACACCCGCATTCTCACAATTCTTTTTGCTTTTATTGGCATAGCCAAAGTACTGGTAGACTGAGAAGGTAGTCAAATGGGTAAACGAATAAGAAAAGGAAATTCCTTTTGTAGAGACATTATTCATTCGAATGAGGTGGATTGTCATGATCAGATTCGAATGAGTAGGGCAGCCTTCTTTTCTCTAGCTCGTATTCTGAGGCTGAAAGGAAGCTTGAGAGATATGATCCACTTGAAGTTAGAGGAACAACTAGTGATGTTCCTCCACACCCTTGGGCACAATCTAAGGAACCGCAAGATTGCCCATAACTTTGGGCACTCAGGAGAGACAGTCAGTCAGTACTTCCACAAGGTTTTGATGGCTATCTTAGCCCTTCACAGAGATTACTTCATACCACCTAGTCCAGGCACTCCTCCTGAAATTAGTGGGAAGGATCGTTTTGAACCATTCTTCAAGGTAAATCACACATTATTACAAGTTTATTGTCTAAAATGTTGTCTTTATCTTATTATTACTTGAGCATACATTTGATCAGTGTATCATATCCCACAGGATTGCATTGGAGCCATCGACGATACCCATATTCCAGTGCGAGTTGATGTCGACATACAGGGTAAATATTGTGATAGAAAAGGGAACCTATCGCAAAATGTTATGGGTGTCTGCTTCTTTGATTGTAAGTTTCAATATTGCCTTGCTAGTTGGGAAGGCTCTGCTGTAGATAGTCGTGTTCTAGCCTCAGCTCTATCCAGATCAGATCCACTTGTAGTTCCCCATGGTAAGCCAAATCACATTTTAATATACTCAAGGTTATGCTAAATGGTTCAAGTATTGACAATATACTTTCTTTATATAGGAAAATATTATCTCGTGGATGCTGGATATCCAAATGCACCTGGATTTCTCGCTCCTTATCGGTGTACACGCTACCACTTGAAAGAGTGGTCAAGAGAAAACCCAATAAACTCTGCACATGAGTTGTTCAACCATCAACACTCCTCTCTTAGAAATGCAGTAGAACATACATTTGGTATTCTGAAGCAGCGTTTTCCAATCTTAAGACATGCAATGTCTTATGATATCATGACACAATCCTATATTGTTTTAGCATGTTGCATACTTCACAATTTCATTACGATAGAGGATGGCCTTCCATCGAAAGAAGCTATTGAAGAGGAAGATGATCGTGATGGGATAGAGGTGCCACTACTTGAGACATATGGGTTGTCTCAGGAGGATAGAAATGAGTGGGCCCAATTTCGAGAAGATATAGCAAATAGGATGTGGGAAGATCATAGATCTCGAGAATAAATGATTTATTAGAAGGCAATGTGCTTTATATGATTAAATTGATGTATGCATATACAATGATGGTGTTTGATTTCGTTATTCTGATATCAATCTTTGCTACATTCTAATTAAATAAAAAGAACATTAACTTTCAATTTCACACCTACATTATGTACAAAAATTGTTGATCATATCTGCAATACACAATTCAACTTGAAATATAGATTACATTGATTTAAATGCAAGAAAGCACAATTATTATACATCTTTGCATTGAGAAAGTACAATAACATGCTTCATAATGGGGCTCATGACTATTTACTTGCCATTTTGTCTTACTGGTAGTTTTTTTGATGTTGATGTGTTATCATCAATTATTGCTTAAAATGTGTATCATCTTCAGTTAAATTCTTTCAAGTTTATTAAATGTTAGCCTCATTGCATTAGGATGTATTAAAAAATGATATTTAAAGTTTATCATCTTCAATTTTAAATGAAATACAGCAAGGAGTACCAAATGATGAAGATCATAAGCCCACTAGTAAGAAGAGAACAACGAATTCGTTGAAAATCCTATTTTTCTAATGTTACTGCTTGCTGCATTCCATTTAAATTTAAAGAGAAATAACTTTCAATTTCAGTCATATGATTACTTTAAATCGTAATACGTTTACCTATTCAATATGTTAGCCTTGTTCCATTATGACGTATTACAAATTGATAGTTAAAGATTTTCTACTTCAAATTTAAATGAAATACAGGAAGGAGTACACAATGGCATATACCGAGCTCATGATGAGCATGGACAGATCTGATCATGTGAACCAGATGTGTTCTCCCATTACTTTGAGTGATATAGATCGATCCCTCACTGTGAGGAACAAATCTTCTTCTTCAAAGAACAAAATGTGGACAAAATCGATGGAATGCAAGTTTTTAGACTTGCTCCTTGAACAAGTCCATCTCGGATGGAAAGGTGAAGGTGGGTTTAAAAAAGAGGCGTGGACTGCGATAGAGAGGACATTCAATGCAGCGATGAACTCGAATCTGTCACGAGATCATTTTAAGAATAAGCTAAAAACATGGAAAGTAGGATATAAAGTAATGAAGGACTTGAAAAATACAAGTGGGTTAGCTTGGAATGAAGAAACTCAAACTGTGGATGCTAAGGATTCAGTGTGGGATGACCTTTTGAAGGTAGGATCATCTTTGTACTCTTTTCATTGAAGAAATTTTCCCTTCTTATTTTAATAATGAAAAAATTACAACCTAATCCATCTATTAATGCTTATATGTAGAGGAGAGAATTCAAAAATGCAAAAATGTATAAGAGGTCACCTTTCCAATATTTCAATGAGTTGGCTGTAATTGTCGGTAATGACATTGCTGAAGGGTTCGCATCTACAACACCCCTTGATGCTGAAGAAGGGCACCCTATGAATGATGCATTTAATGTGCTTGATGAGGATGATACCAATTGTGGTACACCTCTTGACAGCCAACCAGATATTGATGAAGAGTTATATCATTCCAATCAGTCGAGTACAATTGCTAGAGGGACTCCTCCACCATCATCATCAAGGAGGGGAAAGAGGAAGAAGACATCTTTGGCTGCATCATTGGATGTGATATGCGAAACTATGAAGGAACTAAAAGATGGCCTCATTAAGCCTCAGATTGTAAAAGTGGATAAATCTGAAGATGATAATATTTTGACTGCTGCATATACTACTCTCAAAGCTGTCCCTGAACTGAGTCGAGCAATTTTCGTAAAAGCACATGATACCTTCGTGCTTCAACGTGAAAGAGCCAAAGGGTTCTTGATGATGGATGAGGTGGAGAGAGTAGAGTGGATTGCAATGACATTTGGTACCATTTAGCTATTTCAGCTACTGACTGGATTGCAATGACTTATGCTGCATGATTACTCTATTCAATGGTTTTGCATTAATCTCTAATAGCACTAAACTGAAACTATATTAATCTCACATCACTATATTGGAACTCATTATTGAGCACATTTTGACTATTTAATTAGTGATCTCTCACAGCACTATACTGGAAGTCATTAGTGAGCATATATTTACTATTTTGTTAAACAGATTCTAAAGAAATTGTTACAGTATGTATTGGACTGTTTTGCTAAACAGATTTGAACCATGATAAATTATGTATAGATAAAACCCATGATTGTCATTGATCTTCCATGTATCCATACATAGTTTATGTGTTGGCTGTGTTTAATGGTATTGCATTGATTTGTACATAGTTTATGACGTCATAAGTATGTTGAATGATTTTGCATGGATCTATACATACTTGATATATCCATAGTTTAGTTGTTCATTTCATTGGCATGATTCACTTTGATTAATGGTATTGCATTGATCTCTTACAACACTATACTAGAACTCATTAGTGAGCATATATTTACTATTTTGTTAAACAAATTCTAAACAAACTGTTACAGCATGTATTGGACTGTTTTGCTAAATAGATTTGAACCATGATAAATTATGTATATGTCAACTATGTATAGATAAAAGCCATGATTGTCATTGATCTTCTATGTATCCATACATAGTTTATGAGTTGGCTGCATTTAATGGTATTGCATTGATTTGTACATAGTTTATGACGTCATAAGTATGTTGAGTGATTTTGCATGGATCTATACATACTTGATATATCCATAGTTTAGTTGTTCATTTCATTGGCATGATTCACTTTGATTAATGGTATTGCATTGATCTCTCACAATACTATACTGGGAGTCATTAGTGAGCATATATTTACTATTTTGTTAAATAGATTCTAAACAAACTGTTACAACATGTATTGGATTGTTTTGCTAAACAGATTTGAACCATGATAAACTATGTATATGTCAACTATGTATAGATAAAAGCCATGATTTCCATTGATCTTCCATGTATCCATACATAGTTTATGAGTTGACTATGTTTAATGGTATTACATTGATCTGTACATAGTTTATGACATCATAAGTATGTTGAATGATTTTACATAGATCTATACATACTTGATATATCCATAGTTTAGTTGTTCATTTCATTGGCATGATTCACTTTGATTAATGGTATTGCATTGATCTCTCACAACACTATACTGGAAGTCATTAGTGAGCATATATTTACTATTTTGTTAAACAGATTCTAAACAAATTGTTACAGCATATATTGGACTGTTTTGCTAAACAGATTTGAACCATGATAAACTATGTATAGGTCAACTATGTATAGATAAAAGCATGATTGCCATGTTTTGCTATTATGATTGGCATTATGATATATACAAGTAATCACATGAGCACATACTGGAATTCATTATTGAGTATATATTGACTATTTTGCTAAACAGATTTGACACAAATAGCCAGACATTGTTGCAAAGTTTAGTTGTTCATTTCACTGGTATTGATCTCTCATAGCACCATACTAGAATTTATTAGTGAGCACATATTGACTATTTTGCTAAATAGATTTGAAACAAATAGTTACCACATCTATTGACTATGCTAAGCAGATAGCAGATAGAAATAGAACCATGATAAACTATGTATAGGTCAGCTATGTATAGATAAAAGCTAGTGATATACTTGTAAATTTCATTATTGAGCACATATTGAGCACATATTGATTATGTCTAGATAAAAGCCATGATTGCCATTGATCTATACATAGCTTATGAATTGGCTCTATTTATATGGTATTGCATTCATCTCTCACAGCACTATACTAGAACTCATTACTGGCAAGAAACTGTTACAAAGTTTAGTTGTCCATTTCAGTGGTATTGATCTGTCACAGCACTATATTGGAATTCATTAGTGAGCACATATTGACTATTTTGCTAAACAGATTTGAAACAAACAATATGTATGTACACACATGTATGTATGTACGTATGTATGTATGTATTATGTGCATATGTATGTACACACATGTATGTACGCATGTATACATACTTGATCTATGCATTGCATTGATCTCTCACAACACTATACTGGAACTCATTATTGAGCACATTTTTACTATTTTGCTAAGCATGTATGTATGTATATGCGTATGTATGTATGTACACACATGTATGTACGTATGCATGTATGTATGTGCATATGTATGTACACACATGTATGTACGTATGTATGTATGTATGTGCATATGTATGTACACACATGTATGTACGTATATATACAAACTTGATCTATGCATAGTTTAGTCATCCATTTTATTGACATGATTGGCATTGGTCAATACGCAGGATAGTTGTTCATTTCATTGGCATTCGCACGATTGGCATGTGAAGTCATTCCCGATGGTTAATTGGCTTTGTGTAATGGTATTGCATTGATCTATCACAACACTATATTGGAAATCATTACTGAGCACATTTTTTCTATTTTGCTAAGCATGTATGTATGTATGTGTGTATGTATGTGCGTATGTATGTATGTACGTGCGTATGTATGTACAAATGTATGTACATGTGTATGTATGTATGTGCGTATGTATGTATGTCTATGCATATGTATGTTCACGCATGTATGTACGTATGTATACATACTTGATATATGCATAGTTTAGTCATTCATTTCATTGACATGATTGGCATTGGTCAATACATAGTTTAGTTGTTCATTTCATTGGCATTCACACGATTGGCATGTGAAATAATTCCAGAGGGTTAGTTGGCTTTGTTTAATGGTATTGCATTGATCTCTCAAAACATGTAGTTTATGATCTCGTAAACGTTTGGTATAGTTGTTCATTGCATTGTTAATTAGAGTTATATTTGAACCATACATACATGGAATACACAGGGAGTGGCAAATGATGAATGCTCAATTGTAGAACTTGAAAGCATATAGAAATGTGATTTGCTAGATGATTGTATAGTTCATGATTCTGTCCTATGTTATATCTATAGTCCTAATTTGCTTGCATATGTTTTTATTTTTTTGTCTTTTTGTCCCTATTTGATTTCCTATGTATGTTCTCGTTGACAAGATTATCAAAAGTATTGAGGATTTTTGGTAGATGATTGTACAGTCATGATTATGTCCCATGTTATATGTATATTCCTAATTTTCTTGGATATTTTTTAAATTTCTTATTTTTTTTTCCACAATTTGGTTTCATATGTACATGCTTCTTGACAAGATTGTCAACGATATTGATAAAGTGTCTTTCTCTTGTATTTTTTTATTGCTCTTGATTTGCTAATATTGCAAGACCACACATGCTGATAAAAAATGAGCTATCTGATGATTGTTTACTGTGTTTGTAAACGATCAATATTTCTGATGCCACTCCTTGGTGTATTCCATTAAAAAAATAATCAGGTTTTAATTTTTCAAGCATGTTTAGTTCATATATGCAGGATTGACCATCTAACAATACAAACAGTAATGGGAAGATTGAGCAGCATGAGAGGGTTGCCGTCGAATGTGGGGCATAAGGGAATACATCATGGATTTCTCAGTGTTTTCGTATGTAACGGTGTGTCGTCGAATGTGGGGCATAAAGGCATACATCATGGATTTCTCAGTGTTTTTGTGTTTAACGGTGTGTTTTCACACCACCATCAAATCATGGATATTGTTCTATCAAGTTAGCAAGTTTTCATATTGTAGTAATTATGTGAAATTCATTATTAGAATTTCATGATGTTAAAATATGATTTATATGATTAATGATTTTCATGATCTTTTTTTTTAAATTGCATGTAAAATCTATGTTGCCAAAATTCCACATTTTTTAAGAGCAATTATTAACAAAGCATCATTTTTCTTGTTAAAGTTATCATCAAATGTTTAATGTATGTGAATGTAAAATGGTATATTTTTTCTTATATAATATTTCACGTAAAATTTAGTTGCATATTTTGTTGAATAATTAACTAACTTAATAAATTTATTAAAAGGGAGAGATACATAGAGGGGTAGAGAGTGCGGGATAAGAAGGGGGGACGGAGGGACAGAGGGAGAGTGAGAGAGAGAGAGAGAGAGAGGAGCTTGTGTGTTCTTGCATCTATAGAAAGGTGTCTGTTGATGTGTGTTTTATGACTCACCAAACAGTAGAACAAAATACTGAAATATCTTATCCTCTCTTGAATATATATCTGTCTATGACCTCATCAAGATCTTCAAATGTCTCCTCCCCAATTGAAAGTATTTTCCAAGTCGAAGATAGCTAGCAAAATCCTTTTGGTCTTTTCCTCCCTCCACAATATTCTTGTGTGCATAAAATCCATTGAAAATGTTCAGTGTTAGAATCAAGTGAGTAGGCCCTTTCAAGCTTGGATGGATAATACTCTCCCCTGGCTCTTTATCTGTTAGGAACTTAATGGTTTCATTCTCTTGTTCACTTCGTGAAATGGAATCATCTTCCGCAAAATATGGATCCTTAACCTCCTTATCCTTATCCTATGCACCCTGATAGTTATCATTCTTTAGTGAACTCTCTTTGCAAGTTAACTCAACTAGGTACTTCACTTTTGTCATAGTTTTCACCCAACAGGTAAGGATGCTGCCTTCTGCAATTTTTTCTAAAGGATCTATATCTAGATCATCAGAAAGCTCCTCTTTCAATATTATTCATGTCAAGCTTGATTCCAGATCACAAATTATACGATGATTTTGGACTTTGCGGGGACAATTTTTCCCATTAACAAGGTCTCTTCATTTTCTCCAGTTAGCAGATAAAATTCCTCATCCTGGGATGGCTCTTTATATGGTGATCTCAAATCCTGAAATCCATGTAACAATTCACTCTTTATGTCAGCAAGGGTTTCCTACTTTTTATTGGATGTCCATTGCTCCACACTTCTAGCATATTCATCAATATCAAGGGCATTTAACAGATCAGGATATTTTTTGACATGCTCAATAGCCATTTCTTGTGTTTCCTCATCCATATCATCTATATCATGTCCAGCTTCTTCACAATATATGTCCTTAGCCATTTTCTTGGCAAATTCATATGACTTTGGATGAATTCTAGTATCATCCAATGGATCCATAACATGGTTTTCGGATGCTGCTTGTCCATTCCCTCTAATCCTTAAAAAAACCAATAGCATTTATAAAGACAAGTCGCTTCATAGCCTCTACAGTTGGTTGTTGTAACTATTACCTGCTCAACAGCTTCATACTTTTCATCTGGAGTAAGGAAATGTTCCAGTGAATGAAGCTTCAATGATAATATTTCTTTGCCAAGACTATATAATTTTGCAACCATGGCCAATGGATTCTAAAGATACTGACCAAGAGCCACAACACGCCTCACAATCCCTCTCTGTGTCAGCAACTAGTCTTAAGAGATGCGAGAATTCTCATATAGTCTAGGCAATAATTCATCTACATAAACAACATTTATTGTGTCCAATCCTTCTGCCAAATCATGTGGATGAACACAAACACAGGGAAGGATAGAGAGAGGACACAAACACACATATTTAGCGGCTAAGTCACAAGGTTCAAGTTTCAATTCGAGTTTGACAATTATGAAGTTCGGATGAACTTGACAATAAATTCAATTCGACAATAAATTTGTCTTACACAATTTTTCAAAAATATATAATATATATGATCACATTTTCCAACAATGGGACAAAAAATAACTTCGTACAAATGATTGCATGTATGATTATTTTTTACTTTTCTTTGCTAATAAATAGAATTAAAATAAAAAAAAATAATCATTTTATTTATTATTGACTAACAAAATAAAACTGTGAATATTCAAGAATAAAAAATAATAATAATGTAGTCTAATTATAAATAAATTAAATCATAAATATTAATACTTTACTCATTCTAATCCTTGTGTTTCACTAATTAAATAAGATTGAAAAAAATTTACATCAAATTCCAATTCCAATTAGAAAATGAACAACCAAACGCAACAAAAAGATATTCCTAGTCATATTCTATTCCAATTCCAATTTCTAAATTGGCAACCAAACGCAGAATATGGATTTGAAAATTCATCTTCCGTGTCAACCAAACGGTCCAACTATCTTCCTAAAATACATAACCAGGTTTTCGACAACCTGGTTATCAGATAACCTGGTTATGAGAAAAATTCATCTTCCCCAACCAAACGGGGCCCTAGGGAAGAAGAATGTTCATAATATTTATGTCATAGGAACATGAAATACACATATTTCATTAGATGAAAGGCTTTTGTGTACATCTATGTTACACTATGCCTCGTATCATGAACTTTAATTCAATAGGCATAGTGAAAAATTAGTCTTATCATTATTATTAGTTCATGCTTTTGACAACATACTATTGTTTTCATTCAATTTAATTTTTCAATTTAACTGACCAATCAATTCATAGAATTTAAAAGATTAAAAGAAATTTCAAATGTTTATATCTTTTTCTAATTTTTCATTATTTTATAAATCTCATTTCTCATTGCACCATTCTTTTTTTGACAATGAAAAAATTCAATTTTCTGCAACAAAAATACAAATATTTTCTAACAACTCTATCATTTATCCCTATCTATTTTCCTTACCAAGTTCAAATATAGAGTTAAATGTTTTATATTTCTTATTTTAAATATATTTATTATTAGTTTTACATTGATATTTATTTTTGTAATTTGTAAAATGTTATTTCCTTAAATTTACACTATATTTTACTAGCTACTATTTTTCAATCTTATTCTAATTTTTTTAAATACCATTTTCAAATTGTAAAACTAATACTACCCCTCAAACTAATTAGAAATTTTGGTATTTTGAAATAAGTCATCAACAATTTTTTATTTTTTTAAATTAAATATTTCAACTTATAATTGAATTGGTAGAAATGACTAGTTCATTCATATAATATAATTTCTATTGGTACTTATATATTTATTAAAATAATATATTTATTAATATTTTTAAAATTTCCTTCAACTTTATCTATGATTCTACCTTTACTTGTCCTTATAATAATATATCATTCTTTTTTTTAGCTCTCTCTTCATATCCTTCCTTTCTACCTATAAATCTCAATTTCCCTTATTAAAGAAACTTTGGTGCATTAGTTTCACTTCAAAAGTACTCTAATTTTAAATAATAATAATAAATAATAGGGTGAAGGGGCACCCTTGTATAACAAGGGAAAGGAAATATATTGTTAGGAAATCGATGAGAAATAAAATTCTCCCTCGTATATAACACTTACCTTGGGATGTTTATCTAAACATCCAGTCACCATTACTTAAATTATATTCAAATAAATGTCACATAGTCTTATCATTCATTTCAAATTAAGCTTTTTAAAAGAAAACATCATTACTTGTCAATGCTTTTTAGTGGAGCTACCTAAATTATAACTAATTTTTGAAACTAAGAAACTAAAAAAATGCCAAGTGTACCAACATTGCTACTTGACGATCCACTGACTCACTCTCTCTCAGTGTCATTATTGCACTCACTCATTGATGCGACAAATAAAAAATATTTAATGCTCCATGCCAATTTTGGATTACTCTATACTATTGTAGTTTTTAAATATATTTTAATTAAAATATGAATGTCGAAGGCCATTTTATGGTTGGAACTGTAAAGACTAAATTTAGTTTTCAACATAATTAATTTATTATTTTACATATTTTAACACTGATATTAATAAAATAATAATAAATATACTAATTGTTAATTATACTTTGTTTTAGCAAATACTTATATAATTAAATTAATTTTTAAAAAATTAAATCATTGTGTTATAATAATTAATTTATTATTTATAAATTTAAAAGTATATAAATTATGTGGAATTTGAATAATAAGGTCATATTTTTTTAAATACTTATATATTTTGATTTTAATATTATTTTATAATTTTAAAGCATATATTATATGAAATTTAGATATCATCGTTATTTAACTTTGAAAAATATATATCAAGCTTTGAAGCTCTTAGTAAGTATAATTATTATTGAAATGGCATTGTTATTATTAAATGTTCAATATTCTAGCACTATTAAAGTAATAATTACAAGACTTTATTTTTTACATATGAGACAACTCAAAATTGAATAATTATCTATAACTTAGTCATGAGTAAATCAATCATACCAATACTATTACATTATTTTTATAAGCCAAAATTATTATTATGTGATTATGATCATTATTATTTTTCTTTGATTTGTTGATCTTAGATTTATATGATTTAAGTCAAAAAACATATTAATTATTTAAATATTTCTTAAAATGGCATAAAAATTTCTATTTTCCATCTACAATAAATTATCATAGCTTTAATTTATTTAGTTCAATGTCAAAATTTACAAACTATAAATTTTACCGTTAAATGTACAACTTCACAAACTTCAATCAACTCCTACCCCACAATCCACCACACTAATAAAGGCAAGAACTTTGGTGCTTGCACCCCTTGTTTTCTCATTGAATTGTGTGTATGAGGTGTAGTTAGAGTGTTTAATTTTTGACTAAATAAAGGCACATCTATGTAATTGATGCAATTTTTTATTCTTATTATTAAGTATTAAAGAAAATATACTATTTTTTATTGAGGAGGTGTTTGTTATGTCTTAACATCTTCTTATAGCAAAATTTCTTACAACATTTCTTATCTTATCAACAATCTTATCTTTTTAATATATATATATATATATATATATATATATATATATATATATATATGTATGTATGTATGTATGTATGTATCTATATATATGTATGTATGTATCTATATATATATATATGTATGTATGTATATGTATACATACATATATACATATGTATGTATGTATATGTATACATACATATATACATATATATGTATGTATATAGATACATACATATATATATAGATACATACATATATATATATACATATATATATATATACATATATATATGTACATATGTATATATATGTACATATGTATATATATGTACATATGTATATATATGTACATATATATATATATGTATACATATATATATATATATGTATACATATATATATGTATACATATATATATATATATATATATATATATATGTATACATATATATATATATGTATACATATATATATGTATACATATATATATATATATATATATATATATGTATACATATATATATATATATATATATATATGTATACATATATATATGTATACATATATATATATATATGTATACATATATATATGTATACATATATATATATATGTATACATATATATATATATATATACATATATCTATATATATGTACATATATATATAGATATATGTATACATATATATGTACACACACACACACACACACACACACACACACACACACACACACACATATATATAATTAACTTGCATGATCTTGTTCAATTTGTACATCATATGACCTAATGTCTAATGAATTGTGAAGATCATATTTTATTATTTTTTCTTAATGTTAATGTATGAATTATGCTATTGAAATGAAGAAAAGGTTATAAACCATATTCATGATTTGTCATATGCACAACACTTTGTCATACATTCAAGGGGGTTGTAGAATCTCGATTAGCAAATCTACTTGACTTTTGTAGGCTTCATTTGCACATGGTATATTTACCCTCAAGGTTATTTTCAATTCTTTAATTATCTTGCAGGAACCTAGAGCTCTATGTTCCTAGGCCTAGAATAGCATAAATTAAAGAAGACTCACTCTACCCAAAAAGTTAGTCTTAAGTTAATTCCTCCATTCATGAGTTTCAACTAATTTCTTTGAGTTTGGCATTTTACAACCTTCAAAATTGGTATCCACACTATTAATGTTGATCACACACTAGATGCTAAGAGGGGGAGCAAGAGAAAATATGAAATAGAAGAATAAAAACAATTTTATACAAAAAAATTTGTCATACTTCACATTATGATTTTCATTCAATACATATTGTTAGGATTATTGAATCCTACTTTTCAGGAAACATTATCAAATAGAAAAATAACCTTTTAAACAAACCTTGTGACTGATAATAATATTCAGTCAAGTTTATTAAAAAATTAATCACCTACTAATCATAATCACTTCCTCTTCTAATTGGGCACAACAATTCCAATCACTTTTCCATGTTGTGAATGGGGACAAACGCATCCATGTGCCTGCATAAAAAATTGTGAATGGAGAAATAGATGCATTCATGAACAATGAATGGGGACATACTCATCGAAACCCAATATAATAAGAAAGAGAACCAAGTTTTGGTTATCGTATATGAAGTCACCATTATTGATCAATGCCACATTGACCACAAATGTTATGAGTTGTTGATGATACCTTGAAACCAATTTTGGCTTTAGTATATTTGGCACAAAATGAGAATGAACCATTGGTAATTATTATCACCAACAATGTGAAATGCAACTAGAGCTAATAAGTAGCATCATTGTTGGTGATTAGTGAAATGCTGTTGGTTTTCATCCTTCCTCATGTGCCTCAAACCTCCAATTAGTTTGCTATGGACTAGAAATTTTAACTTTTGAGACCCATTTTGTAATCTAGAGAAAAATTATCATAATCTGCCCCACCAAGAAAAAACCTAAAAAACCTAATGGAAAAACCAAAACCCTAGAAGAGTCCTTACTGTTGGAAAAATTTGACTAAACGTAGAAGTGTGTCTAGTTAAACTCGCCTAGCTAAAACCCATAAGAAGAGTAAAATCCTTAGGGAGATTATTGTGGTGGATAAACAACACCCAAAAGAGTCTAGTGAGGATGAAGGAGACTAGAAAATGAAGGTGTTGGGTTATCATAATGAGTCCATCTTTGGTGAAAGGAGATTAGATCCATTGATGGTTAAAAAAGGTAAGAACTACAAGGAAGAAAGTAGAGACGAAACCTAGGACAAAATGAGGATGATACCTATGATGTTAAGGTTGAAGAAACACCGAAGAAAGTGGAGAAGAGTGCTACAAAGGACAAATTTGAAGTTTAAGCAGATGGCAAAGAGTTGGAGGAAGTTGAACAGGAGTCCTAGGAAGCCTGTATTGAGGTAGTTATAGGGCTTGATGTTGAGGTCCCCAAAGCTGACAATCCTAATTTGGAAATTAAAGCCCTGATTAATATGAATACTAATTAGGCAAGTAAGGTTGAAAGATTAAAAAATGATCTGAAAGATCATATTAAGGTCTTAAATGAAAAAGTATTATCTCTTGACAACTAGTTTTACAATGTCATTATTGGTATTGAGCTAGGAGTGGCTATCTCGACTATATGCAAGGTCCAGAAAGATATGATGAGGAAGGCCATCTTCAAAATACTCACAGGTTATAGAAAATTGAAGAAAGCTGGCATGTAGAGGAAATGAATAGCATGGAGGATGTTCACAACTAGACCAAGGATCTAAGGTACCTAATCAAGGATTGAGAGAAGAATAAATAGCCCTAGCTTTTCCTGGCTTTGGCTTTTTATTTTCCTCATTTTAATGATTAGTACTTTTATGTAAATACTTTTATGGGTGACTATGCTCCTATTTTTAATTTTGGGACACAATTTAAATATTTTTATGTTTAATTTGGTTTATTTTAAACATCATTGGGTAAAAGCACAAACCTATGTCACCCTTTTGTAAAAGAAAAGGCTAAGAGTATGACTGTCCATCTTCAATGACATAAAATTGGCATTATTATTTTGAATTTGAAAATGAAGTAAACTAATGAAATGTGTAGAAATGGATGAATTTTATGATTATAACTTTTGATAATTATTTTGAATAAGAATTGATATAGTTTCCTAATTTTTATAGACAATTTTTTAGCTGTTGAAAAATGCTAAAAATTAGGGGTCTAGTTCCCACCACAAAACAATATGGAAATAACTTATTTCCCTTTTGAGACATATATTTTCTCTTTTATAATGATTCAAATTTCAACTCACTTGAAATTGATAGTTTTCATCTCCCACCACATTTTAAAAATAAATCTATTCTAATCAGGAGAAGAATTATACATTCTAGAAGATGACTCTCTCCTCTAGAATGTCATATAATTTTTAAATTTTTTATATGATTTAATATTTTTTCCTTTCTCAAAATTGACATCTTTTTTATTGTTGAAATATGTGCTTGTAGAATTCTTTAATAATAATATACTATATCTAATTAAAACACTATAAACTCTATATGAGAATATCCTCAACTCTGAGCTCTATAAAATGGTGTTTATATGTTATTAAAAAAAATATCATAAAAAATAACAAGAGTTACCAAAATGCTACTTTTCTGAAATAATTTTATTTCTTTAGTAATTGGATACAAACTAGCATAAAACATGCATTTAATAGACATTTCTAGTTGCAAAACTGTGAAACCATATATAACTTAGCTAGAATGAATTTATTTAGATCATATGTTTTAACAAAATTGAATTTTAGATAGAAATACTCAAATTTAGTCATTCTGATAAGTCAGCCTAAAAGGTGACATAGCTTTGTATTTTTTCCCCATTACTCTAAGACTCAGTTATCCTTTTTGATTATCAACAAGGTTTCGGCTAATAAGTTGGACTCTAGTATTAGTAGAACTTACTCTAGTTTTTTATTAAGTTTTGGTTTGTGGAGGATCTCTAATAGGGTATGTGCAGGATCATGGTCAACCAAACTATAGCCTTAAGTGGTAGTGAAAAACTAGCAAATCAAGGTTATGTCAACTTGACACATAATTTAAAAGGGTTCTAGATTTTATATCAAAAATTTGTAAGAAAATAATCTTTAGAAAATTGAATGTAGTTTCTAAACTACTAGGCATTATCGAGACAAAACATTATTTGATTGGTCAAAATTTTGTACTTTAATGCAGTACTACAAAAATTTTAGGGCAAAAATAAAAAGTAGGTGTATGTTTGACCACCTTAATCAAAATCAAATGATAATTTTTTTTAATATAATTATAGATATAAAAAGTAGACTCATGCTTGAATGTGACGCATATTTTTGGGTATTTTTATTCTAAAAAAATAATTAAATATGTATTTTCTACTATAGCTTTATCAGGATAAAGAAAACTCCCATGTCTGACTACCTTAACTAATTGAAAACTTTACCAAATTTATTTATTTATTTTTTCCTTATACTAAGTAAAGCATAGAATTTGACACAACTTTTTTATTTCAAAAATGTTATACCATTTGAAAGTTATAGCTATTTTTCAATTAGTATGTCAATCAGCACTTTATAGACATCTTCATTAAAAATTAACTAATAAATACTTATCGAACTCAGAATTTGTTAGAAATTATATCGATGGAATCTTGAGAGTGTTATAAAAAAAATTTAAAAAAACCTTTTTTGTTTCATGGAATTTCGATCAAAATAATATTGTCAAATGGCTACTCAAAATCTGAATGTCAGTGAAACATTTTCCAAACACATTTTTTGAGTTGACCAAACAAGTTTGGTAAATACCAAGCCTAATTGGGTATCTGATTTGAGATTGGATATCCGATATGGAATCAAGTACCCAAAAAGTGGCGGCCAAATTTTGGAAATTTTAATTTTGGAGGGAAACCACCCAAATTTTGGATTGGAAACTAAAATTTGGGTGGTGTGGGCATTATTATTATTAACTATTATAATTATATATGATTATTATTATTATTATATAGTAATATATATGACAATTATTATTATTAAATATATATAGTAATATTATATGATTATTATTATTAAATATAGTGATATATATAGGATTATTATTGTTATATAATCTAGTAATATATTATTATTATATTAAAATATACAGTAATATATTATTATTAAATATAATATTTTCATGAAATGTGTCGAAAAGGGTCATAACTTAACCTATGACCCCTTTTGATGCATTCAAACCAATCAAATCGGTCCCTAGGGGTCCTAGGGTCGCTAGGGACATATGTTGTCATGATATGCATTGAAGACCCCTTTTGATGCATTTGAACCAACCAAATCAGTCCCTATATGTTGTGATGAAATGTGTGAAAGGGATCATAGGTTAACCTATGACCCCTTTCGATGCATTCAAACCAACCAAATGGGTCCCTAGGGGTCCTAGGGCCCCTAAGGACATATGTTGTCATGAAATGTGTCAAAATGGGTCATAGGTTAACCTATGACCCCTTTTGACGCATTAGAACCAACCAAATGAGTCCCTAGGGGTCATAGGACCCCTAGGGACATATGTTGTAATTAAATGCATTGAAAGGGGTCATAGATTAACTTATGACCCCTTTCAACACATTTGAACCAACCAAATGGGTCCCTAGGGGTCCTAGGGCACCTTGGGACATATGTTGTCATTAAATGCGTTAAAAGGGGTCATAGGCCAACTGATGACCCCTTTCGATGCATTTGAACCAACCAAATCAGTCCTTAGAGGTTCTAGGGCCCCTAGGGACATATGTTGTCATGAAATGTGTCAAAATGGGTCATAGGTTAACCTATGACCCCTTTCGATGCATTGGAATCGACCAAATGGATCCCTAGGGGCCATAGCCCCTAAGGACATATCTTGTTATGAAATGCATAAAAAGAGGTCATAGATTAACATATAACCCCTTTCGACACATTCAAACCAACCAAATAGGTCCCTAGGGGTACTATGACCCCTAGGGACATATGTTGTCATAAAATGCATTGAAAGGGGTCATAGGTTAACTAAACTAATGACCCCTTTTGACAAATTCAAACCAACCAAATTGGTCCCTACGAATCCTAGGGCCCTTAGGGACATATTTTTTCATGAACTACATCGAAAGGGGTCATAGGTTAGGGCCCCTAGCGACATATGTTGTCATGAACTGCATCGAAAGGGGTTAGGTTAACCTATGACCCCTTTTAACACATTCAAACCAACCAAATCAATCCCTAGGGGTCCTAGTATGACCCCTTAGGATGCATTTCATGACAACATGTGTCCCTAGGGGACCTAGGACCCTGAGGGCTATGACCCCTTAGGACGCATTTCATGACAACATGTGTCTCTAGGGGCCCTAGGACCCCTAGGAACCGATTTTGTTGGTTTTAATCTATCGAAAGGGGTCATGGGTTAACTTATGACCCCTTTCGATGCATTTGAACTATAGGGGCCAATTTCATTGGTTTGAATATGTCAAAAGGGGTCGTAGGTTAACTTATGATCCATTCAAACCAACCAAATCAGTCCCTAGGGAACCCCTAGGGACCGATTTGGTTGGTTTGAATGGGTCATAGGTTTGACGCATTGGAACCAACCAAATAAGTCCTTAGGGCCTATGACCCCTTTTGACGCATTTGAAACAACCAAATCAGTCCCTAGGTGTTCCTATCACCACTTTTGATGCATTTGAACTAGCCAAATTGGTCCCTAGGGGTCTTAGGAACCATAGGGACATATATTGTCATGAAATATGTCGAAAGGCATCATAGGTTAACCTATGACCCCTTTTGACGCATTCGAAACAACCAAATAGGTTCCTAGGGGTCATATGGCCCCTAAGGACATATATTGTGATAAAATGCATCGAAAGGGGTCATAGGTTAACCCATCACCCCCTTCGACATATTTCATGACAACATATACATCTAACCTATGACCCCTTTCAATTCATTTGAAACAACCAAAGGGTGTGTGGCCTATCCTCCTACCCAATTCCCAGAACAACTAGAATTGTGTAAGGGTGGGAGGCCCCGAGGGAGTAATAATAGAAAAGAGGGGCCCAATGTAGCCTACAATTTTATAGCCTTGTTGAAACCTATGACCCCTTTTGATGCATTTGAACCAAACAAATAGGTCCCTAGTGGTCATAGGGCCTCTAGGGACATATGTTGTCATTAAATGCATTAAAAGGGGTCCTAGGTTAAGGGGTCATAGGATAACCTATGACCCTTTCGATGCATTTGAACCAACCAAATAGTTCCCTAGGGGTCCTAGGGCCTATAGGGACATATGTTGTCACATGTGAAATGCATCGAAAGGGGTCATAGGTTAACCTATAACCCCTTTCAATGCATTTGAAACAACCAAATAGGTCCCTAGGGGTCCTAGGGCCCTAGGGACACATGTTGTCATGAAATGCATTGAAAGGGGTCATAGGTTAATGCATAACCCCTTTTGACACATTCAAACCAATCAAATGGGTCCTTAGGGGTCGTAGGGCCCCTAGGGACATATGTTGTCATTAAATGCGTCGAAAGGGGTCATAGGTTAACCTATGACGCCTTTTGACACATTCAAAACAACCAAATAGGTCCCTAGGGTTCCTAGGGCCACTAGGGACATTTGATTTCATGAAATGCATCCACTAGTACATTTGGGCCCACTTTTTAACCTTTATTGGTCAAAATTTTGACCCAAATTTTGACCAACGTTGGACTAAACTTGACCAACCCATCAGTCGAGAATTTTTTGGTCAAAATTTTGACCAATCTCTAGTTAGTCAAATTTTTGAATTATTTTTTGGTCAAAAATCATCCAGAGCCATGGCTTAAAATAAATCAAGAAGTCATCAAAATTTTGACCAATGAAGGTTTTGACCAATTAAAGTGGAAACTTTTGACTAATAAAGGTAGAACTTTCGACCAATTGATGTAGAGAGTTTTGACCAATAAAGGTAGAAATTTTGACCAATTGTAGTGGAAACTTTTGACCAATAAAGGTATAAATTTTGACCAATTAAAGTGGAAACTTTTGACCGATAAAGGTAGAAATTTTGACCAATTGAAGGTAGAAAACATCCAATCGTTGGTAGAAGTTTCGACCAATGAAGATAGAAATTTTGACCATTGAAGGTAGAAAACATCCAACCGTCGGTAGAAATTTCAACCAATGAAGGTAGAAATTTTGACCAACGCTTAGGTGTAATTTTTTCAGGCATTTTATAAAACAGTTCACATGCATTGCGTATGATATGACATTTTGCATGCATCTTGCACTCTCTCATCTGGTTGATGATGGATTACGGAGAGTGATCTGAAATGATGATGCTAAAAAATGCATACAATCAAATCCAAAATGAATTTGCATTACAAATGGATTGTGGAAATTTAATATTGTTAATTTTCCCTCCAGGTCCACCAAGACAATCAAAACTTAAACATACATAACTTAAACATACATATATGTATGTTTAAGTTCTGATTGTCCTAGTGGACATGCATGTAAAATTAACAATATTAGATTTCCACAATCCATTTGTAATGCAGGTTCATTTTGGATTTGGTTGTGTGCATTTTTTAGCATCATCATTTCAGATCACTCTCCATAATCCATCATCAGTTGGATGAGAGAGTGCAGGATGCATGCAACATGTCACATCATACACAAGGCATGTGAACTGTTTTATAGAATGCCTAAAATACTCCCTAAAAAATCTATGTTGACATAAAAATAATAATTTATTTCTGCGAATAAAAATCCCTGCATAATGAAATATGAATCTACAACTTTCATAATACAAAGATGATATGCAACAAAAATAGATATATTACAAATTGATGCTGAAAAACTTAAATCATAGGAATTATTTTGTAGCACCTAAAGGATACAATGTTGATGCAGCTTTAGAAAGATCATCTGAAGGACATGATATGCTTGAGTTGAAGGAGCTTTGAGATTTATTACTACAGTCGAGAATAGGCTCATCTTCAATCTTCTGAAGATTGAAGATGAGACCATTCCTGACTCCAGTAATGAATCTCAAAGCTCCTTCAATCTCATCTATGAAGTGTATTAAAAGCTAATAGAGCATCTTTGCTAGTTGATCTCTCTTGCAAGCTCAACTTAAAGAGAATTCCAAATTGAAGAATGCTGAAGATAGTCATGATGTGCCTATTAGCTGAAGATAGTCATGATGTGCCTATTTCTAATAGGCACATCGTGAATATCTTTGACATTCTCCTATGGCTCTTGTGGTTCTAATCTTATAACATGAGGCTTCCTCTTATTTTTTCGAGCATAAGGCTGATGTGGCCTTGTAATAAGAAATAAATGGGTTTGATTTGGATTATGTACAACACAAAGAAAACCAAAATGTACTAGAAATTTTTAACAGAGAAATGAACTATATAAACTTATAAAACTCATAATAATAATAGGCCATAAACAAGAGCTAAATTCTAACTAGACAAATTTTGGACACATGAAGCATACCTGATTGATCAAGACGAAATCACTGCCAAGCCTTTTAACCACTCCTTAATAGCACTTTCTCTATCACCAAGTTTGTAGTAGGGTTTCTGTTTATTTTTCGATCTAACGTTAATATGGCATCTCCATCCAAAAATTTCTTTAGAGCCTGAAAGATTTATACATGAAGAGATCAAAAACTCAAAATCTTTCATGACAAATAGAGCTCCAACACTAATAGTTTATACATCTATATTTAGAGGCAAGATAAATTGAACTGAATATTCAAGATCAAACAAGTTCTTCAAAATATAAATTTGAAATAAAACTATAATTCAAAAAATCTTCAACAATATTACACATTGAAATCCTAATTATTTTGTTACCACATTGCAAATCTGTCCTAATTCCTTCGCTAAAAATTCATAGCAGAAAGTTGACAATGTATAAAATGATTTAAGCATATAACAAACCATGCTTGATGCAATAAAAAGTAAAGATCATCGTAAATTACCCTTCTCCCCTCTCCATATCTCCTCATTGCTCCCTCATCCCCATTTCCCTACTCTTCCTCTCCCCCTCTCATCTCTCACCCTCCCCACTTCCTTCCTTCCCATCTCACACCCTCCTTCCCTCTCTCACCATCTCTCCCTTCTCCCCCGCTCCATGTCTTGTCTTCACTCTCTCTCCTCATCTTCCTCTTACTGTCCTACTAGGCCTAATTTGCAATTAAGTCTCCAATGAGCATTTTTTTTTCATCCCAAATGTCCCAAAAGACTATCATAATCACATATTCTGATACCTAGTTGGCTATATTTCAACATATCTCAAAATTAGATATTGGTGTTTTGGACCAACTGTCCCCAGTAGATAAATGCCACTAGTTTTTGGCCTATTTGACCCCACTTTTACAGAACAAGTGTGTGACATATGTGGCTTTTGGACCTCAAGCTTTCAACAGTGTTTTTTTTTAACCCTAATCAAAAGTAATTTCTTTCTCGACTTCTAATTTCTCATGGCGTATATTTTTTAGACATGAAATTCCATCATGGTCATCTATGGGGTGAAAAATGCACATATTATTCTTAATAGGAGCTTCAATTTGGAGCCTATGCTATGTAGGAGGAAAATTGAACTACTTTCTTGTATTTCCTATGCCTTGATTCTAGTATTTGCATGGAATATCCTTGAAAGGTTTTGTAGCTTTAGGCAATTGTCACTTCACAATTATCACATCATCTACTAACCTTTGTATCAGAGAGTAGTGTTTGAAGTGGATTCTTGTGCATTTGGGACTTCATGCACCTTCCTTTTCCACTTCCTAGCTATGAAAATTCATCTTCAAGTTTAATAGCTTATCTTTATGCAAAAGTGAATTCTGCCTCTCTACCTCTCCTAAGGTGAAAATTAATATCATGTCGCATTGAGTTCAAAAAGAAACCCTCCTTTTTTTCATCATTTGGCCTTAAAGCCCCAAGAATTTGGTGCAATTTTTTGTTGAACTTGGGGAATTTCTTGGGTGTCCCTGGCAGAGCTGCCACATGGTTGAAATAGGTTATAACAGACTAACAGTTATAAATTCCAAAACCCCATAAGAGGGCCAAAACAATTCTGAGAAATAATAATTGCATGATGCAGGGGCCTATACTAGATTGATTGCATATGTACACAGGTATGCCAACCAAGACATATAGTAAACACATTATAAAATGATATATTGCAGCTTTTCATTCTACCTAAGCGCGCATAATCAAAATCCTTTCCTATCACATTAATAGTAGAACATAAGGATTTAGATCCATTACAACACTAACTCAGAGTTTTAATGCAAAATGAATTGGCCCTGATGCTAGCAACCTAGAAGTGATCTAAACTAACCACTTTGGTTTGCTTCCAAAATTTAGTGTTCATAATATTATGCAAATCACATGTCAGGCTTGATGGATGTCATGTTTTCAATGTATATTTACAAGACTAGTGGTCCCCTTTATTTCTTTCATTTTCATATGAAATTGACAATACAATTGAGTTTGAGCTACAGAGTCCAACAAGAATGATTATTTTGTGTAATATACTGCCCCAAAATCTTTTCTCAAAAATTGTATTTTTTGCAAGTTTAATGCATTTCGTCAAATAGTTTACTTCTAGTTGGACTAAATTCATTTTCAACTTGTTTTAAAGAAATAACATAATTAACATCACAGTATTAACTTATGCATTCAAGATATTGATAGCAATTTCATTGTTTAACTAATATTGTTGAAAAATGTATGCAATAGAAATCACTCAAAATCCATGTATTGTTGATGTAAGTAGGACTAAATTCATTTTTGACTTGTTTTAAAGGAATAAAATTATTAACATCATAATATTAACCTATACTGATGGCAATTCCATTGTTTAACTAATATTATTGAAAAATATATGCAACAGATATCTTTCAAAAATTAGGTTTTTGATGTAAATGGATAGACCTAGGAATCTCATAAATAGTTAATGATATAAACAAAATGACATAAAAAAATTTTGACCTCACAACCTAGCTTGCAACTCTCCAATTAGCAACTCCATATACTCCCCAATAACTTGGATATCCCCACAACGACGGTATGGTCATCTTCAAGTATGGTATGATAGGTTTGAATTGATATAGTAGTCATAAAGGGTAAGGATCTCTCCATATGCATGTTGGGCCTAGCTTAATCTCTCTTGGTAGGTTGTGTCGGCATCATGTGCCTTCTTTTATGGGCTAGGTGAATTCATCTAAGATACAACCCAACAACTATTTTTTTTAAATGTAAATTTTTAAATCATTTTAACATCACACACAACACTATAATGTGGATTGTCTTCTCACTCACACAAATTTATTATTTATTGGAAAATCCCAATAAGTTTTTACCTAGAGTTTTGACACCTATAACTATGAAAAAATCTCTATAAATCTCCTTTGAATCTTGTGTAATCCACCATTGATTAAGAAGATAGATTTAAGTTTTAATTTTTTTATGTCAAAACCTGTGAGGCTATAGGGTTTTTGCCCTAAGGTTTAAATGTGAACTCATATTCCAAACTTTCAAATGGGAGAAATAGAAAAAGAACAAACATAAAAAATTATTGTTAAGTATGTATCTTAATGATATCATGTTATTTAGGAGGATTTATGGACCTATCAAAAGTTAACATTGAGATTATTTTACTAGTGCTAAACTTGGGAAGAACATTGTATGAGTATTTGAAAGGTTCAAATGAGATAGTACCATTGTCATTAGAAACTAAAACATTGGTGGATCTTAGGAGGGATCGCAAGTGCACAAGAAGGCTATAGTTTTTGAGTTATTGTTTTGTTTAGAGTCATGGGAGGAAGAAAAGACTAGATGTCATTCAAGAAAAACACATATTTTAATGTTGATCAATTTTTTATCAGTCTTGGATAATCTGCCACCACCTGTAGGTGAAGCAAGAAAAGCATGCAATGTGTTAAAGGAGTCAACATCGTTTGGAGCCTTTGGAGGCAAGTAAACCAGCCACCAACATTAGAAGTTCCCACTCCAACTTCTAGTTGTTACAAAGGTCTTAATTTTAGCTGCTTGTTGTTGAAGTGAACAAATAATTTTAGGGTTAAGGATTGTTGGAAGAGCCTCTAAACCAATGAACAATATTAGACTAGAGTAGAATAATTTCAAATAGTTATGGGCAATTTTTGAAGTATAAAACACTTTTTCCCATTTGGACATACTCTTATTACATTGCCTCACATCTAGATTGAATATACAACCATATCTGATCATTATTGGGGATATTCTATGACCATCAGTCCCTATACAAACTATTGGGGAAAATTTCAAATATAATGTTCATTAAGTGTTCAATGAAACACCAACATTCCCATGTGACAAAATTTGTACAATCTACTAGCAGTATTGTCAATATATCCAGTCCACTTAATACTAGCTAGTACTCTATGTTCAATCTATTTCCTAACTTGTAAATAAAAGCTCTAAAACATGCCAATTGTTTGATGCAATGATTGCATATCCATTTAAGTTTTTATGAAATTAATGATCCAAATTGTTTGACAAAATTCCTAGTCATTAAACTTGGAAAGGGGAAAAGGAGAAATTGGTTAGCAAAGTAAGGTTGTTCATTACAATTTCATTATGTCTATTTCTCAACTAATAAATTACCATTTACTTAATAATGTAAAATAAGATTCATACTTCCAGAAACTAATTGTATACTATTGAAAAAGATATCAATAACAAAATTCCTAGATAATGGAGAACAAAAATGTCTCTTGCTCTGGTAATTTAATTTTGAGCACTAGCAAATATGATGCTTCATTCCCAGTAGTCAAGTATGAAGTTATATATCAATTATAATCCAGAGCTAAAACTAAGGAGTTGGGCTTACCTACTTACTTGTTCAGAGCCCAAAACTAGGGTTTATGGGCAGAAATCCAAAGTTCATGAAATCTACACAACATAAAAGTGAGATATTAGTAAAAGAGATATAATGTAAACTCCTCTAATTGGAGGCATAAATTTCATGGTTTAATGTTAGATGCGCATGGTCATCAAATTATGGCAAGCAATAGAAATACTAATAATATGTTTACAAAAAGTTAGATTCATACACATTCTAAAAAGACCTGCACTAGGGTTACAAGGCTAACGGATCACCTTGTATCAGGCATATCATGCTCATCCATAATCTAAAAATGTACCACCAACATCATTAAGTATAAACCATTGTACTTTTGAGCCTAACAAGAAAACTAGATCACCTGTTCAGTTAATGGGCATTCTAAAAGCATGTTACCAATATCACTACAGGCAAACGATTGTACAACATAATTAAAGATAACTACACAAGCAACTCTGTATCTTGCCAGGTAGCTGTAGTACTTGCATGTGATTTAGACAATCATGGAAGTGTTCAAGCTCAAAAGGCTAATAGATGAAATATATCTAGGGTATTCTTTTAACCTCTTCATTGTGTAGAAACTCAAAAGCACAATTAATAAGTACTACAATAAAAAATTAAAAAAGAGTTCAAACATTTCACCATCCGAACCTTTTATAAGTTTTTGCTTACATCAAAAAATCATTTAGAGACCTTTGTGCAAATGTTGAGCTTTGTTTTTGGGTCCAATAATCATTTGAAATTTTAAACTTGCATAAGCTAGCAGAAAATAGTAGATACAATGTAATGCATAAGGATGCATATTATTTATGATTTGGGCCCATTATTATGAAATATAAAAGACATTTCATATGTAATGGCCTTCTATTTTATTTTCTTAACACAAAAGATTCTATGACATATTATCCTTGCTGCTTCCATTGTATAGCCTCTCGACATAACAAATATCCTTTGTTGAGTCCATGTTATCATAACACTGAGTTCATCTTTTGGAGGTGGCGTACCTGAGCTTTGTGATGCATTCACTTTTGCAACAACAAGAGGGTTTTCAAGGAAACTCGACTATGATGTATATATACACCAAATTCCTACCCGCATAATAAAATGATTAAGTCATCAAGTTTCATACTCAAATTTTATTTGGTGAGGATATTGATAGCTTAGAAATGTTTATCAGACATCAATGGATAAATTCTAGCATTGAGAATGAGAAGTTCCCTATTGATCTAATATTATGTATACATATCTATACTTCTTTCCAATTGGGATCACTTTCGAATATATCTCTTTTCCATCAATGAGGTCCAATTAGAAAACCCCCCAAACCCCAACAAATGGCTCTAAATGGGGACAAATTTTTCTTGAAAAAAGTAGAAGACTCCAAAATCTTGGCAAGGACCAGGGTTAAATCCATTGGGCATACGATTCAATAATGTGAGTGCAGGGAGTTGTTGAGAATGTGGGCAACAAGTGAAAACTAAACAAGCCAAAACTTTTTACAGTGTACAAAAGAACATAATCTTATATACAATTATGTACATGGGAATGAACCCCTTACCTCAAGAAAGTTCCAATAGAGATCATCTAAATCCAATAGTAGATTAAACAATTACACAAAATGGATAATATCATTATCCAAAACATAGATCCGAAAATAGATTCTAGAGGAGAGAAAACTAGTGAGATTACAACAAATAGAAATATGAGAAATAATAAAGAGATTAAAAGAAAGAATGGAAGAGATGAAACCAAAGGGAAGTAAAAACATTCATTGTTAGACAAACGGCTTAATAAGGAGATATTAGCTTATTCATAACAGAAGGATTTGTTATCACAAGGAGAAGGCACAACAACAAGTCTCATATACACAAGAATTAATGAGACCATGAACAAAGATGAAATTCATTCTTTAGACACAACAAAATAAAAGATTTAGATAAAAATATGTGAAAACAAATAGAAAGTTTCATCCAATTCTCAAGAAAGGAGGGATTTAGGATAATAATTAGAGTCTAAAAATCAAGAAAGGAGGGATTTAGGAAAATAATTAGAGTCTAAATAACTATAGGCCACTCCTATGCTTTGAATAGAGTGTTGAAATTGGTGATATCAGAATGTATTTCACAAATTCATGTTATGGGCAGCAGTAGTCATGGATTATTTTAGACCTACCACATGCAAAGTGTCCATTTTATGTTAGTTTGAGCTTCACTTGGTTTCAAGAATACTATAATATTCTCTACTTAACAAGGCCAACCAGGTGAAGGTGGAAGCTCATATGGCCTCACCCCCCTCCCCCTAACATCAATCTAAATTCCCCATTATCATCTAATTACATACTTCATTCATTCATTCATCCATTTATGAACTATAACATTATATTAATACAATCACATACCATTCATTAATATGATATAAAATTCATTAATACACAATACTAAACTAGACTTCATTAACACATTACAATATTCATTAGCATAAAATAAAAATCAGTATTAATACACATCATTCATACATAATTACTTAAAACAAATTTCTTTCATTATCCAACAAGGTTTATCAAAGAAGATTTTTAAAACATCATTTCTTCTTTTTGTTTTCCTGAGCTCTCTTAAGAAAAGCACTCATAGGAGCATCCATATTTGCATCATTCTCCTTCTCTTCTGGCACATGTAATGTCAAATTGCCATGGCTCCTTCTCTTTGGAGGAGCAGGAGGCTGCTGCACTAAAGGGGGCTCTGTTGCAAAAAGTAAAAGGGATAAATTAGCATAATCTTTTTCTTTTTTCAACTATTACAAATTTGTATTTAAGTACTAGTACAAAATAACATGCATTTTTCTTACCTAAGAATGCCACATCATGTACATTAACATTTTGATCTACTACCACACCAACATGTTGAACACTTGGAACATGCTCCACTCCTTAAGCATGATGTTCAACATGCTCTAAAAAATTCAAAAAAAGATACACGTCAAATTGCAATTGAAGAAGTTAAATTGTATTCATAATTGCATAATTAATTTCCAATAGAAAATTAATACCTCCACCACTATGATGCATATCATGGCCTTCATCATGAGCAAGTTCTATGGTAGGATATGAAGGCTACAGTAAAATATTATGCAGTCAATTTACATTCAAAACTAATACCAAAAAAGAATCTTATCAACTATTCAATTTCATTTACTTTTCATCTAACCAAATTACCTGTGAGATATCATTTGGTACACTAGATTGTTGGGCAAGGCTTAAAAATTCTTCACGTAGGTATGCAGCCACAACTTTATAGCCTTCCTTCAAGGCAATTTTTCTATCTTCATCTATGACCTCCACATTGAATTATGTGCCCTGTATTTTTTGCTTAATATCGTCAGTTTTCCATGTATGGTTTCATTAAACAAATTTTTTTGCAATATTATATCTTTTAAAAAAATATGAAATTTCATTGCTCCTACTTACAAGTCGAGATTGGAGATTCATATAGCCACCAGAGCCAAGTTTGTGTTGGCCAAACTTTTCTAGTCTCGCTTTTGTAGCCATGGATGTGTCCTGCAATCTATGAACAATTCCAAACATTTTAGATTATATATTTACAAATATCAATAATTAGTGCATTATTACAATGTACTTAATACTATCACGACATACCTTTTTCTACCCTGTGCTACTTCATTTACTCTATCTTCACATAGACTTTTCTCCTTTGCATCTTCTATTATTTCATTCCACTCCATCGGTGGAATCATAGGAAGATGGTTTTACTTTGCGTTATCCTTAAGAGCCCTTCTATATTGATCCCTCATAGTCTTTATATGCTTTGCTACTCTTTTGAGAAGTAGGCCAATGTCAAAAATATTTTTTCCAAATTTCTCCTCAAAAGATGCAATGAGCTGATTTTTTAATTCCACCGCTTGTAAATTCCACCTTTTTAAAAATAAATAGATCAGCTTGTACTAGTCACAGGGACTACTCCAGGAAATGGATCAGCTTCAGTAGTACTGCTCTTTGTTGGTAACTCTTATGCACATATGGTAACATGTATATCAAAATCTAGGACCATGTAACATATGGTAACTCTTATGCATGTGTACACAAATACACAATAAGCTATGTAGCATAATAATACGTGCATGTCAAACCGTATTACAATATACCATATTGTAATACAATAATTTTAAAAACATAAGAATATAAAGCTACACTTGATTGAACACATAAGAATATAAATGCATTTGATTGAACACCTAGGGAAAGAGACCCCACCTCTAACATTCACAAACTATTCATAAAAAATGAATACTGACAATTAGCTAAAAAATTAGCTAACACTACAATTCACTCCACAAATGCAATTAACATAAAAATTGTGTCTACTATTAGAAATAGGAAAATTCAGTCAAACAAATCAACCTGGCCTTCAATGAAGGTCAAGGTACACAAATATAGATAAACAAGACCAACTAGTTCAAGTATGCAATACCACACTTGCATCTTGGAGAACTATGTCTGCCACAATAATCAAATCAAAGGGTTAGTGTTACGATATAATCATAGTTAACCGTGTAACAAAGTAGAAAAGGGTTAGTTTAAAAGAGGAACATATGTTATGACACTAAATTAAGTAAAAATAGTTAAGTGCCATGTAGTCTTTTCAAAAAATATGTAAGATTTTATTAGAGTGCTCTAGGTTCTAAAAACATGAAGAGATGTTTTGGGTAAAATGGCATAATTAAGAGATACTAAAATCTATTAGAATTGGTCAAAATTGCATTTGACTAGGTGGATGCTAAATAAGGTACCAATTGATTATTAAATTTGTGAAAAAAATTACACAATTATTGAAGATGAGTATAGTTTTGCATAAAAATTTATGAGTGCTCGAAGAAATAGACCCAGATTATAAAATGATCATATATCGCATGCATTTTGTCAAGTATTACTTTCATTCATCTTATCTACATGAAATGTTACATATCAATCATTGAAATAATTGTGTAAAATACACCATTAAACTTGTTGGATTTTAAAAAATTCTCCTAATTTCTTGAAATCAAGTAATTTCTATATAAAAAATGTTTTGATGTTCTTATACCATAAACCTCAAGAAAAATGTAGTAAAATGTAACCTTAAGGTACAAATAACCTGTATCAGTATGCTTTACAACTTGAACTATCACACTAGCTATAAATAACTTACAGTACTAGAATCTTAGAATCTATAGCAAATGATGGGCCAATTAAAGCTCCATAAATTCAATCCTCCAAAATTGACAATGTTGACGCCTATGTATTCATGTTCTATTGGCTGTAAATCAGTAGCAGTAGTAAATTTAGACATCTATATAATCCAAATGTCATTTGCAAAACAAGAGGAATCTTTTCTTTCTTGTGCATCGATGATCATAAGTCTTTCCTATTTTCTTATGCTCCATTGACCATAGGCCTCTACTCAGAGCCACCTTGTATAGAAGAGGCCCTTTAGCAACCATAAATACCAATCTGCAAGCAACATAATCAAGATAATGCATATACCATTAGCAAAGTGATTCAAATGTTAGAAGGTGCTATTGATATAGCCATACTGCCTCAGCCTTTTCCTGTTGATACACCAGTCCAATTAACATCCTTGGAATCATCTTCTAGCATGTGATCTATGATCACAAGGTTGTAAAAATCCTAAAAGCTAGGGACCAAAAACAAAGAAAAACAAGATACTACTTTTGAGTTTTGTGATCTATTAGTCCATAATAGATGCATGGAGGAGAATGCCTTTCCTATAAAGACATCATAACAGAGGAAATTTAAGGTTCAGATTTGCCATATCAATGAACAATCCATGTTTTGAGTTCACATATTTGGTGCCCTATTTACTCTATTTTTAACTCTTTTATTTTCCCCTGTTTTTAAGGATCTACAAAGGTCTCATTCGCAACATGTCATCTATGTCACATTGCTTATCTTCATCTTAATCATCACCATTTGTAGCCTATTGGCTTGTTATTTAATCTACATAGACACTTTAATCTATCAAGTTAACGCTGCCTTAAACTTTCTTGCATTGTAATTGTGAAACTTATAGAAATGCATTATAATATACAAAATTGTTCATACAATTTAAGGGGTAGTAGTAATATTGATGAACTACAAAAGATAGTTACATTCTAAAATTAGAACAGTGGACAATATAAATGGGGAACGAAAAGAACTAATGAAATATGCTTATCCTAAATGGGGGCTTTCCAACCAATTCAAAGCAAAGGGTTTTGCCACCAATTTCACACCTCGTTGTTCTGTATGCCACTTCCATGGAATTTAAAGTTAGCATCTATTTCCCTTTATTTAATTTCTATGCCATTAGATAAATGGCATACTATACCATTATATTGAATCACATCCAAAATCCCAGCAAACAATAATTTCCCTATCACTATAGGAATTATGGTTCTAATTTAAACAAAATGTATTGAAACAAAGAGGTTTCCCAAAGGGCAGTACACCAAGCTGATAATGAAGAAGGCAGTCCCTTTCAAGATTTTGAAGAAATGTGGCAACAATGCTTACAAAATTGATTTACCTCCTAACATTGGCTTATCTCCTATTTTTTGTACTTTTGATATTTATGCTTTCAAACCCCCTATTGCTGATGATATTGCAGGTACAGGTGTTTCTCAAGGTGTTGATGTTTAGGTAGACCTCACACAACTACCAAAGCATACCTCACCTCAAATTGAATGCATACTTGACAAGAAGGTTACCAAGCATACTAGGAGGGGTACTTATTATTCCTATTTGGTTAAATGGAAGGATACACCACAAGAGGATGCTACATGGTTTACTGAAGTGGAGATTTTGAAAGCTAGGTACACTCTCAATTCCATCCCAACTCAAGGGAATTGAGTTCCTTTGAAGCTAGGCAGTATGGTGCAGGGCACCCATATGTCAAGGGGGTCATCATATTGAAGATCATTGTCTTGATTGGTCATTCAAGATAGGCTTAGGTTATGATAGTTATTTTGGTCCAATTGTAAAGGTTTTAGGCCACTTGGTGTTTTATAAATCAATGGCTTCTAACCTATGGAACACTTAGGCTTAGGTTCATGCCAATGGCATCTAGTCTTTGGATTATGCACACTGCACTATAGGTGTGTAGGCACTTAGTTTGTGTCAATAAGAGCACTTGATTAGAAAGGATGCTCAAAAATCAAAGTTATGAGATGTTCCTAGAGTAATCCTAACAACAACATCTTATCTATGCACCCATTTTGTTATAGTTTCTTTGTCATCAAGCCTAATTAGGCCTGTTAGGTCTGCATAGACATAAGACTATCATATTGTGCTGGAGTAGGTTTGTTTGTTATTGTTAGGAAGTTGTTTTAGATGTTTGAGACACATAGTATTGACACCTTCTATCTGGTCAAAGACTTGGTGTTTTCTGTTTTCTAACCAAGTCAATAAAGGTAGAGTTTGATAAGGCTGTCAGATACAACAGTGACTGTTTTGGTGCAACTTGAGTTTGGCAATAAGTAGTTTACAATTTTTGTCTGTAAGTTTAGAGTAAAATTAGGTAGGGTTGGTAATCATTGGGATTTGAAAGGGTAATAGGTCAGTGAAGTGAAGAGAGACATTCAAAGAGTCATTGAATTAGGGTGAGTTTGGGAATACCTCTCTAAAGTACTAAGCCAAATCAAAGTCAATCCTTTTTTTTAATGCTATTAGGAGATTGTAAGGTTATTGAATACTTGTAGATTCCTTGAAGGATAGAAGGCATCATGAGACTAGCAATTATTCCAATGATCCAAGATTCTATATGCATTTTTCATAATTTGTTTTAATGGTTGGGTTATGTCTTAGTTTTAAAATGATTGTTTTAATGATGTAATCGGGGGGACAAACATTAGTGTCATTGATACAATAATGAGTTGTTTAGAAATTAGGGTTAGTTGAGGAGTCAGTTATGGGAAGTTATTGGGTCTATTCAGTCTTTGCAAAGTTATATATATAATGTTGTATCTCAAATATGTCACAAGTTATCATTTAATTAAATTAAGGAAATAAACTTAGATATATCTATATTTTAAAATATCACAAGTACAACATCTTAAAAAATATAGCAAAACAAGGTTTTACGAGTTCTAATGGGCACAAAAAAGGATGTTTGCATGGTCCTTGTTGCCAACAATGCACCAAGCAATACTGGACCACCAACTGAAAGAGGAGTTCGCACTTCATCATGAGCTAAAGAATACAATATTGTTAGCAAAGACATTTGTAATGGATAAAGATCAAATGGGATACAAACAAACAAAGTGTTACTTACACGAAGGTTGTGCGCGACAACCCTCACCATGCTCACCATGTAATGTCGCAACTGCCACATATGTCTATACAAGAACACATAAAATTAGAGATCATGATCCATAAGATACTATAAAATATTAATATCTATTGAACTTCTATTATTGCTTTAGTCAAATTACTGCTTGCCTTCAAAGATTGGATTCTACATTCCAATTATGTTCATAGTGCCTCTTTCTCCTCAGTTCTGTCACCCTTGATGATAATGTTAACAAGTTCATTAGTGTATCTTTGCTTAGTTTTTTGGGTGATGAACACAGGGTTAGCACTAAGGGCGATGTCATGTAGATATGACACCCATATTTCATATCACATTTGGTCAGTAGTCATTCTAGCTTTTTCCTATCATTCATGACATCAAATATCAGTAAAATTTCATCAAAGTAACTCCAAAGCCATAAAGAAAAGAACATAACAATACGACATTTTGTTTCTATATTAACATTAAAATTTACAATAATTAATGTTTACCTCTACTGATGGTGCATCTATATGGCCCTGTGAAAAAAAAAAATAAAGTCTTAGAAATCAGCAACAAAATTAAAGTAATAGACTTACCAAAAAAAATATTAATAATAAAGTATATTCTATATGTAAATCATTTGTCTTAAGTTAAAAATTTAGTGTAACTAATGTGTATATCTTTAAAAAAAATTGACATTGATCCTACCTAGACATTTCCTTGATCATCATGATCTTCATCCATGTCGTCATCATCATCATCACCATCATCATACTTGTTGCTTTGATCATCATTGTCACCACCAGCATCCTCATTGCCATCATCATCATCTTCATCACCATCATCATCATGACCATCACTACCATGATCATCACCCTCTTCATCACCATGATCATGATCGTCATCAGCATCATCATTATCATTATCACCATTATCGTCAGCATGATCAAAGTCATCACCATCTGCTTCTTCTTCATCATTGGTTAACTGTCATTCCTGATAATCATTTACTTCCTCTCGTGCTTCTTCAATATCTTCTTCTTCGATCACATTATACTTTATCGACCTTCCTCTTGGGTCATGTCTAACAACAAATGACTAACCTAGTTTGTGTGGAACACCAAAGTAAAACACTTTCTCGCATTGGCTCGGAAGAACATAGGGCTCATCTCTGACTGGCTCAAATGACCTTGTATTAATCATAGTAAATCCACTATCATGTTCAATAACAGTCCTATCAAGATCATTTCGATTTAGTTGTAACTTGAACCATTTGATGACAAATAGCATTATTTTGAATGAATTAAAGTCCCACTCAAGTATATCATCCAAAATGCCATAGTATCAATTTTTAGATTGTTGAGGATGTATGTCAGTTCTAGATGAAATATTGGTGATTGCGAAGACACCACTTATCCCAGAATCACACGTTTTCTTCATTTTATCTAACTTTTTCGTGCAAAATTTATAGCCATGGTAGTACATAGCTTTTTGGTATTTAACCTATAATTATTCAAACATGTCAAGATTATTTGCATCGATCTGTGAGTTGATATTAAAATTATGTCTCATGATTAGCAATCTTACGCGTACCTTTGTATTTCTTAAGCCATGTATTAGATCAAGTGGCATTGGCATAACATTGAGATCTCTATTATGTTGAGCTTCTTGAAGCAACGATGCAACACCATCCCATGTTAATGAGAAACCATTTGCTTGAGACTGTTCAATCCATACCGTCATCCAATCAAGATTGCAATATACAACTGTAGTGCATCCCACTCATGACCAAATATAAAGAAGACAATTACACCAGTTAGAAACAACTTATATATATATTGATGATGGATAAGAATTATTAAACTAAAAATAAATAAACTTATAATTAACTTTCACCCTCCTCAATCTACCTTTCCCCATCAGGTACTTCCCTTCGAATTCGACATTAGAGTTGGGATCCCAAATGCGATCTACATGGATATCTACTACAAACTTTACAAGATATTCACTAATGTACACCATGGTCTGGTATATCATATATCCCTCTATCATAGAACCCTCAAGATGTGCTCTTTTTTGAACCAAGTCTTTCTTAAATTTCAAGTGTCTCTCAACCATCCACATTGATCTAGCTTGTACAGGTCCACACAATTCAATCTCCTCAACTTGATGTATGAGGTAGTGTTCTTGAGCATTGAAAAAGGTTGGAGGTAAATACTTTTGCATTTCACACATAAGTTGTGAAATTTTTCTCTTCTAATATTTTATATCTTTTTTATCAATTTCTTTAGATGATAACCACCTAAAAGAGATTCAACATGCAAAAACACATAAACAATATTTCAAATAAAACTATACAATAGATTTTAGATAAAAAGCTACAAATGTAAGAAGAAACACTCCTAACCTCATGTATTTTCCAAGATCATATATAACTTGTTTAATACTATTGTCAAACTGTTGTGGAAGGGATAGAGGTAGAACAAACTAAAAACTAGTTGGCATCCTCCATAATAATTATGTAATGTTTATGTTCATTCAATTACTAGGTAAATACCAAGTTAAAGATATGAACATGTATATTGAGCCTCCAATTGACAAGTTGTTGAAGTTATGGAATGGCATCACTATGTATGACATCTCTAGACTGATAGGAAATCGACAATTTCAATTCCATGCAATGCTTGTATGGACAATACATGATGCAATTCTCGATAATTATTATGGAGGATGCCAACTAGTTTCTTGTTTGAAAGAGTGGGTTTCCTAGGAAAAAAGGAACAAGAAGAAGATAAGGTAGACAGAAAGATAGCAATTGATTTGGTACATCAGGCCTATGTTGAGGCACAAGGAGTTGTGGATCAAACAAAGATCTTAGAGAGGGCAGTGGTTGAGATGACTAGTTTAGTTGAAGAAGAGATAGAGATGGAAGTGCAGTTACATATGGAGAAGTCAGCACCTGAAGATCATAGGACAGTGAAGATGGTGATAGGTGAGACACAAAAGGAAGAGGCTCAAAAAGATGAGAAGACAGGGATAGAGAAGAATATCTCAGAGGTTTATGAGATAATAGAAGAGTGCATGGATGGAGATATTCAAGTTGGGAGAGTCATATGTCCCTTATATGATGTTGTTAAAAATAGAGAGGATAGGGTTCTTAAACAAGCCATAGATGAGATGTTTTAATGCCAAGAAGGATGGCATTGAGAGGATAAGTTGCAGGAGGTCTCAAAGATGATAGGGACCTTAAGGGATGAAGAGTTAAGACTCTTGGAAATAGAGATCATGAAGAATGCCACAAGTTGGCACATTAAGATGACAAGAAAGATTTTTTGGCCCATTAAGAGTTTGACTGAGAAGAGGAAGTTTCTGAGGGAACCTATTAAGATAAAGGTTCTAGAGGATGATTGTGAGGTAAAACCTTGTGTTGAAGATGGTGGAGCAGCAAGTCTACAAGGACTTGATAAAGAGACAGATTTGTGAGATGAGATGAATGCCATAGTTGAGGAATGGCAAGAGAAAGGTGGAGTAATGAGAGAATGCCTTGAATAGAGGCATGAAGATGAAGAAGTATATGGTCATGAAGAGACCTTAAAGTTAGGGTTGTCTACAGGGACAAGGAACTCACAAGAAGTGTGGGAGCAATCCTTGTTAAAAAATAAAATTTTTGTAGATATAGACTATTAATTGTTTATGCAAAATGTGACAATTCTTGAAGCCAAAAATATAGCTATGGAGCAAAAAAAAAAAAAAATTTAAATGTCCATGAATGGCCAATACAGGCCTCAAATATTAATTCTAGCATACATATCAATGAGGACCAAAAGGAGGTGGAAAAAACATAACCTATGTTGCATTTGCAGTTCTTTGTACTTTGGATTCAGGTCTAATTTGCAAGGCATCAGGTTCATATAATTTTACTATTAGGTGTTGCTTCTACAATAGAATTTAACTAATACATGTCATAGGATGTTGTGCTAGGTTCATTAGTTTTTATGTACAGCATGAAATTCTTTTTGCATTAGTTGTTGTATAATCACCATCTTATGTATTTTTCACATGATATAATCAACTATGAGTCATATCCTACTAAAACATGGAACTACAATGGGTGTTAGGTAGTAAATTTGCTCACTGATAAATTGCAAATGAATTTTTCTATAATATTGTTTGAATGATAGCATTATTTGGTTATGGGGTTCCCCTTAGCAATGAGCATCCCAGAGAGTTTGATGGATATTTCAATTTTCTACAATGCATTTCACCCATTAATAAAAAGATCTTGAGAGACACAAGCTTACACCAGTTCATCATTTTTTTCCTTCAAATCTTAGTATCATTATCATGTCAAACTAAATTACTACATTTTGGGTTCTTGTTTAATGATTAATCAAATATCATAACGATCAGTAAAAATATCATCTTTATTATCCATATTATATGAATATACTATGTACAGAGGTTTTACCATTTCTTCTTTTATTTATGAGTGTCTGCCTATTGGACCTCCATTTCACGTGGCTGAGTGTTTATAGATGGTAAGTTTTAGTGCTTGATTTAGTAGAAGTTTCTAGAATTGTTTAATTCTCATCCATATCAATATAATAATTTCTTTAGGAAAGCTCTTGCAAATACATTTCAAAATATTTGTATCATTGTTTATCTTTGCTAGGTCAAAGTTTTTCTTTTCTTTTATTTTCTTTTATTAAAGATGTTTTGTCAAGGAATTTGGGAACATAGATTCAGATTTTTTGAATGAGATATCAATTGTATTTTGGTATTGAATAATCAATGGAGGAACTAACTCTAACATTAACTTTCAAATATGACTTTCAAAATTGCTTTGTAAAGAGAAATATCTACTTCTACACTGCAAACATATTTCTACTACTAAAATAAAGCTAATTTTTTACATATTATATCCATCATCCATGTTATCCTTTCCCCATTCTCCACTTTTTAATCCAATCATGAAGCATTACTAAGAATGCATAAATTATCTTCTAGACTGTACAAATACTTAAAATAAGATTTTCAAATCTGGGCCTTCATCCAGGATAATGATTACACTAAAAGAAACAAGAGTGGTGCTATGGAATTTTATGAACAGTGAATTGGTAGCCTATACCACTTTTTATTTTTAATTAAGCTAGAGCGGCATAAATAAGAGCAACCAAAACTCTCAATTCAGTAAAATTAAGCAACCCATATATCTTTCTAGTCTAAAAGAAACTCAGTCGAAATAGTAGATACCTTAGTTTTTTGTGAGCTTTAACATATAAGTCAGTTTGCAATGTTTTCTTCTCATCCCTACCATGGTTCCACTAAATTTTAAAGGTATGAAAAGATAAGCTCAATTTTAATGTCCCTATCCAAGGGTTACAAGTAAGAATTGTGCTAAAAACACTACACATTATGTGTTAGGGTTACAAGTATGAAGAAGGTGTGGCACAAAAACAAAAACATGGGATATGAGTTTTATTATAATTTAGAAGGCTTAACTAGAATAAATGGGTTTTATTATCCTCTCGTTAAATTAAAAAGACAATCTTCTTAGAACTTTAATGACTAGGCTAGCTATTTCAACATAAGATTCACTAGCTTAAAGATAATCAAATAAAAATTGTTAGTTTAAGTTATTGCATCATTTTGTAAAGCTTTGATTAATAGAATTTTTATACCAGAATATCTAAAGTTGGAGAGAGAATATGAGAGAAAATGAAATGATTAACTTTTAGCAGTTCTTTCCATTGTATGAAGCTATCAATGCCTAATCTGGTGGACGACACTGCACCTGCATAGGCAATTTATGCAATGAAGAAAATTGCATCCACATCTCAATATCTCTATCTTTTATTAAGATCAACATTTATTTTCACATGGGTGGCTAGAAACTATTTTTCTCTCTCAATCATTTGTACAGAGACTGTACTTTGCAGTCCTTACAATTCACCAACACAAGTACACTGAACAAACAACTAGGTATGTCCAATGTGTTGTGATGTACATACACAATATTTTTTTTATTGAATTTTTTTTAATTTAGGAACAGATTTTTATCGCAAATGTTATCAATACTTGGAGTTCACATACTTTTGTGTTGCAACTAGAATAATGGAGTTTTCTAAAGTAGAGGAGATTCCTAAGATGGGGAATTGGTTTTTAAAAGATATGATGGATTAATGGCTTCAAACACTTTAGCACATGAAAATATGTAAAAAAAATTACAAGAGAACTTTCTAATTAATTCTAGGTCTGATGATCTCTTGTAGAATAAGTATAATAAGATTAAATCTAGTTAGGTACACCATATATTACGTATCTTAATTTTCTATTTCAGTACACTTGATAGTACACCCTTCATTTTCATGAATTGAGACAAACAAAAAGACAAAGTTCTTATAACATGAATGCAATCAAACATTTTTGTTGAAGTTGTAGTGTGGCCCACAACCCAAGGATTCCATTGCTCTATCTAAACTCTAATGAAACATATAATTTCATTTTCCATCCTAAATGTTCTAAACTATATTTTATCAATAATTGGATGAAATGTTATAAGATTTTAAACCTACAGATCTCATATCATTCTCGTTAAGCCTTCTAAATTATAATAAAACCCATTTATGCAGCTATAGTAACCACACTATATAGTCATCTTTTACTCTAAAAGCTCTACCCTAAAAACTTATGAATGGTTTAAACAATTTTATAAATCTAAAACCCTCTAAATAAAATAAACCCTAAAATGGGGTTAAACATGGGATGCCTTACCAGAAGACCTTGACCCTAATCCAAACCCTACGTTAAATCTCCATTTACAAAATAGCACTTGTCCTCCTCACCAGGCATTCACCAAGCACTCGTCCTAAGTCTTTGCTCGTGTGTCCCTTCTAGCTCATACCAGTTATGTGCTATGAGAGCAGTTGTGTTATGAGACTACCATAGAGACTATGGCTCATGAGTCTTCAACCACTCTCAGCACTCGACAACAGGCATCCATGAACCATGGGTCTGAGAATATTATAGGGCTAGAAATAGTCGGCGCATATTCACAAATATCAGACCTAATTGATGTACTCGATCTCTCTCTTGAGTAAATGTGGTTTATGGTTTACAATGCCTCAGCCCCATGTTAAATAAAGAGCCCTTAATGCATGTGAATTATTTATGCTTTACTATGTCCTCCAATCACGCAAAAGAGATGCATATAAATGTAGATAAATGCTTTACCTCATCTAGAGTTTTCTGATCAAACTTTAATATTCAATATTTATAAATATTGAATAAAATTCATAGACCATTGAAATATACCAAGAAAAATGTCTTAAAGAGGCCTCCTAAGAAAGGGACAAACCAAAATGAGAGGAGTACACAGTTGGCATTAATAACACACAAATAAACATAAAACATATTTTTTCCAAGGACAATATAAGCGGCGCCAACGAATATGTTCTGATCATAATTTGTAAACAATAAAAAAAAAGATTTGCAATCATATAATTACCCTAATTAAGTTGGTGTTGGTAGAATTTTGACCAACATAGGCATGGCTTTAAAAAAAACATATTTTTCATTGCATATTTCAACCAATTTGACTCCATTTTAATAATGGTCAAAATTTTTGGTCTAAAAATGGGGTCAAATGTACTAATGATCAAAAGGGGTCATAGGTTAACCTACGACCCCTTTCGATGCATTCGAACCAACCAAATGGGTCCCTAGGGGTCTTAGGGCCCCTAGGGACATATGTTATCATGAAATGCATCAAAAGGGGTCATAGGTTAACATATGACCCCTTTCAACACATTCAAACCAACCAAATGGGTCCCTAGGGCCCCCCAGGGACATATGTTGTCATGAAATACATAGAAAGGGGTCATAGGTTAATGTATGACCACTTTCAACACATTCAAAATGACCGAATAGGTTTGTAGGGGTCGTAGGGCCCTGAGGGACATATCTTGTCATGAGATGCATCAAAAGGGGTCATAGGTTGACATATTTGAAACAACCAAATACGACCCCTAGGGACATATGTTGTCATGAAATGAATCGAAAGAGGTCATAGGTTAACTACCAAATATAGTAATATCCTATTAAATATTTTATATATAAATATATATATATATATATATATATATATATATATGTTATATTTATAGGTTATAATAATAATAATAACAATAATAATAATATATATTACTATATTATATTTAATAAGAATAGTAAAAATCATAATAATATAATATAATAATCATATATAATATCCTATCACATATAATAATAATAATAATAACAATAATAATATATTACTATATTATATTTAATAATAATAGTAAAAATCATAATAATGATAACAATAATAATCATAATAATAATAATATATATTACTATATTATATTAAATAATAATATTAGTAAAAATCATAATAATAATAATATTAATAATATTAATAATAATAATCATAACAATAGTAATAACATTTGTACAAATTTGTTCACATTGTCCACACTTTCCAAATTTTGACTTCCCTCCAAAATTTGGGCATCCATTTCGGGTACCTGATATCATATTGGGTATCTGCTTTGGGATTGAATACCCAATATGGGATCGAGCACCCGAAATACTGGCATACTTTTTCCAAAATATTCTCTATCACTGCAAACCCGATAATCACATTTTTTGGGGGCCATTTTCATGAATTTGAAGAAAAAATAATTTCTTGGGGCCCATACGATCGAAAAAGGTTCTATAATGTATGATTGGGTGTAAGATATTGTTTCTGAATGGGGAGCAGTATTTTTTGAAAGGCTAAATGCAAAAGGAAGGTATCGAATGAAGACATTGAAACATATAGGAAAAGGGACAAGGTAAATCACCAAAGGAAGAGACAAGTCATGTTAAATTTGAGTCAAGTTGACAATGCATTAATTGAAGGTGAAATTAGAGTCAGATAATGAATATGTAGAGTTGGGGAATGAAAATGTACCAATTGATAATGATAATGCCAGGATTGAAAATTTAGAAAATAAAAATTTAGAGAATGATATTTTACCAGTTTATAATAAAAATTCCATAATTGACCATGTCAAAAAAGACAATGCACAAAAACTTTACATATCTCCTAATTATAATCGACATGAAGGTTCTAGAACATTAAGATGGATAATTGAAATTGATGAAATGCTCATTACCAATTTGGTAGGGAAAAAATCACAAAGAACCATTCGGTTATGGACTTCAAGACTATATAAGATGTTTTTTGACAACAAGACAGTGGTGGAGCAATGTCAACTTTTTATGCACTTATTAAAGATGCAAAAGATGAGACCTATGCTTTCCAAAATGAAGATTGATGTCAATAAAAAATTGGAAAGAAATTTAATTATTGTGAAGAATCTTTTCAGTGCTCTCAATAACATTGGAAAAAATAGTAGGGAGAAGAATAAGAGAGCTAGTTGAAGGGTTATTACAACCTCTTTGGTAAGTCATCATTTAAGAAATGGTAGATATATGAGACAAACTTTTATCGTAGTACCTGCCCCTAAGTTACAATTTTTGCTATCATTGTCGAACTCTTTTAGGTCAGGTTTATGTTAATGATTATTAGTAACATTATTTTGAGATTATCAAATATTGTTTTAGATTTAGCTTATTATATGATGAGATTACTTGGTACTCTATATTTCATGTATGCATGATGATTATTTAGTAATTTTAGTAATTGATGATGATTAGTTAGATGGTTTATTATCACATGTGTTTTCTTATGGATACTTACCCCATACTGCATGTGTATGGTGTGCGTGTTTGTTTTCTTTATGTATAGTTTTTCTAATGTGGTTAAGGAAGGGAGTTATAGTCACTTGCTAGTCGAGCTCTACACAATGCACCCTTCTTGCCATTGCCTGTTTAGCTTAGTATATATTGTGTATGCACATGCGTGGATTTTATGTAGGTTGCAGGTACTGGGTATTGACTTTTGTGAATTGCAAGGATGATCGTATCCTATCGCATTATCTTAATGGTAAGAGAGGGGAGATAAATCCTCAAGTCCAAATCCTAAACCTTTAAGCCATTTGTCCTAATTGAAAATTAGGACAAGTATCTGAGTCAAGTACCCTCTGAATGCATCGAATGATGTTGATTCGTGATTATAACCCTTTTAGTTTGATTTTATATGTGTTTTTCTATGATGGGTTTTCATTTTTTTTTTTGTCTTTGGTGTATTTTCTATTAATTAAGTCTAATTAAACGATTTAATTAATGAGCTAATTTAATGGAAAATTAATATGATATTTTAATATTTAATTTTATTTAATTAATTGAGAAATTAATTAAATTTAAAGAATTAAATTTAGAGGTAAAAGTTATAAGTCTAAATTTTGGAACGTGATAATATTTATTTAATTTAATAATAATATATTTAGAGTTCATTTTTAAATAAATGTTAAATAATATTATTAATTAAGTTAATAAATATTTTATTAATTAAGTTTCAAAAATAAATTTAGAAGTCAAAAAGAAATTAATTTATTAAAAATTTCATGATCGCTTGATAAGTGCATAAGATTTAAAATTAATAAATTATTTTAAAAAGGTCAAGTGAATATTAAATAAATTAATTTTTATTATTTTAATACTTATTCACCTAGGAGTATGTGCACCTCTTTTATGCACGTGTTGTCTACAACATAGAAGTTAGTGTACTAATTAAGCACATGGTGTCTACAACCTTATCATTCTTATCCATTCATATAGAAGTTTGGATAAAGCTTGTGCTTAGTTTTCAACACTTATCTTATCTCCTGGTTATTTCTAGAGACATTCTAGGTGCTTCCTGAGAGGTCCTTATCTTCAGGCACTCCTAGTAGCTTGGGGTTGGTTTGTTGTTGGAGGAATTGGAAATGTTGGAGAAGGAAGGGATTGTTCTCTGCAAATTCTAAGGAGTAACGAATTAGCATTAGTGTCTAGGTACACACTTGTGATTTTCACATATATTATTTTACTCCTTTTTACTTCCTGTCTTTTTCATGTCTATTGAATGCTTTCTGAAGAATTCTTGTGACGAATGTTTTCAGTTGTATTCATTCCTATTATGAATAATTAATCTTTTGTTATGAAAAACCTAGAAAATCAGTTCAACCCTCTTTAGTAGATTAAAGAAATGAGAAAATTTATTGGGGATAGGGTTTGAATGTAATGGAAAAATCTTTTAGACGAAGATATGTATTAATTGGTATATAGCCATAAGTTTTCCATCAAATTAATACTGAGAATTCAAATCACAAGAATATATATATATATAAGGATATTCCTTTTTATGATATGAGAATTCCATAAATAAAATTATTTATTTAAAAGAAATTTCAATGCATAATAGAAAACGTATATTACAAAATACTTTTTTTTTTAAAATTTAAAAAATATAAAGTGGGGTGGGGAGGGAATAACCCCGCACCCCCACCCCTTATTAGGCACGAATGTCGACAACTCTGCTGCGACAGGCACTATGATAGTAGTATTGTCACAGACCTATGTCAGTAGGCGCCCACGGCTCTGCCACTTACAAATAGTGATAGCCATTCGATTAATTGTAGGTACAAATTCGTTTTAGGCTTTAAATTATATTGAATTTAATTTAATTTAAGTTTTTAAATATATTTATTATAATTTATTATAAATATTATTTTAATAATAAAGTTGTTAAAATTTTTTATTAATAAGTGATATTTAGTATAGTTAATGAATTAGTTAGAATAAATTTATAAATATTAATTAATATTATTAACTTTAGCAATTATTATTTAATATATTAAATGTTATTTAATATATTAATTATTATTTAATATATTAAATGTTATTTAATATATTAATTATTATTTAATATATTAAATGTTATTTAATATATTAAATATTATTTAATATATTAATAAGTTTTATTTTATAAAATGTTGATAAATGATTATTGGTTATTATATTAGTTAAACTAATAGTTGCTTGGCGATAATTCAGATTATTAGCAAATATTTAATCAAGTGACTTAAAGTTTAATAATACTTAATCAAGTTTTAATTAAGTTATTATTAAAATGATTAAGAATCATAGACTGTGAATTATGTATATTATTAATTAATTTAATTAATATGATTTAATTAAGATTAGTTAATAATTGAAGTGTTGTAATGGATTATGATTCAATTTAAATGGATTTTAATTGAGATCGAAATTAGAGGGGAGTATTTAATGGAAAAGAATTCATTTTATCATGATAATGATTTGTAATAAAATCAAAATTAAATCATTGAGAGGTCATTAATTATAGTCTTAATGATTTAAGTTATTCAAACATTTACCCTTAGTTGATTTTAGAAAAGTTGATTTCAAAAGAATGCGGGGTTGAACCTTAATTGATTCAACTATATATACGAGATAACTATAGGGTAAAAGAGAGTCTTCTCACTTGATAACAAACTTTGAAATGAAAACTAAAACCTTGTACTTGGCATAACCATGTGATTGCAAAAGCAAACCAAAACATGTATTTGTATCTTGTTTCTTAATGCTATTTGTGTTTTGGGGATTTGGGGTTGACTAGATTGTTGACCAATTATAGGACATCTACAAGAGACTCGAGGGTTATGAGATGTGATGTCATGATGATGTTATTTGGTCTCGATTATTTTTAAACCTAACCATGGTAATGCGATGGCATGCTCTATGACGTGTGTGGTTTATTGATTGTTATTGCTTTCCAATCTACCCATGTGAAGCTGAGGTGTATGTATATGAGATACTTGATTTAACCATTTTTAAGTCATTGATCAGTTATACTTGCATTACTTTCCAGTCACCTTGATGGGACTAAAGTGTTTGTTTTGATCTTGATGATGTCATGTTGTGACATGTTTTGACTTGACCATTTTGGGGTCTTCAATCAGTATTACTTTGAAATATTTTTCGGTTGCTCATTGAGAATAGAGGCGTATTGTGATTTATTATGGGATACTTTCCAACTACTTGTTTAGAACTGATGGGTATTGTGATTTATTTTAGTTTCTCGTTGAGAACCGATGGATATTGTGATCTATCATTTGATGTTTTTCAATTGCTCGTAGAGAACTGAAGTGATTATTTTGATTATTTTTATGATGCTTTCCAGTCACTTGTATAGGGCTGAGGTGATCATGTTATTAGTGATTTCATGAGCCTACGGTAGGTTATCTATATGTAGTGTCAGGAAGCGGCTTGCAATGGGGGTCAAGAGCCCTAAAGAGGCTCTGGGAGTAACCCATTGTAAGTTGTATTAATAAGTAAAAACATTACACTAAATGGGGATTAAATGAACCTAACAAAATTAATTATATGTTCTTGCCCATGCCTCAAGTGCTAGTATAGACTAGGGTGGAGAGAATGCTTGGTTACAACCTTGCATTCCTAAGTATGCCTCGTCAGTATGAGACCTGATACTAGTGGTTGTAGGGATCACTAGGGACCCGAGATTCTGAAGGAATTACTAGGGGATTGCTCGCATAACTCCTAATGTGATTTGTGTGATGACAGTTTCCTGCTTACATAGTAGATTCCCTAAATGTCTTTGTGTGCCTCTGGGTCTAGATGTTGATCTATGTGTTGGAACCTTTGAGTTAGTATACTTTTAGGATTCCTGAACTTAGATAGTATTTGTGTTATGTAATTCGATATCATATTTGAGACTTGAGACTATCTCGTCAAGGCAGTGGGAGTGGGCCATTTAGGTCCCATGGGGTCAGGTGGTAGTTCTTTTTCACTCTTACCTTTGAGATCCGTCCATAGACACCATGGTTGGAGTATTCTTGGTAGGCATTTACCTTCATTCTATTCATGGATCATTATGATGGATGTTATATCTTATGACGGATGTTATTTACTAACATGTTTCTTTATATTGATGATTAGCATGTGATAGATGATGTTATCTACTTTGTAGGATCATCTTATGCTTTATTCTTGCATTTTAGATTTCTTTATGCATATGTTGTAGCATGTTATAGGAGTAACATCCCTATTATGATAGTATCGATGATCTTCTCGATGGCTTTGGATGTTATGCATGGGGGATGGCTAGGGATATTATGCATGGGGGATGGCTAGAGCCCACGATGATTTAATGATGCTATTAATGGTTGGAAAGTACCACACACTTAGTTGTGTTTCATGATGGATGGTCATCTAATGATTGTTATCTTTTATGATGGATGGATGTATCATGTATGTTATTAGTTTCACTTACTTTATTGTACTTTGTATCATGGATTCAATGAGGATGATGTATCTTTATTTTATGTATGTATATTCTTTTAAGCCTTTCATACCTTGTGACATGTACAGTGGATGATTGAGCATTCTGAATTTAATTTACCAAGAGGCATTCAGAACAAATGTATATTATGGACTTTGGACTTTCTAAACATTCTTTCATGTGGATGTGGTAGTTGTTAGACTTAGTATTAATCAAATTTAAATGTGACACAACGTCTTGGGATCCTTAAGGAATATAACATATTATGTATGCTTTAGTTGATTGTATGTTATTGCTTCCGCTACTATGTGTTTGACGTGAATGATTTATCTTTCATGTTTAAAAAAAATGTTTGGCAAACTTAGTAAAACTTTAGGTTAATTGTTTTGGATCCCTTGGTGGGGTATTACATTTATTGATTTGAACTTAAATCATACTACTTTGAGAAGAGCACTTAGTAGATGAGAGAGAATTGATTATCCTCTTCAAAATTAAACATGGGCTTTTGGTGGGAGACTTTTACATTTTGATAAGAAGCTATCTGATGATGTGAACGAAGAAATTACACAGTTTTGGCACTCTAGCTCAAGAGTATCACCAAATGCTAAAGATGTGTTAAAGTTGAGAATTGGCATCAAAGACTGCACACAACATCCTAAACATTATTTAGAGGTAAGTCAAACTATGTTGTTCAAAGAATTTAGAGAGATTCATCCAATATTGCATATATCACAAAGGGCTTTTGAATCTTTGAAGCCATTTTATTGTGTGCCACTTAAAATTTGAAATACATGTTGCAAATACCATGTCGAGTTTTCTATGCACCATGAACTATTATGCTCCATCCATTCTATTTTGCATAGTAAAGAAATGTTGGATAATTTGGTGCTAGTGGGCTTCCAAAATCATCAAGATACTTGCTAGATCAATTTTTATGTCTTAGAGTCTATAGTTGTTTCTTTTATAGAAATGCTTGCTTAAATGAGAAGTGTTCCAAATGTGGTGTCTTATCCAAGTTTGACACATGTTTCCATGAGGGGTACGAAGAAGATCTTGGGAAGACAATAGTAAAATAAAATGGAATATGAAATGGTGAAATACACATTGAAGAGTGGGGGTGAGGGCTCTAGATGTGAATTGGTTGCAAAAGAAATTAGTGTGGCTAGTTTTGTTTCAAATTTCAAGAAAAATCTTTTCTACAAGTATGCAACACATAGTCACAAGTCTCAGTGGTTGGATCAACAATTTAGAATGTCTAAGGAGACTTTTTCCATTGGCACTATTATATCAGTTGTTGACTTTGTTGAGAACTACACATTGCAGCCTCAAAATGAGACACAATTTTAGTATTACAACTTCATTGAAATTGTTATTTTTGTCCACATAACATATAGACATGCCCCTAATAGTGCAGAAGATAATCAAAAGATTAATAAAGAGTATAATTTTTAGATGAGTGATGATAGATCTCACTCTCACGAGTTTGTGTAACATTATTGCAAGAATTATTTTGATTTCTTAGAGGAGCATGACATTGCTATGGATGGACATATCATTTGGTTAGATAATTGAACAGGTCAATTTAAGAATGCTTGCATGTTTTGTTGGTTGTGTAGGATGCACATAGAGAGGGGGGTGCCTCATATTTGAAGTTTTTTAGAGTCTGGCCACGGGAAAAGGGAACATGATGGAGTAGGGGCATGTGTGAAGAGAGCTCTCATTAAGAAGCAATTGAATATTTTAGGAGTAGAGCTTTTTGATGCTCATAGCATTGTTTATTGGTGTAGTTCAGCATTATCACAGGGGGGACTCTTGATTCAGTAGTACGCAAGTTCTTTTGGTTGGTTGAGGAAGGGTCCATAGGTGATAAATCAGATTGTGCTACAACGAGAGACTCATAAAAAATGCATTCATTCTGGAGCTCTGATTCTAGCACATGGACTATTTGGACATGACAGCTAGCTTTCTTTTTTCCTAGTTGTTTTCAGTATGATTGGGATCACTATGAGTTGAGTGAGTGGGAGGACACATGGGCTCCACATTAATTTACTTCATTGTCTATCATACCCTCTATCATAAAAGATGTCATGGAAAGTTTACTTGATCATAACCATCTATCAAATTTTCTTTCACTAGGACATGTCTTTTCATTGGTTGCACCACAGGGGAATGATGAGAAATCAAATTATTGGTTAGCATGTTGTGTAAAAGGTAAACAAAAACTTGCACAATCGATCATAGGTGATGATGGATTCACATATCCTACTAGCTTAGTGGTTGTTGCTAGAACATGGTTGTGAACATACATGCTTAGAAGGAATGGAACTCCTACATTCGAAGACTATCAAAAGCACAAAATAATTTTCATATATTTGCATCTTATTATAGCAACAAATGTGAAGTTTTTGAAGTATCAAGGAAGACAAAAAGTAAAAGAACTTTTTACTATTACTAATGCTAATCATGAAGCCCTATTGGAGACCTTAAGACAAAGAGAGGACATTACTAGAACACTTGACTAGGTATATTTATTTCTTATGTTATTTTGTTCATAATGATTTGATGAACCGATGATTATCTTGTTTAATACAATAAGTTACTAATATTTTTTATGATATTGGAATGTAGGTACATCATGAAGATTAGCCATGCATGAAGATATAAAAAAACTAAATAAGGAGTAGAATGAAGAAAAATCTATTCTATTTTTTACACTACTTTTTTTGACACTACGATTTTTTATGCTACTATTTTTGACACTACAATTTTTGATAGTTTTGTATTGATGTAATAATGAGAAAAAAATTGAGATATTGTAAATGTAAACTTTTTGATTTAATGTAAGAAATAAAGATGATTTTACTTAATGCAATTTATGTGGAGGGACCTAAAAAATGATGACTTTTGTACATACTAACACCAAACTTGCACTGTGCCCAATGCCAAAAACTTGAGAGAGGTAAAAAAATAATGTTTTTACTTAATACTAACCCTAGTGACACCCTTTTTTTAGCCACAGAGATCCTCCATCGTTCACGGAAACCCCATACCGAGGAGTCTCCAAGGTGCTCTAAGTGCATTTTGAGGTCAATCTTCTGAGGGTTGTAACTCAGAGCTCATGAGGGCTATCGATGAAACATTAAATGGTATAGGATGGTCATGCTAAGGAATAAAATAACCTATCTCATTTTTGAGAAATCACATTCCATTTAGATTTGGCACAACAATCTCCCTCGATGCCAAAGCTTGCAGTGTGCCTCGATTCATAGGTTCATCATAAGGTAGCTTTGAAATCGTAGATCTTGGAATCGAATCATCAGCACCATTAGCTCCGGATAGGTCGGTGGCCCCTAATGATACCCTTGTTCTGACCATGAAGATCATCCAGTGTTCACGGCCACCCTATACTAAAGATTCTCAGAGGTGCTCTAAGTGCGTTTTGAGGTTGATATTCTGAGGGTCGCAACTCGGAGCTCGTGAGGGCTATCAATGACATGTTGAATTTTATAGGATGGTCATGCCAAGGCCCAAAATAACCTATCTCATTTTTGAAAGATCACATTCCATTTGGATTCGGCATAGCGATCTCGCTCAATGCCAAAACTCGTAGTGTGCCTCAGTTCATAGGTGCATCACAACATAACTTTGAAATCGTTGATTTTGGAATCAAATCCTTAGTGCCATTAGATCTAGATGGGCAGGTGAACCCTAGTGACACCCTTGTTCTAGCTGCAAAGAGCCTTCATCATTCACAGCCACCCCATACCAAAGTCTCTCCAAGGTGCTCTAAGTGTGTTTCGAGGTCAATCTTCTGAGAGTCGTAACTCGAAGCTCATGAGGGCTATCAATGAAATGTAAAATCCTACAGGATGGTCATGCCAAGGCTTAAAATAATCTATCACATTTTTGAGATATCACATTCTATTTGGATTTGGCATAGCGATCTTGCTCGATGCCAAAACTTGCAATGTGCCTTAGTTCATAGGTGCATCACAGTGTAAATTTGAAACCACTAATCTTGGTATTGAATTCTCAGCACCATTAGCTCCAGATGGGTGGATGAACCTTAGTGACACCCTTGCTTCGACCATAGAGAGCCTCCATTGTTCGCATCCACCTCATACCGAAGAGTCTCCAAGGTGCTCTAAGTGCGTTTCGAGGTCAATCTTTTGAGGGTCATAAATCGAAGCTCGTGAGGGATATTGAAAAAATGTCAAATTATATGGGATGGTCACGCCGAGGCCTAAAATAACATATCTCATTTTTGAACTATTACATTCCATTTGTATTCGGCATAGCAATCTCGCTCGATGACAAAACTCGTAGTGTGCCAAAGTTCATAGATGCATCACAGTGTAACTTTGAAACCACTAATCTTGACATTGAATCATCAGTGTCATTAACTCTAGATGGGCATTTGAATCCTAGTGACACCCTTGTTCCAGCCATGGAAAGCCTCCATCATTCGCGGCCACCCCATACTAAAGTATCTCCAAGGTGCTCTAAGTACATTTTGAGGTCGATCTTTTGAGGGTTGTAACTCAGAGTTTGTGAGGGCTATGGATAAAATGTTGAATTCTATAAGATGATCATGATGAGGCCTAAAATAACCTATCTTATTTTTGAGATATCACATTTTGGCTGGATTTGGCATAACAATCTCGTTTGATGCCAAAACTCATAGTGTCCTAATTTAGGTATTAGTTTGCCTATGTGCCCTACTTAACCAATAGAATGCTATAGCATTCTTGAATAGTCCTATATAGTTATCTAACCATATTCAATGTGTCATTTGAATTTATCTCTCTTTTAAATTTTCATAAAATACCTTGAAACAGTATTGGACAAACTCAAATGAATGAAGTTTATTATCACTCATAGAGAAATGGAACTCTCTCAATATTTTTTTATCCTCCTCTATACTATTAGGGGCATGCCTATAAACTATATGAACATAAATTGTTACTTGCACTAAATTGTAATATTGTGGTTGTATCTCATATTGCGGTGCAAGTGTGTAGTTCTTTGCAAAGTCAACAACTAAAAGTATAGTACCAATTGGAAAAGTATTCTTACATATGTGAAATTTTTCATCAAGCCATCTATAATATTGAGAGTGTTTAATATATTTTGGTACGATCACACTCTTAAACTCATCCACAAATGCATGACAACTAACTTTATCTATAACTAGATCACACCTTCCAATCTTCTCATGCTTCAATGGATATTCAATAGTTTTGAATCTTTTTACATCAACTAATTGTTCTCCAAAAGTAGTCAAGGTATTTCCATGTAAACATTCATTTAATAAAGAAAGATTGCCATACATATCACATGTACCATAAAGACATGCATTGAAAAGAAAGTATTGATCATTAGATGGCTTACAAAACAAACCTGATATGAAATCCTTTATAGTTTGAGCTGGTATTTTTATACCACATTCCTACAACATTTCTTTACTATGCATGGTACCACATATAGATTGAAATACATCATAATGGTAACAAAATTTAACATGAGTTTTACAACAACATGTGATTCTTTCCTTGTTCATCCTTACACACCATGGTCTACATTTTTCAAAAGATCTTTGACTAATGGTAATAGTTAATACCCTACCATCTACAATTTTTTTTTAAAAAATCTATTTGAGTTATGTCCAAAAGGTGTTTGGGATGTGGATCATGCATTTTTTACTCAATTTTCAATTTAAGAACATCTCTTAAATTAGGTGATACTCTCGTATTATCATGCCAAAAAATTTCAACCAAACTTTTGACTTCACTAGTAAGTTTCATATCACATCTCGAGAATCTACCACTAGAAGTCCACAAAATATTTGATGGATCACATTCAAAGTTAACCCTTCTCTTTATAGCTCTTTCTAAATTCTTATGATTCACATTAAGATATCCATTATGTTGCTAATCAATCTTTTGTTAGTTGTTGATTTTTTAACTAAAGTTGTTCTTATTGCTTGTTATGTTGCATTCTTATCTTTAGAGCAACTTCTCTTTCTGATAACATCAAAGGCACTAGCAACAATGGATACAACTTGTTTTAAAGACTCAGTTTTATTCTTGGGTTTTGCATACATTCTTAACCTTCTCATTACTTTTGGTATATTAGACATTTTAATTAGTTGCATCATCAACTAGCATTGAAACCCAAATTTCTTATTATAAAAAAAATATCTATATAATCTATTAGCATGTGTCCTAATTTGTCTCCATGAAACCAATCTCTCAAGATTATCTAGCACATCATTAGGAAAATGAAAAATATGTTTAGACACCTTACAATCATTCTGACATGTTTGTTCAGTAGTTTGTGTTTCTATGTCTACATTCATGTAATTTTTATTTCCAATTGACATTTCATTTTCACTATTATTTGCGATTTGAATCTCATTTTCAATTTTTCTTGGTATTTCTTTCAGGGCATGCATTTCCATTGGAGTTTTTTGTGCATGATCGTTTGACAATTTATTCTCATGAAGAAAATCTAAATCATTTAAATTGTAACCTACTTCTAAAAAATCACAAATTTCATCATGAGAAAAAATTTGAGGGTTTGGAGACACACCTGTATTGAATGTTTGATTAGAATGTTCACCTGAATTTCTTTGTATTGGGTTCTCTTCTTCGGACTCTTCATCCATTGTTGTATCCTCAATGTCTTTCTCTTTTGAAACATTGTTCAAATCTCTAATTCTTTGTCTTCTCTCTCATCGATGTTGTGCTTCATTCTCTTTATTTGTTGCAATCTCCTCATCTTTCAGAATTTTTGTTTTCTTCTTTCTTCATTGTTTTGATCCCATATTTGCATCAGTTTTGAATTTGAATCAATAGCTTGCAAATTGTCGAAGAAGACAAAAAAATAGTATAACTATGATGGAATTGGCTGTTGCAGATCGAAACTGTTATTCAATCATTTTAATCGTTGAAAGTTGGCCTGTGGGGTAGCTTTTGGGACCCAACGGGTATATTAGAATCAGAAATCAAGGCCCTGCTTACAAATTAGGTACTTGATTTTTTAAGAATTAAGTACCCAATTTTTACAGTGGTTAACTTGCAATTGGCACCCAATTTTTGAATTACAAGTCGGGTGCCTGATTCTTGAGACATGAGCGGGAATTTGGAATGGCCACGACTTTTGCATCAGGTTTTGTCTTGGGGAAAGGCATGGCATAGGCTTGGTCCCACCAAGCCATGCCTTTATGAACCATGTTTTTGCTAAGGCATTTAATCAACAATTTCAGAGATTGCCATAATTTTTATATGGTCGTCCCCATTGAATTTTTTGATGAAACAAAAACCCATTATAGATCTTACTATTTTGATTTCAAAAATGTAAATTTTATAGTGTTATTAGTTTCTTTTCTATTTTCCCATTATTTATTAATCAAAACTATCTCTTAAATATTAAAAAGTAACATTCACTAAAACTTTAATAACTTTTTTTTAATATAATTTTTCTTAAATTAATTTATATGTCATCAATCTACATACAATTCTTTTGAGGTTAAAAAAAAAAAATTGAAAAAAGTGAAATTTTGACCAAATTATGGTGTTCGTACATGAGAGGTTTTAAAATTTACCTTTATAGCCAATTAATAATTAAATATATAAAGATTATTCAACAAAAAGAAAAGAAAAAATATTGTCATCAATCTTAGTTATATTAGGTAACTTCCTTTAAAAGGATTTAGGAAAATTCATTTATTTGTGTCAAATTATGGTATCCGTAAATGAGCATGGTATGGTCTTGAAATAGACATTTTGAAAAAGTGGATTTTAAATATTTATACCAAAAAAAATAATCTATCATATGGGTATTCAAATAAATTACATATTCAAAAAGAAGATCCCAGGTACTACAATTTTTATTTCTAAAACTTTTTTATATTTAATCTCTAAATGGCTCAAATTTTGGCATCAATTGACAAAATATTTAAAAAACAGGAAAAATACTTCCACTTTTTGGCCAAAAGTGAGACCCAACTTCTTACACTGACCCAAATACTAAAGTGAAATGATGCCAAGATTCCTATTCAGAAAATATGATCTATTTTTTTAATTTCAAAGCTTCAACAAATTAAACTTTAAGTGATATTAGATTTCCACAATCCATGATAATGAATTCTTGTTTTTAGGTTCAATTGTGTAGACAATTTTTTAACATCAATTTTTTGGATCATACTACATGATCCATGATTAGGATGCAGCTTTGAAAAAAATAATTGAAAAAATAGGGGGCAATGGCCATGGGGATGTGCAGAAGCCTATACTATTGGGGCATAAGGTGCCTGTGATGGAGCCCAATCGTCAGATCTTCTATTTCTATTTCTAATCACATTGTTGGGCCATCTCTACCTTTGCCACTTACATGCTTTTACCTCTCCTTGAGCTCTTTCTAGCAAAGGGACAAAGAAAGTCTACATTCTAGAATGATATAGATGAGGGCTTGAATAGAGAGAGGCAGTGGGAAAAATGATTAAAATATCGAGAGAAGGATCTAGATAAAGTAAAGGTGTCTATTAATGTGACATTCTTTTTAAAATTTCTTTCTAATTTTGATTTGAAAATAGATTTTTCTAATTGCATTTTCCTATGACAACCAATAAAAACTTAGATAATTATAGATTTCTCACTTTAAAAATGTAAGAAATAATAAACTATATAATCTACTTCAGAAATGAATTAATTCTAAAATGTTATTGGTTGAAATAATTAAGTTTTATGCGCCTAAAGAATGCATAAGTATTGAAGAGCTAATAAATAAAAATAAATTGTTTAATTAGATGTATAGACTCTGTCGAACATAAGAGGGGGTGGCTTTCTTTTCTTATGCAATGGGATCTCCTTGGGAAATATGTCATCCATTTATTTGGCTTCCCCCATTTTTCACATTGTACATATCCACCTATTCCCAAGGATGTCATTTCTACCATATTTGACCACCTTCCATTAGGATCCGTTTGGTTCATGGAATTGTAGAAATTGATATTCATACAAATATTGATTCAGCAAAATCAAGGTTTTGCAAATCTTGATTCCTATTTTTGAGATTTTATTTGAACCATTTGTTTCATTCGGAAGATGAGTGGGAAGATACATTTTTATGCATTTGGTTTTTCAAATTGGAATTGGAATTTGATTTTTTTAATTTTTAGTTTATTTCTTAAATAATTTATTTATTTAATTTTTAATTTATTGGATATTAATTTTATATTTAGCTCAGAGGCCAAGGAAGGGATAATGTCACTCGTAGACACTAAAAAGACCACATACATGTGGTCTTCAGTTGTTTTTTTGGGATAGGACAACTTTCTAGAACCTTGCCTATCTAATTGCTAGTTGACGTCAAAATAGTCCCTTGCCGATACAAATTAACTATTCATCCATATTTACATCAACACAACTATAGATATAGTAGATGATGGATAACCTATAGAAATCCTCTTAATGTTTATTGTAAATGTAATTTTTGACAGAAAGTACTTTTACAATGTGGCCCTTGATAACATTTTTGTTGTAGACAAATGCAAAATAGTTGAATGATACAATCTTGTGAAAGATTCAATTTTGGATTGTACAAATTTCTTTCAAGGCTTTTGTTGGACGGGTAGTCGTAGAGAATGAAGAGACACTTGTTCTTTCTTTCCTAGCCATTGAGGCATACAAGATTCTGGTACTACAGTCATCCAAGCTAGCTCAAAGTCTATATAAGAGCAAATTTAATTTAATTTAGTGGGTAGGTAGCCTCTGCTAGTAGCTCATTGCTACCAAGACACCTTTATAGAAGAAAACAATGTCAACACAAGAGCAAAATACCTCCACAAGAACAATGCAAGTCGAACCATTGAAAACGCAAAACAAATTAAATTGATGAAAAAAATATTATAGACACACTCCAAAAAAAAGTTCATTTTCATTTTGAGCTACTCCCCAAAAAGTGTAACCAATTTTAAATCTTAATTCCTAGTTGGGAGAGGGAAGATTGATAATCAGATTTTGAGGTAAAATTAGAAGTTTGAAATTCTAATTTCATTTTCCTTTTTTTGAAACAAATGAAAAAAATCATATCCAGATCTAAAAAATGACAATTCGAGTCATCTTCCATGAACCAAAGGAAGGGACACACATAGGACTAATGGAATAAATAGAATGGGGTAGGAAGCTGAGGGGAAGCTCCCCCGCCATCAGAATGTCATATCTGTCTCCCGCCTATTTTCCACTCCCCGCCATCATCTTGTCTTATCCGGTCCCACGCCAATTTTCCACAACGTAAAAGAAAAGCTAAAGGCGTTAAATGTGGTTGTCTATCAAGCTCAAACATCTTGGCCTGAAGGTCACGAGAGAAATAGTTGCGAAGGGCCCATATGCGTTTTAGTTTGCTGTTTTTTTTCACTAGCTACAGAAAAAACATAGTGGCTGTCCTAACGATTGCTGTCAATGAAGAAAATCACTACCACACAAAAGAGACATGTGAGACATGTGAAGACTACTTTTCTGTCCCTCACAGAGAGAAATCAGCCCGTGGCTAAATAGCCGAAAGAATACACTCGATTTGATGTTTTTATTAATTTATTAAGTAATTTGAAAGCCACAGTGCAGTGCTACTGTAATTTTAAAATTAATTAAAAAATTAATTTTGTTTTTTTTGAAAAATTCGCTTCTCCTTCTCGGTTCGTAGGTAATGACGTAACCAATCTAACTATTACACACTCGCAGGCCTTGGTGTCGTGGTGGAAAAGACATCCACTAGGTTTTTTTGGGCCTTGGAGAATTAGCATTTACCAATTCAAGTCAAAATAATGGAGGTGAGCGTCTTTCCTTCAACTTTCCTGCCCTATTCAATGTATTTCATCGAATTGTAAAACAATATATTTTCCACTTCGTAGCGTGTTGCCGCGTAACTTCTCGGCCACGGCGAAACCCTTAAACTACTGTTTTTAGGGACGAGAGAACCTGCCTGCCATACCTCTCAATCATAATTCTAACACAAGTGTCGGAAGTGTCTGAGCTGAAACAAATGGCATCTTCTTCATCATCCAAAAGAAAATGTTGAAATGAACCTGAATCCACAGCATTGTATGATGTCTTCATCAATCACAGAGGCCCTGATTCCAAATATTCCCTTGCTTTTCTGCTCTACACTTCCCTTAGGGTCCATTTGGTGAGCGGAATAGGAATACGCATTCTGGAAAATGTATTCCAAAAATTGTAAATTCTTTGTTTGGATGCACCAAAACGGGATTGGAATACGAAGCAAAAATGGAATACGTATTCCATTTTTGGCCCAAAAATGGAGTTTTGCAATTTCACCAAAATAGGTGGTATTGGAATACGTATTCCTATTCCATTTTTTTAATTTTAGAAAACATAAATTTTCGGGTCCGTGAATTCCCATCAAATATTGGCTGAACCAAACGGAGAACAGGAATACGTTCTATTCCAGAATATGTATTCCAAAATACGTATTCCTATTCCGTCAAGGAATTGGGAATATGGGCTTTTCTTGATTTGGAAGATGGAGCTTGGTCAATCGTTCCCTTCCACCATCGAGACAACCATTCGCTCAGTTGCAGTTCATATCGCTATCTTCTCCAAGAGATATGCAGAGTCCCCTTGGTGTTTGGCAGAGCTTGGTCTCATGCAACATTTCTTTGTTTCCATTATACTTCACTTTATGCCTTTGTTGTTGGAATGTGTAATTTCAATTCAAATGAATTAAAAATGAATAATACAGGATTCTAGAAATTCTAAGAGGATTACCGAATAGGGTTAGGTAAAGTTCTAGAAGTCGTAGATAGCTCTAGAAAAGTTTATTTCTCCTATGTCAGCTAATGTAGATGATTCTAGAAATAATTTAAGACCTCTATAAATAGAGGCAACATGTAATGTAATTGACATGGGAAAAATGGAGAAGGAAATATAATATATTTTGTTGTGCGGTAGCACATTGTTGTTCTATGTATGGTGTTTTATATTTTTTCCTGTGCCTCTGGCCATCCATCAGATTGGTATCAGAGATAGGTTTGATAGAAGGTTGGACAGAATTTTAGATTGTGATAAAAGAGCAAGTGTGTTGGTGCTACTAAATGGTGGAAGATTGTTTGTGTTATGAGAATGAAGAAGACCACATAGGAAGTGTTAAGCAGGAAAGGGGGCAAGTCGGCAAGAAAGGTATGGTGTGAATTCTTACAATTACTTAATTACATTTGAGAAATTATAACAACAAAAGAATATTGTGAGAAGTCTAGCTGTCTAAAGGGATTGTTTCAAGTTGTTTGAAGATTTAATTCTGGAAGTGAAAAGGTATTTAATTTTTTTTTAAAGATAGAGTAAAATGTTTTAAATTATTGATTTCAATGAGAAAAGCTGGTAGAATTCAAAAAGAGAAGACAAATAAGTTAGAAGAAGAACTAGTGATGGTGAAGAAAGAAAATGCAAAATTATTGTGTGAAAAAGATATTTTGCAAAAGGAATTGGAAAAAGTAAGAAATGAGATGGGAGAAAAAAAGTCTAAATTGTTAAATGAAATTAGTCTCCATATAGAGGCAATTGAAGAGCTAGAGGATAGGCTAAAATTTGTGGAAGAAGTACATAATTGGCAGGTGAAGCAAACACGTAAACTTAGAGAGAAAAATAAAGAATTAGAAGAAAAGTTAAATTTGTTTGATGATATTGAGAAAATCAACAAAGATTTAGAAGAAAATGTGAAGAAATTGGAAGAAGAAAATAGTATGCTAAAGAAGGATTTGTCTACTTTGAAACAAGAGAAAGAATGTTTGAGTGTAAAACCATTTGTATGTGATGTATATTATGACACAAATGATTTGAGTGAATGTGATTTTTTTGAAACTGAAAGTGTTTGTGATGAAAAGTGTAAGAAAGTAAATAACAAGAAGTTTACAGATTATGTTTGTTATGATAATAATAGTATTGGCTTAAAGATTATGAAAAGAATGGGTTTCAAAGGTAAAGGTTTAGGAAATGATGAACAGGGATTAAGGAATCCGATTGAGACTACAGTCAGATCAAAATATGCAAGTCTTGGATATGATGCAGGGAGTGAAAAGATGAATAAAAGTTCCAGAGAATCAATTGAAAGTATAAAGATTGTGCAATGTTCACACTATAACAGAAAAGGGCATACAAAGGATAGATGTTGGGATTTAAATCCATGTAATATTTATGGCTTAAAAAACCATTGTGACAAGACATGTTGGAATAGAGATTACAAAAATGATTCTCTAGTAGGTTGTATAAAAATGGATTGTGGATGGAGCTACGAATCAAGTTGGCAGAAGATTACAAGTATGATCAAAAGTTTTTTTAAGTATAAATGCTCAAGAGGAAGAAGAAATACATCAACATTTGGAAATGGATTAGAGCAAGTCATCAAAGAAGAAATAGGTTTTCAGCATGTCATCAAAGTAGAAAAAGGTTTTCGGCATGGCATTGAAGAAGAAAAATGATTTTCAGCATTTGTGGCAGATGAGGCAACTGATAGGCATGCATTAGCAAAGGCATTATTATTGGAAAATGGCATTTTGGCATTTGGAAAAAGAAAGAATTTTAGCATTTGTATGTAATAACATTTGAGGTTGAAATTAAGGGGGAGTGTTGGAATGTGTAATTTCAACTCAAATGAATTGTGAATGAATAATAGAGGATTCTAAATATTCCAAGAGGATTACTGAATAGGGGTAGGTAAAGTTCTGAAAGTCATAGATAGTTCTAGAAAATTTTATTTCTCCTATGTCAGCTAATGTAGATGATTCCAAAAATAATTTAAGAGCTCTATAAATAGAGGCAACATGTAATGTAATTGACATGGGAAAAATGAAGAAGGAAATATTAAAAAAAAAAATTGTGTGGCAACACATTGTTGTTCTGTGTATGGTGTTTTATATTTTTTCCTGTGCCTCTACCCATCCATCATTTGCAAATAATAAATGGTCTCTTTTAGTAAATAAAGTTTATTTCTCATTAAATTCCACCTCCCGGTATGAAGGGCCAACGACTTGGATAGCATAGTAATAGCAGCTCAAAAAGAAGTTAAATGCATAGAACCTTTGCATGTTGCCAAACATCTAGTAGCACTTGGAAAGCTTGTAGAAGATTTTCAAAGGCAATGCCTTGATAAGCTTACACTGGATTTTGAAACACACTATGGAATGAGTAAAGAAGCTGAAACCAAGGCTAAGACCATTGGCATCTATAGGATGGTAGGGGTTGGCAAAACAACTCTTTGCAAAGAGTTCTTTAACCGAAGGTGTTAGCTTCATCAATATGATCAATTCTGCTTCCTCTATGATGTTCGGGAAGCCACAGCTCGAAATAGTTTAACATCTTTGCAGGGAAGGCTTCTCAGAGATGTCTTCGGTGAGAAGGAGTGTAGTTATATAAGCACACAGGAAGGGTCAAACTACATCCTTAACTGTGTAAAAAGAAGCAGGCCTTGTAGCTTCCTAATTGTTCTAGATGATATTGATCACCAAGAATAGTTAGATGCCCTACCGATCATGCACATGCCTGGCAATAGTCTAGTAATAATCACAACCCGAGATGAAGGTATACTAATAACCAAGGGAATCGAAGTATGTTATCATTTAAAAGAAATGGTTAAAGAAAATGCTAGACATCTTTTTAGTTTACATGCTTTCTCCCTATCGACAGTACTAATTTCTGCCAATAGTCCACCGTCCACAGCCCAACTTAGCCATCCATCCACCATCTAGAGTAAATATTAGACAATGAAGCCATCCACAATAAATAGCTATCTCAACCCACAAAATTAGCCGCCCATATTGAATTATATATTTAATATATTATAACATGTGTAAAATGTATTTTGTATTCAAGAAAATTCGTAAACCTCTATAAATAGAGGCCTTATGTAATGCATTTTGCAAGGCAGTAAGGGAAATAAAATTAGTTTTATTTATGTATATTTGTCTCTCTTTGCCTTCAAATTGGTATTAGAGCCTAGGAGGAAAAGAATTATGTATTGATACGTATAACTACTGCAGCAGTGAATGGAGCTTCTAATGTTTTCTTGATTGCAGATCATTATCAACTTCTAAAGTTGGAGATTAGTGGCTGCCAAGATTGAGAGAAGAATAGATCTCAGTTTAATGTTTGAAGAAAGTATGAGCTGATTTCATGGAGTGAAATCTAATGACCAAAAAAAATTGTTTAAAGGAGAAAATAAGTATTGTATTGTTGTTTGTTTAAGCTATATGTCATTGGCTTAGACTTGTTTGGTGGATTTTCTTTGTAAAGCAAAGTTTAAAATTGTAAGGTGCAGTTGTACCTATGAGTATTAATATGGCTTCAGGAAGTAGTATAGCTCAACCACAAATTTCAATATTTTCTGATAAAAATTATGAATTTTGGGCTATAAAAATGAAAATACTATTTTGTTTTCAAGGCATATGTGATCTTATTGAAAAGGGTTTTATTGAACCACAAGATGAGTCTACATTAACACAAGATGAAAAGGATAAATTAAAAGATAATAGGAAAAAGGATGCTAAAGCCTTGTTTCTTAAATTGCATGGGATATTTTAGAAACAACATATCAAGGGACATCACAAGTTAAGATTGCTAAATTGCAAACTTCAAGGTGTGATTTTGAAAATTTGTGTAGGAAGGATTCAAACTCAGTTGATCAATTTCTAAATCAAGTAATGAATGTGGTTAATCAGATTAGATCATATGGTGATGATTTGACAGATCAAAAAGTTGTTGAAAAGATACTTCATAGTTTGCCTAAAAAATTTGATGCCATTGTTGTTGCTATTGAAGAATCTAAGGATTTGACAATACTCTCTATTGATGAGTTAATGGGTTCACTTTTATCTCATGAATCAAGAATGAATAGAAATAAAAATTCTTCTTTGGAGAATGCTTTTAGATCACAGGTATCTCTTGGAAAAGGAAGAGGAAGATCAAACTATAAAGAAAGAGGAAGAGGTAGAAGCATAGATGGACGTGGCAATATAAATCAAGAAGAAAGAACAAATCAATCCATAACAGAGAACATGGTAGAAGTTCATTCCAACAGCCATCATCAAGGTTTGATAAATCTTGAATTCAGTGTCATTATTGTAAGAGATTTGGTCATATTGCAAGTGAATGTAGAAAGAAACAAGAGGATATTGAAAAGAATGGTGCTAATTACTCAGATGTATCTGATAACAATTCAGGAAGTTTATTTATAACTTCTAATGTTGCTCAAGAAAGTTCTACTGATATATGGTTCCTAGGTAGTGGATGTAGTAACCATATGACTAGGAATAAAGATTTGTTTGCTAACTTGGATGATTCTATAAAATCTGAAGTAAAGCTAGGAAATGATAGTAAAGTCTCTGTAATGGGAAAAGGTGTTATAAATGTCTTGACAAAAAATGGAGGAAAAAGATATATTCCTGATGTGTATTTTGTGCCTAGATTAAAACACAATCTCATGAGTGTTGGTCAACTAGTATAAAAGGGTTACAAAGTTTCTTTTGATAATGATGTTTGCACAATCTTGGATAGAAATCCTAGTGGCAGGTTAATTGCAAGGGTCAACATGACACAAAATCAAATGTTCCCCCTCCATATTCATTGCATTCAAGGAGGAAAAGAAGTTAGTTTCAACACAATATACTTAGATTAATCATGGCTATGGCATTTGAGGTATGGTCATCTTCATTTTGATGCTTTGAGCTTGTTACAAAAGAAGAATATGGTGAAAGGATTGCCTTAGATATTGAAACCACCAAGTTCATGTGAAAGTTGTATATTGGCAAAACAATATAGAGAAAGCTTCCTAGTAGGAGGTTCATATAGAGCAAGAGCATCACTGGAATTCGTTCACACTGATATATGTTGACCTATGCAAACTCCATCTTTAGGAGGAAGTATATATTTCCTAACATTTACTGATGATTTTATCAGGAAGACTTGGATATACTTTCTCAAACAAAAGAGTGAAGCTTTTGAAAAGTTTAAGGAGTTTAAAAATTTGGTTGAAAAACAAATTGGTCTCTACATCAAAGTATTGTGATCTGATAGAGGTGGTGAATTCAATCCTAACGAGTTTCTAAAATTTTGTAGATTTCATAGAATTAAGAAGCAATTTACCACAAGGTACACACCACAACAAAATGGTGTAGCAGAGAGGAAGAATAGAACCATAATGGAAATGGCAAGGAGTATGTTGAAGGCCAAAATCTATCCAATGAGTTTTGGGCAAAAGCAGTAGCATATGCTATATACATCTTGAACAAGAGTCCTACAAAGAGTGTTAAGAACACAATTCCACAAGAAGCATGGAATGGTAAGAAACATAATGTATCTCATTTTAGAGTTTTTGGATGTGTTTCTTATTTATTAGTGCCATCTAAATTGAGGAAGAAATTGGATGATAAAAGTGAAAAATGCATCTTTATTGGTTATAGTGAAGAATCAAAGGCTTATAGATTGTATAACCCTGTTTCAAAGAAATTAATCATTAGTAGGGATGTTAAATTTGAAGAAGAAGATTCATGGCATGAAAATAATAACAAAAAAGTCACAAGAGGAGCACCAATATTACAAAGTGACAATGAATTGAAGGAGCAAGGGACTCAATCACCACTGAATACTCCACCAAGGAACTTTGTGCAAGGAGCCTCACCTCCAGGTTCAAATGTAAGTGATAAATCTGATTCTACATTCTCAACACCAAGTTACAAAGGTAAGAAGACAAGAAGCTTAAAAGAGATATATGATCAAGAAGAAGAGAATGTAGATATTTACTCAAATTTTGCTTTATTTTCTTGTGATCCATTGTATTTTGATGAAGCAATTAAAGAAGATAAATGGATCAAGGCAATGGATGAAGAAATTGACTCTATTGAAAGAAATAATACATGGGAATTAATGGATTTAAGAAAAGGAAAAGAATGTATAGGAGTCAAATGGGTCTACAAAACTAAATTTGATGCAAAAGGTGAAATTGTTAAGCATAAGGCAAGGCTAGTTGCTAAAGGTTTTTCACAACAATATGGAATTGATTATAATGAAACATTTGCTCCAGTTGCTAGACTTGACATAGTTTGAACTATTTTAGTAATAGCGGCACAAAATGATTGGAAAGTGTATCAAATGGATGTAAAATCATCTTTTTTGAATATTTTTCTTGATGAAGAGGTATATGTTAAACAACCACCTAGTTATGAGGTTAGTGGGCATGAAAATAAGGTATATAAACTAAACAAGGCACTTTATGGTTTGAAACGAGCTCCTAGGGCTTGGTATACGAGAATTGATTCATACATGATAAGTAATCAATTCAATAGAAGTAACAATGAGCCCACGTTATATGTTAATACTAATAAGAAAGGTCAGATTTTGATTGTATGCTTATATGTTGATGACTTGATATTCACTGAAAATCTATCAATAGACATGTTCAAGTCAAAAATGATGAAAGAATTTGAAATGATAGATTTGGGGTTGATGAAATATTTCTTAGGTATTGAAGTTATTCAATGTGACAAAGGTATCTTCACTTGTCAATCCAAGTATATAAAGGATGTTTTGAAGAGATTTAAAATGATGAATTGCAATCCAATGTCAACTCCAATTGCAACAGGGACAAAACTTAGCAAGGAAGAGAAGGACTCAAATGTTGATCCAACTATGTTTAAAAGACTTGTTGGAAGTTTAATGTATATGACAACTACAAGGCCAGACATCATGTATAGTGTCAGTTTAATCTCAAGGTTCATGGAATCACTACAAAATTCTCACTGGCAAATTGGAAAAAGGATATTGAGATATATTGCAGGAACAATGGGATATGGAATCCTATATTCCAAAGCTAACAATTTTGGTTTGATTGGTTATACTGACAGTGATTTTGCAGGTAGCATTGATGATAGGAAGAGCACTTCTAGATATATCTTTCACCTTGGATTAGAAGCTGTGTCATGGGCATCAAAGAAGCAGCCTATAGTGACTATTTCATCAGCTGAAGCAGAATATGCAGCTGCCACTTCCACAACATGTCAAGCAGTATGGATGCGTCAAATTTTGTTCGATTTTCACCATCATCAAGAGGAACCAACACCAATTCTTTGTGATAACAAATCAACAATAGCATTATCTAAAAATCATGTATTTAATAAGAGGAGCAAACATATTGATACAAGGTATCACTTCATCAAAGAATTAGTCAACAATGGAAAAATCTATCTTGAGTTCTGCAAATCTAAAGATCAATTGGCAGATATCTTCACTAAGGAATTGTCAAAAAATAACTTTGAATATCTGCAGGAGAAATTGGGTATTATTGATGCAAAATTTGTTAATGACAAAAATTAAGGGGGAGTGTCGATAGTATTAATTTCTGCCAATAGTCCACTATCCATAGCCCAACTTAGCCATCCATCCACCATCTAGAGTAAATATTAGACAATGAAGCTGTCCACAATAAATAGCCGTCTTAGCCCACAAAAATAGCTGCCTATATTGAATTACATATTTAATATATTATAACATGTGTAAAATGTATTTTGTATTCAAGAAAGTTCTGAAACCTCTATAAATAGAGGCCTTATGTAATGCATTTTGCAAGGCAGTAAAGGCAATAAAATCAGTTTTATTTCTGTGTATTTGTCTCTCTTTGCCTTCACTCCTGCCCTTATCCAGAAAGTGGATGTGAGCAACTTGTTGATAACTTCGTTGGCGTTTGTGGAGGCTTACCTCTGTCTCTGCAAGTTTTGGGTAGGGATGTTCGTGACCGAAATCAAGATTATTGGAGGGCAGTGCTCAAAAAACTTGGTTGTGGGCATCTGCATCTGGACATTAAGAAAAAGCTTCAAATAAACTTTGACGCTTTGGAAAATGAGGAGCAACAAATTTTCATTGATATAGCATGCTTTTTTGTTGATCAATTGAAATCTACAGCCATCAGAGTATGGGAGGCATCGGGATGGAACGCTCAATGTGGACTGCAAAAACTAAAAGACAGGTGTCTTGTTGAAGAGCTTGTTGAAGAATCTGCTGAAGACGAGTGTCTTCTTGACGAAATAGATGACCCTGTGCCTATACTGAGAATGCACGACCATCTGCGGGATTTGGGAAGAGAAATGGCAAACAAACATAACGACCCTCCTCGCCTGTGGCGTCCACAAGAGCTTAAAAAATTGGTATGTTTGTCCCAACTTAAATCATGTGCTGTATATCAAGTTGATCAACTCAGATGATATTCTGATTTTAACTTCTGTGAATCCAGGAATCAGAGGGATTCAAACAAATACTTGCTCACACCAAAAAAAGGTCTTTCCATTCCTTTTTCGACGAAATCCTGGGCTCTAGAATTACCTTCCTTTTCGGGGAATTGGATGAAAGTGCTACTGCTGCGTCGTCAACTTCTTTGCTGTTTCTTCAGTTGGATGAGGATGAGGATGGATATTTCTCTGATTCCATTCCCTCATGGATTCCACTTCAACATATTCAGCATTTAATAATCTGTAATGCTAACTTCAATACATTGTGGCGGCAAGATGTACAGGTATTCTCTTCTTTTCAACCGAAAAATAATAATCACTATTAAATTTGCATATGAAGACACGCAATGATCAAGGGTAGCTTTTTCGTCTTTTTTTGTTAATGCATAATAAGTGGTGTATGTGTAGTATATCTTATAGTTAGATTCACTCTAATTTTAGTTAATCTAGCTTTAGATTTTTGCGATTGCAATGACTTTCTCTGCGTTCCCCTCGAACAACAGCAGTTTGCACGACTATCCATATAACATTAGCTTTCTTCATGCAATATGGATTTTGCTCAGTCATTGCATGACTAAGGGTTCACTATAAACTGCTTTATGCAACGTGGAAAGAATTATAATAACTTCTTTTATTTGCTCCGTATTTTTGTTGACAAAAATAATTCAATAAATCAGATCAATGTTTTTCTTTTCCATCTGCGCTGGTTGCAAAGGAGTGTTTTATTGAAATCTTTTAGTGAGTGATCTGCAATGAGATTTTTTTTCAGATCTAATCTTTTCGTTTTAGTGCAAGTGCTTAAGAATTTCATTATCCACGATGAAATGCATTAATTTCTTGGCTACCATTGAAAGTTCAAAACAATAATTTTTTCATATTTTCAGGTTCCTTCCCAATTGAGGCTACTGGAAATTTCCAGAACTTCTTTAAGAAAGTTCCCAGATTTCATAGAAGTAGTAGCTGATGTGGAAAAGGAAGTCATTGAAGGTGAAGACATGGCGGCTATAGGAGGATTGCCATTATTAGGATTCTCCCCATCGAATTTTCAGATTTCGAATGATTGTCGGAAGCCTACTACTGTCAAGGCTCCATTCAGCTTACTTGAGGATCCACTAATTAGCGAGCTAGAATGTATTATAGAGATTGAAATAAGTGGGAATCTTTGTCCAAAACTCAAATCCTTGGAACTTTTTTGCATGGAAAATCTTGCTGAAGTGAGGCTTAGCAATTGTGAAGACTTTGAGAAATTGAATTGTCTTACGATTAGCAAATGCGAAGAACTCAAAAGATTGTCAGTCACAGCCAATCTTAAGCTTGAAGAAATAAACATTAGTGCCTGCCCTCAGCTTGAGGAGGTATGTCTTCACCGTATGGCCTACCTCAAAAGGATTTCAATTGCAAATTGTGATTTGAAAAATGTGCAAGGAATATCGGTTTCTAGGGTGCTTGAAGAATTGAACATCAGTAGATGTTCAACGCTTCATGATTTAAGTCTTGCACAACTGGACAGCCTAAGAAAAGTAAAGATTGAAAAATGTAATTATTTAACAAGTGTGACAGGGATATCCAATCTTCCAAAGCTTGTAGAATTAAGCATTTCCTTGTGTTGGAAGCTTCAGCTTGAGTTGCATCTGGTGGGTTTGAATTTTCTGAAGAAGATAGCAGTTGATTCGTCTGTCGTGATAATTGAATGTTTTAGACTGGATGGTTGTAAAAATCTGGAAATAGTCTCAGAAGCAGGCATTGATTTCAGAAAGATACACGTGTTTAACATTAGTGCCTGTCCGAAGCTTAGAGAATTGCCAGTTATTTGTGGTTCAAGTCGCCGGCAGACAATTACAGTTAGTGGATGTGTGAAGCTCAATTGCCTTGAGGTGATGAATTGTACAATTTTGAAAAGATTATCGGGTGTCTTTGACCCGGCCATATTGTCCATAAAGGATTGTCCAATTCTTGAAGGGCTGCCATGTTTGGGGAATATGGAACGCCTTAAGGAGGTTGACATTCTTCAGTGTGGGAACCTGCGGAGCATAACTTTGCCAATGACTCTAAAGCGTCTTGAGTTGAATGCTTGTGGAGAACTGAAAAGCCTGTCAGGAATATCCGCTCTTACAGAAATGGTAGAATTGAATATTCGTGCGTGCCCTAAGCTCTATGAGTTGGATGTTGTACATCTTAGCAAGCTAGAAAAATTAGCAATTGCAAATCTGGAAAAGGTATCCAGTATATCTAATCTCACCAAGCTTCTAGAACTAGAAATCTCTGAGTGTCGGGATATTGAGTTTGAGTTATGTCTCTCGGGCATGAGCTGTTTGGAGAATGTTGCCATTATTAAATCTGAAAAGATGCAGACCATGACACTGCCACCCAACATTACTAAATTGACACTGGAAGATTGCAAAGAATTGAAAAAGGTAGCAGGAGTATCTTGTCATGCAGAACTTGAAGAGCTGAATATAAAAGATTGCCCTGAGCTTCAGGTTGATTTGCTTTTTTCTGGATTGAAGTCCCTGTATAGGATCTCTGTTGAATATTGCAATATGCAGACTATGACACTGCCAGTAGCACTTAGAGATCTCAAAGTGCAGAGGTGCAAAAAATTGCAATGTATTACAGATTTGGAAAATCTTACAGAGCTTACAGAGCTGTACATTATTGAGTGTCCGGAACTTGATGAGATACCAAGCCTGGCCCGAGCGAGCCACTTTGAGAGGATTAAAATTGTCTTGTGTGATAAGCTGCAAATCATAACTCTACCAACAACACTCATCAAACTCACCGTGCAAGGATGCGGACATTTGCAAAGGATTGCAGGAATGTCTAATTTCACAGAAGTTGTAGAGCTGTGCATTAGTGACTGTCCGGAGCTTGAGGAGCTCCCAGTGATTTGTAGTGCAATTTGCCTGGAAAGGGTCACTATCGATGGATACGGGAAGCTCGGTTGCCTTAAGCTGACACACTGTACGATTTGGAAAGAAGTGTGGGGCACTTTTGCACAGTTGCATATATTGGATTGCCCCGGAGCTTCAAGAGCTGTCACGTTTTGCACATCTAACTTGCCTTGAGGGGGTTAAAATTACCAAGTGTGTGAAGCTGCGAAAAATAACTTTGCCCAAAAATCTTAAGCTTCTTCACTTGAATGATTGTATAGAACTACAAAGTGTCTCAGAAATATCACATCTCAATAATCTTGAACAACTGATTATTTCTGAGTGTCGGCAACTTGAGCTTAATTTGAATCTTGTGGGTATGAACTCTCTCCAAAGCATCAGCCTTGATGGATGTGGGAAGCTTAAGTCTTTTGTGTTGAACGAATGTCATAATCTGAAGAAAGTGATGGGTAACTTTGATGTGCAAAGGTTATCCATACGTGATTGTCCTGAGCTTGAGGAGTTAACATTGAATTGTTATTGTTGCTTGAGACAAATCACATTGAATCGTGTAATAAGCTCCAAAACATAACACTACCTAAAAATCTAACCAAACTCGTTCTGCAAACTTGCAGATGCTTGCCAAGGATTGAAGGAATGGATAGTCTTACAGAGCTGTACATTGGTAAGTGTGATGAGCTTGATGTGCTGCCAATACTTGTTGGACGGAGCCTAGATAACTTAATATTGCCAACTGCACTCGTGAAACTCACAGTGATCCAGTGCAGAAAATTGCAGCGAGTGTCCAAAATTGGCAATCCTACAAAGCTTACAGATATCACCATTTCTACGTGTCCCGAGCTTGAAGAATTGCCGAATCTCTCCGAAATGTGCTGTTTGGAAAGTATTTGTATTGATGGCTGTAGGAAGCTACACGACATAACAGTACCACACTCGCTTATCAAACTCACAGTGACAGCATGCATGGAATTGCAGCGAGTGGGAGGAAGCGGTAATTTTACAAACCTTACAGACATGATCATTTCTGGGTATCCTGAACTAGAGGAGTTGCCTTGTCTTTCTGAAATGTGTTGTTTGGAAAGTATTACTATTGATTACTGCCAGAGGCTACACGGCATAACATTGCCAACTATACTCATCAAACTCTCCGTGCACCTGTGTGAAGGATTGCAGATGGTGGGAGGAATCAGCAATCTCACACAGCTTAGAATGTTGTCCATTAGTGAGTTTCTTAATCTTGAGAAGTTGTTAAATCTCTCTGATATGAGCTACTTGGAATGTATTAGCATTGATTCCTGTGATCTGCTGCAAGACATAACACTCCCAAGTACAGTCGTGAAACTCTCAGTGAAGCGGTGCAAAAAATTGAAACGAGTGGCAAAAACGAACAATCTCAGGAAGCTTACAGACTTGATCATTGCAGACTGTCCTGAGCTTCAGGAGTTGCCAAATCTTTCCGAGATGAGCTGCTTGGAAAGTGTTGACATTAATCAATGTGAGAGGCTGCACAAGATAACACTGCCAGCTACATTCGGGACGCTCTGAGTGCGCTTCTGCGGAGGATTGAACCAAGTCACAGGAACTGATTATCCTACACAGATTGAGTGTATAGACATTAATGAATATCCAAACCTTGAGGAGTTGCCAAGTCTTGCTAGACTGAAGAGTATTAGCATCCACTCTTGTGAGAAGCTGGAGAATATAGCAGTCATTGGAGAAATGAAGTCATTGGAAAGAATGCAGCTTTTATTTTGCAGCAATGCGGCAATACAGGGTTGCATTCGAAAGTTGAAGTTATTGATTTCAAATCGTCTTTCAACATACAAAGGTATTTCAAATCTCAACGATAGAGTTTTTTGAGTCATGATGAACCATAGGCTTTGTTCTCATTGACGCCATGTACATATTCTAAGTAATCGATAATGGATCTGCAAAAGAAAATAACTTCCTTTGTAAAAACTAAGAGTGTTTTCTGTTTTCTTTTCACAGTTTGCCATCAGCTTTTAATCTAATTGGAGAAGCAGCAAATGGAGCGATGTCAAATTTGGTCCCTTCTCTGAGCTATTGCTTTCGCAGATCCAGCCACTCTGTTTAGAACATTAAATTATCTTAAGGGATCAGTGAGTGGCGCAATAATCATGTGCAGTTTGGTTGCGTCTGTGGCTCTGCTCCTCTACCAGCGACCGAGATGATTCCTGGTATGTACAAGTACAAGCGACCAGGACAATGGATGATTACCACCGTAATTAGAGACCAGCATTATAAAGCGATGCGGCACTACTACTCATCCATGGACCATCCGCGAACGTCTGGAGTTCGTTAGGTTTGACGAGGAGCGTATTTTTCGTCACTCCTATCTCGAGCGAGGGACACTAGAGAGGTGGTGTGCGTCGACCGTGAGGACGGGTGAAGATTGGAGAACTCTCCCGGCTTTGACTACAATTGTTGATAAGCTACATCACAGGTAAGATCTTATTTTATCGTAGTCATCCACTTTCACATTGGAATGGTGTCTCCCCCTAGGGAAGTAGAATATTCATAATATTTATGTCATTGGAACATAAAATACACATATTTCATTAGCTGAAAGGATTTTGTGTACATTTCTATACACTTTGCCTCGTATTTTAACTTTAACTCAATAAGCATGGTGAACAATTAGTTTTATTATTTTTTCATGGAACTCCCTGAATGAGGTGTACTTAGAGTGTTTAATTAATGATTAAATATAGTCAAATATATGTCTGGCTATTTGATAGCTGTCCTTTACAAATAAAGGCACAACTATGTAATTGGTTCAATTTTTTAGTCTTATTATTAAGTATTAAAGAGAAATTTTTATTTATTTATTGAGGTGTTGGTTATGTCTTAAAATCTTCTTGTAATGAAATTTCTTACAACATTACTTTTTAAACATCAATGATCTTATCATTTTTTTATTTTTTTATTTTTTTTATTATTAACTTGCATGATCTCGTGAGTTCAATTTGTACATCATAAGACCTAATGTCTAACGAATTGTGAAGATCATATTTTATTGAGTCTCTTGATGTTAATGTTATCTCTAAAAGTTGCACCCTAAATGAATACTAAAACTTAGTCACTCTGAGTAACATGAAAACACTCCTAAGTAGTGGGTGTACCAGAAATAGAAGTGAATTTCTAGGTTCTAGGCTGGTTCCATATGATGCTTCACCTATTTCTTCTTCAAACATAAATTTAAAACTTGGGAAGGAAAGAGATAGAGGATTGCTTGTGTGCAATGTAAATACTAAAAAGTAAACTTGATTGAACTTAATGTGGTACACCAAAACATTAAGATGAGAATATTGTTGACCTGACATGATGAAGTTTTTCTAAATAGTTCGAGGTTGGCACAATATTGACCTCAGAAAACTCACACATAAATATTTCACAAAAAGGATAGACTTTAAACAAGATGCTAACAAGAATAATGATACTCACAGTTAATAACCTAAAAAGAAGCACAATCTCGCAACTTGTAACCTATATGAATCTTCCAAAACTCACTTGCAAATAAAATTGAGACACAAACTCAAGGATTCAAAATATATCACAAAAGTTATATCAGACCAGTCATTTACACAACAAAATGAACACAAGAAGGGCTTCTAAACAGTTCCTTTATTCCAGTTTCAAAGATAGTTCAACAACATTCATCAAATTGGTTATAAAGTAATTTGTAGAAAATATTATGAAAGACTTTTGAGAGATCATGACAAAACCACTTTTTGGCATAAATACAGGAACCCCTACTCCACATCTTGGAAATCCTTATTTAGAGAAGGATTGCAATAAGCTTTAGATGGGAGGGCACCCATCAAAATCTTAATAAAAAATGAATACAGAGATATTTCTAGAATGTTACATTTAAAACATTCTTTGTATTCGGACAAAACTACAAACGTAGTTGCAAGATCGGCAAGTGACACTTACTGCAGGAGCCTTCAATTAATTTTGTTTGCCTTCTACTACCTTTAATTGTGTAAATCTTCAACTGCTCTCACCAAAAGAACCTTGACATCTCCAACTGCTTCCAAAATATTTATTTCCTTTTTTGGGCCATTTAGATCATCTAATATCATCTACATCTCTTTTTGCTTTACTCCACTGTAATGGGCACCCCTAGATGTCCCAAAAAACTAAACCAAATTGCTGAAAGGAATTATGTCAAACAGTTTGCATTCAACTTCTTATTTCTGTGTTTAATGTTTTAAACCCCTTATAACTCCGAAAATCAAACGTTTATTTGTTTGTTGTGTTTCGTGCATGAAATTGGTATCATACAACATAAACAAGAAAGAAACTACAATAGTATGCAAAGTGGAAATGAACTGCTGCTAATAAAATGTTATTTTCAGAATTCATAAAACCAAATACATGGCAGATTTATCAACTCACTAATTACTTCAGCAGTATTGACATAATACTCTAGCCCATGCTTTCGAACTTGCTGCTACAATACTTTGTCCTTCAATCAGTCCACTACCTTCATAATACCATTCCCTCAAAGCGGCATAAGCGTCGGACAAGTAGTGAAGAAGATATGAGCAAAATACCAAATCTGCTTGTAGCCGAAAATGCAACTAAACTGCCTGATAATGAAGCCAATAACAAAGAATTCCAAAGGCCAAACCCCAAGGGAATGATGTCTAGAATGTTACAAGAGAGGATAGACGTCCTTAAATGCCAAGAACGGAGCTGCAACTCACACACCAATTTCTTCTCATATTCAACCTGTCTAATGAAGCCACAAATGCTTCCTTTTATTCTATTTCCAAGGGTCTGCTCAACTCATATGGGCAATGTGGGATAAAAGATGTGTAATATATAAAACATATATTAAAATACCCCTTAGGTCTCCCTTGGGTACACATCACCATAAAATAAATATTAAAGTAACACTTTAATTTTTTACAATTAAATTAGACGTTACTTTAATAAAACTTCAGGCATTAAAATGTATTAGCAATTAGACTCCGAATAATGTGAGTGATAGCTCATTGGACAGCTCTCACTGAGGAGTATCTAATCCAATCACCAAAATTGACCTGCACTGTGTCCTACCGACTTACTAAAAATAGTAAGTATGCCTAAAATTGAGTAAATCAACTTCGTTTTGGCCCAAACTGGAAATGACTAGGCCAAAACACTCCAGGATCCCATTAAACCCTTCGTTAGCCCTCAAGACCATGTAGAACAAGGCTAACGCACACACACTTGGTCAACTGCTAAAACATGGGATCATTACAAATCCGCCCTCCTTGAAATTGCTTGTCCTCAAGCAATTAAGTAACATAATGAACTCCAACCTCCACCTGGATCCCAATTGAAGTAATGTGTGATATCCATATGGAAGTTAAACCAACTGTAAACCCGCATCATCAGGACTAACCCCTGTAGCCTAGCATTCAAAACTTGTGATAATGAACTTAGAATGTCACCATAAGGAAACTCCATAAAAGATCTATGAAACATTTTCTTCCCTGTATCCATCCACATAATATATATTGGACTGGAATGCATATTACCACCATCACGCATTGAAAAAGATGTACCTGTAGGTGAACCATATGTACTCATGCTAATTGTATCAACAATAGGTGTTGCCGCATCGAAATATATGGACATAGGAACAACATTAACTGCTGCAACAAAAAACTGAGCTGAATTTGTAGTTGATGAAAACTCATAATCATCAACATGTGTGGCTTCATTAGAAAATACATCAACCACTACATTTATACCATTAAACTCCTCATTGGATGGTTCAACTGACATAGAAGTGGCTGCTGATATGGTAGTATCCTCATGTTCTCCTAATCCCACTATTACTGTAGCATCATCTCCCGCCAAAGCTTTGTATGTGGTCTCCTGACTTTGCGCACATGTTTCTACTGATTTCACTGAAACACCCATATCACCAACATCATAACTGGTTGGCTCTATACGTATCTCGTTCCCACTTGAGGAATCAACTACCTTCTGCTCTGGAGGAACATACAAATCACTAATGTTGCTACCCATCTATTTAGCCATAAGCTGCAACATCATATCCATTCGCCTATTATGCTCCTGTTGCATCTACTGCCCCTCCTCTAATGAACTAAGTAACCTAAGCATTGCATTTTCTTGATCTGAACTGGTATACATTTTGTCATATTCTTTTCCCTTTATCTCGTTGTTCCAAATTCCCTATAAGAACTCCACGGGATGGTAGGACTAATAGCTCTGATACCACTATAATGGGCACCCCTAGATGTCCCAAAAAACTAAACCAAATTGCTGAAAGGAATTATGTCAAACAGTTTGTATTCAACTTCTTATTTCTCTATTTAATGTTTTAAACCCCTTATAACTCCGAAAATCAAACATTTAATTGTTTGTTGTATTTCGTGCATGGAATTGGTATCATACAACATAAACAAGAAAGAAACTACAATAGTATGCAAAGTGGAAATGAATTGCTGCTAATAAAATGTTATTTTCAGAATTCATAAAACCAAATACATGGCAGATTTATCAACTCACTAATTACTTCAGCAGTATTGACATAATACTCTAGCCCATGCTTTCGAACTTGCTGCTACAATACTTTGTCCTTCAATCAGTCCACTACCTTCATAATACCATTCTCCCAAAGCGGCATAAGCGTCGAACAAGTAGTGAAGAAGATATGAGAAAAATACCAAATCTGCCTGTAGCCAGAAACGCAACTAAACTGCCTGATAATGAAGCCAATAACAAAGAATTCCAAAGGCCAAACCCTAAGGGAATGATGTCTAGAATGTTACAAGAGAGGATAGACGTCCTCAAATGCCAAGAACGGAGCTGCAACTCACACACCAATTTCTTCTCATATTCAACCTGTCTAATGAACCCACAAATGCTTCCTTTTATTCTATTTCCAAGGGTCCACTCAACTCATATGGGCAATGTGGGATAAAAGATGTGTAATATATAAAACATATATTAAAATACCCCTTATGTCTCCCTTGGGTACACATCACCATAAAATAAATATTAAAGTAATACTTTAATTTTTTACAATTAAATTAGACGTTACTTTAATAAAACTTTAGGCATTAAAATGTATTAGCAATCGGACTCTGAATAATGCAAGTGATAGCTCATCGAACATCTCTCACCGAGGAGTATCGAATCCAATCACCAAAATTGACCTGCACTGTGTCCTACCGACTTACTAAAAATAGTAAGTATGCCTGAAACTAAGTAAATCAACTTCTTTTTGGCCCAAACTAGAAATGACTAGGCCAAAACACTCCAAGATCCCATTAAACCCTTTGTTAGCCCTCATGACCATGTAGAACAAGGCTAACGCACACACACTTGGCCAACTGCTAAAACATGGGATCATTACATCCACCTAAAAATTAGATCTCTACATTACTATGTGGTTTGAGAAATCAATGCTCATCCCTTGGCTTGTTTCCCCTTGCCCTAGCTCTGCAATCTGAGCCTCAAACCTAGTGTTTTTTGCCACCTCAATCAAACGTTGACATAATTCATTCAACTCTACATGCTTTGTACTTTTTTTGAAATTTTATTGGCTGAGGCTTTTATATCATTTTCCAGCTCATAAAAGAAAGAAAATACTTTTTAATACTTAACTTGGGTCTTTATGATCCTTCACTAGCCTTTAAACTCAATTGTTCTAGAGACTTGCTGCAACCTCGCAACTTAAAAGATATATGCTTTGTTCACCTTCACACCCTCGCAACCTTATCTCCTCATTGACCATGTTGACTTGTGAGGTTGTGAAACCCTTTTTAATCATTGATTGCTCCATCGTAGTTGTTTACTACTTCCTTTCACTAACTGTTGCTTCAAAATCTGAACATTAACCTCCCTCTTAAACCTTGCAAAGATGCAATGAAGGATGTTTGCAACTTCATCACTCTGATCTTAGATTAATCCTAACTACATGTGAAGATGTGACCAATTATATGCTAACTATCTTAATTGATTTTCGCATGATTGCAACTTAATTCTTACTTCAATTTAAAACCCTTACAATGGTGTGACTGCCATTTCCTTTGACTTGCCAAATGCTCAGTTGCTTTCTAGAATGGGAGCCCACTAAGACACTTAATCAATGCTAATATTCTCACTTTGGCTATTCTTCATGTAACTTTATAATGCGAGAACATGACAGGTGTTGATTTGCTAAGATCTGATAGCTAGGGAGATGCATTGTTTGACATTGCTTTGAAACCAAAGAGGGGTCCACAAGGACAAGTGTCAATTTGTCGCTTCTTCACAACTGTAAATGCCTTAAGCTTGATATTTCCTGTGATAACCCTGAGTTTTCACAAGGTGGTAACATTTGGTAACATTTATGGAAACTTCTACTATATGGCTGCCTGCTAGACATCAAAACTAGTAGCCTTAAACAAACAATCCATTAGGCATAAAGTCAATTCAGGTGTGTGGGAATGAGTGAGTGGCATAGCCAGGTGCTCATGTTTAGATGTATCCATTTGGGCTTGTACATGGGCTACAAAATGGCTATGAAACCTGAGGATATTATTGCATTTTCATGCATGCGACGTTACTTTTTTTTGCTTAGCTCTTCAAGAACTTGGAAACCTTTTATTGAAAGTAGGAAACACTAAAACTAGAGCAAGCCTATACTAGAACAACACTTAGGGAAAACTTAAAACTAAAGTACTATATAGAAGGTAAGACTTGTAGATCATACCTCAAAACAAGGCTTGAGGTGTATCCTGTTCATAGGGATTGACATAACATCTTCCATAGTTGATAGCTGGTAGGCATTGTCCTCCTTGTACTGTGAAATTATGAATGGCCTAGCCTATATGTGATCAAACTTGTTATGGTGACCCAGTATACTTTTCAAGACATCCTAGCGTAGAACCAAATCTCCCTCCTTAAAATTTCTAAGCTTAGACTTCTTATCAAAAACCTTCTTAGTTTGGATCTGTTGTTACTCCATTTTCTATAATGACTTATTCCTTTCCTGCTCTAGTTCTAGCAATCTAGCATACCTTGGCTTTAATGGATCATCCTCTTCAAAAAGCATCAAATTGTCAACTAACTCTAATGAAGGGAACTCTATGGAAATAGGCAGCTTGGCTTGTTTTTCATATACTAGAATGTAAGTTGAATTGCTAAGAATTCATTTAGGGGTAATTTTGTCAAGCCATAACGCTAATCTCAACTAAGAATGTCAATTACTCTTCTTGTCCACCAAAGTCCTTTGTAGTATCCTCAACAAGTTTTTATTAGTGCTTTCAGCTAAACCATTGCCTTGGAAATAATAATTCGATTAAGTATTGAGGTAGACTTCATTTCTTAGGGCCCGTTTAGTTATTCTCACCCTCACAAATGCTAAAGCATTATCAAATAAAATGGAGTCAGGAACTCCAAATCTACAAACCAAATCACCATAGATGTTCAAAACAACAATTTCATTGGCCTCCTTTAAAGTTGTTGCTTTCGTCTAGTGTGTCAAATAATATGTGGCAATTAGGATCCATTTGTGGTCAATGGTAAAATTTAGATTTATAGGACCAACAAAATCAATACCCCATTTCAGAAATGGTTGATCAATTGAAATAGGATGCAAGGGTAAAACAACCAACCTTTCCTTTCTAGAAAATATTGCACATTGCTTGCATTTTCTTGCCCAAGCAGGGCATCTTTAAATAGATTGGGCCAATAATATCCAACTCTCATAATTTTATAGGTGGTTGTCTTTGGAGAAAAGTGACCCCCTGCATCATGGAATTGTTCCAAAAACTTGTTGGTCTGGTTATTGTCAATACATTTGAGGAGGACTCCATTCATATCTTTTTTGAACAAAAGACCATCAATTAAGACATAAGGTATAGATTGTAAGCTAAAATACCTTCACCTAGCTCTATCAAGCAATGGAGGACATTCTCCAGTTTGTAGAAAATGAACCATCTCTTGCAACCAGCACTTTGATTGGTCTTGTTCAAGTACATATTGATTAGCAAGAACAATAGCTACTATATCATCTATAGTTTGAGCCTTTTTCATCTACTAGTTGCCTACATAAGCCCTTTCCTCTAACAAGCTTGCTTACCTAAATATTTATATCATATTCCATAACTCGGGTGATCCAACTAGCTCTTTTCTCATTGAGATCTTTGCTTTAAAAAAATTCCTTCATGCTAAGATGATCAACCATAAGATGAACCCTTTTGTTAGAAACCAAATGTCTGATCTTTTTAAGGCCCTTTACTACATCAAGCACATGTTTTTCAATGAAACTATATCTTTGTTCATAACCCTCTAAGCCTTTACTAAAAAAAGAAATAGGTTCTTCTATACATTGATCATTTTGTTGAACCAGTATTGTAGAAATTGTATCCATGCTACCATATGCATATAATGTGAAGTCTTTTGAAAAGTTAGGATTTACCAAACTAGGAGCATCCGATAATGCCTCTTTTATTGCTCCAAAACTACACTTGGCCTCCTTTGACCAATTGAGAACAACATTCTTCTTAAGCATTAATGTCAATGGTTTCAATAAGTTAGCAATATTTGGAATAAAATGTCTTACAAAATTGATTCTTACAATGAAACTCTGCAATCCCTTCTTATGATGTGGCAAAGGTAACTCTAGAATGGGTACAACTTTTTCAGGATCAAATACTAATACCCTGCTTGTATACAATATATCCCAATATTTTACCCTCATAAACAACAAACACACATTTTTTAGGGTTGAGAGATATACCAAATTCCCTGCATCTTTCTAAGACTTTCCTAAGATGTTCAATATGATCTACAACATTTTTAGAAAAAAATTGTGATATCATCTAGAGAGATCAACACAAATTCGTACATCAAATTACTAAAAGCCATTTCCATGGCCTTTTGAAAAGTTTCCCTTGCATTGGATAAGTCAAGAGGCATCCTTCTATATGCCATAGTACCCCACTTTGTGGTGAGTGGAGTCTTGAATTGATCTTCCTCTTTAACCAAAACTTGGTTATAACTAGAGTACCATTAAGAAGCGAAAGTCACTCAGAACCTGAAACGTATTGGAGCATTTTCTTCATAGATGGCAAAGAGTGACTGTCCTTTAATGACACTCTATTAAGGTCTCTAAAGTCAACACATAACCTTAGCTCCCCATCCTTTTTCCTAACAGGAACAAGGTTTGAAACCTAGCTCGTTTTCTTGATAGGATATATTATGTTGCTCTCAATGATCTTGAAAACCTCCTTTTGCATTGAAGGTTCAAGTTTTGGATTTACCAGCATTTGCTTCTACCTTATGGGTTTGGAATTGGGTTCTAACTCAATAGTGTATTGAGAAAGACGTGGATCAAAACCCTTAAGATTACATATTCCCAATCAAAAACATCATTGAACTCTTGAAAAAGATAAATATAAGATTGCTTTTCTTTAGCAAGAGTTGCCTTAACAAATTTTAAATTCTTTCCCTTTGAAATTTCAAGGTCTTCATAATAATCTTACTGACCCAGCAAGTTGGTTTTGTTCTTTTTGGCTTGGTAATTTGTGTTAAAGATGGATTTTAGAGTAACCAACCCCTTGGACAACTTATTGGAATTTAGTTGCATAATCTGATCACCATATTGTTGTTTTAATTTATGTTGATTGAAGGCTAAAAACCTTTCTTCTTCAAGCAGAAAGTTTAAAATTTGTTCACCATTGTCAAAAACTTGCCAATTAACATCATTGTCAGGTATAGAGGATCTTACCACAATTTTGATATGTTGTTGTATATATTCCTTGTTAATATTTTCAACTATATCAAACTTTGCTCTTACAACAACTAATCTATTGGCATGCTGATTTAATTTCCTACAAACAACCACATTGAAGGCATCAAAATTTTCAATTATGTCCCAAACTCTCTACTTGTAGCTCCTTTATTTATCATTTTTCGTCATATGCATCCCTCTAACTTGGTTGAAAAATAACTCACTATCTCCAAATAGTTTTATGCATATAATACCCCTCATTCTAGCCCATTCCCAACCTTGAATAAGCCTCTTGTATTCAGCTATATTATTTGTACATGCAAAATTGAAATGGAAAGTTGCATAATATTTATCTCCACAAGGAGAGATCAACATTGGCCCACACCTAAACCACTTTTTCTCCTTGAGCCATAAAAGTATAAAACCCAAACCTTTTTTTATTTCCTAAAATGATCTATTGTACCTTTGACAAGGTTTGGCATCACTAACTGTAAGGCCCCTTCCCTAGTACCCTATTATAAAACTTAATAACATGAATATGATCAGAGATAGGAAGAGTAAGGTGATGAGATGTAATGTTTCTATCTCTTGTGTATAGAATGTAAATTATATATTGTTATCATACACCTTATGATAGAACAATGGTAAAAAGGTTTTAGGATCTAAGTATGTCATGATTAGCATTTCCTTATCAATAATGACCTCAGATCTTATTGAGACTGTATATATTTTAGTTATGGTTGTACTAAGCATCCTATTCAAAATATTAGATTAGGTTGATAAGCCAACGAGATGTCATAACCTAGATCCTATGTCAATGGGTTCATGATATTTTATCACCTATTAGGATAATTGAATCAAATGGTTATTATGGAAAGATGAATCAACACCCACCCTTGTGAATATTACTAATAGTCAGAGATGAAAATTGTTATCAAAATTGGATAAGGATCTACATTGTAGAACTCAGTATGATGTAATGTAATAATTCAATTATTGTGCAAGTAGTATTAGGTGCATATGTTGATATTCATGAGGACAAATTTTATGTCCAAATAGAATGTAATGGATTTGCTCTATGATTGATTTTGGAACTATATGACATAACTATGCAAACATCCTGATTACCTAACATAATTGATACACCTTATGATTTATTATCTCATAATGATAACATGACACTATTCGTAATCACACTATATTTAATTGAATCAAAGGATATTAGTTGTGATGTTTACATTTGTGTGATTCTCACCTAACACTAGTAAGTTTGGACTCAATTTTTGATGAATTTTGGTTGAAATTTCAACCCAGGTTGGTCAAAATTTTGACCAAGCAATTCGTGGTAATTTTTCTCATCAAAATTTTGACCAATAGATTTGTCAAATAAATTTAATTTTTGGTAGCTCTTATTTGTCATTGTTGGACAAAATTTCCACCAATGTTTGGTCAAAAAAAATTTAGAGTTGGTGGAAATTTCAACCAATTCTTTGTAGAAAACTATCAAGAATTGGTCAAAATTTCCACCAATGTTTGGTCGAATTTTTTTTTAATAATTGGTGGAAATTTCAACCAATTCTTGGTAGAAAACTATGAAGAATTGGTCAACATTTCTACCAATGTTTGGTCAATTTTTTTTAATGTTGTATCAAACAATTGTTTCTTTTCCAATCCATTTAATTTGCAACCTTTTAAATCTCTGCAAAGATAAAGTTGGAGGAAGAAAAAATTTCTTGTCCAAGGTGTCCTTTGATTGTAAAGTTTCCATTCCATTATCTATTCAACAAACAAGACATATCTAGTTCAACAGATAATGGAATGGACACTTTACAATCAGAGGACACCTTTAAGAAGAAAAATTCTCTTGCTCCAATTTTATCTTTGCAGAGATTTAAAAGGTTGCAAATTAAATGGCTTGGATAAGAAACAATTTCTTAATACAACATTAAACAAATGGACATTTATGCATAGGGCACCATCAATTAAGTGAGTGATGCAAATGCAATCAATTTTTTGGGGGTCAAAGCCACCAATTAATATAAGGTTTCTAATCTCCATGAGGTCAAAATTTTGGTTGTAAGGGATAGGAAGAGGGCACTTGTTCATTGTTTGCTTCATCACTGATTAACTTGCACCACAAACCAACAGTCTTCATCTTTGTTGTGGGCTCCTATCCCCTATGTGAGTGCTGATGTAGAAGCTGAAGCGACACTATGAGAATGTTTTAAAGTAAACCATACTAGACAGATGATAAAGTTTTGAGTTTGGAAGGTTTGCATGATATATCTTTTGTATCTTCTATATCTTAATTGTATTTGATGTTGCTGTCCCATTTTCTTAGTTGGGGCTCAGTTCTTTGATTAAGGGATTGTTGTCTCATGTAGGTTGGTGCCTACAAATCTGATTGGGGATTGGTGGCTCTTTCTTGGGTAGTATTCTTGTGTTTTGGTGCCTATAAATTAATTTTAAGTTCTTTATAATTCGGTGGGGTTGGTTTTTGGCAGTAGGTCAAGCAACTTTTCTCACATTGTTTTTTCCCTTTTGGATTTGCACATAGATCTAACATTCTCTTGTGTGGATGTGGAGTTGTGCTTATCATCTGCATAGTTGTTTGATTTTGATGTGAGATGCAATAATGGTATTGATATTGCTCTAATTTTTGAAGTTAAAATTGGCATACATTGATTAACCCCATCCCCAGCTTGTAGCCCCACACTCCTCACCTCTCGATATATTAACAAGCTTAACAATAAATTCAAGGGCTAGCTTGCTTTAGTAAGATATGACATCTTATAAGAGACCAAGTTCAAATTACCCTTCCTACAATTCAAGGACCCGTAACCACACATACATGCAAAACATCTATGCTAAATGAGCATGGAACCCATGAATAGACCTTGAATTTGAATCCAAACATCACCTATCAATAGACCCACATGAATGTAATAACCCCAATGGGTTATAACTTCTTCAAACACCAAAAATCTGTATACTTCAGTTGTTTGACATTTCATCAAACACTTTGCAAGCAAGCTCTGATACCACTATAATGACCCACCTCAAATATGCTCTCAAAAAATGCTGATGAAAGCTCAAGGAATTTCATCAAACAATTCACATGCAAGGGACGTATGACTGATATAGTATTTCAGCTAGCTTCGAATGACTTTTTCTTCAATTTGCATTAATGAGAATCTTGTGCTAGAAGACTACAATGGACTACACAATGACCTAACATGAGTGTGCTACTAATTTTGACAATATTCAATGCATATATATGATCTAAGCATGAGAAATGAACACCTACAGCCAACTGGCATTTTTACAAATAGTTGGTATGCAAACTAACTAGTTGATAAATAATGATATTAAATTGCTTAAATGACACCAGCAACTATTATCTTCTTAATTGCAATGAAAATTACAATGCTCATGAAATATGGCCAAGAATTTGGCTTTTACATGGATTACAAAATGATAATGCTGGTATAATGCACACTTATAGCTGAAAGCTTATAACACCCTAAAAAGCAATACTAACAAAAGAACCTGGTTGTAGATGGCTGTAATAATTTCCTTCAATGCTGCCCCTTCTGCTCTACTTTTTTTCAAACTGCTTTTTCGGATCCGCTTTTTGAACTGCTTTTACGGATTGCTTTTTCGGCCTGCTTTTTCGGGCTACTTTTTCGTATCTTCTTTTTCGGATTGCTACAATGTTGAATCTCAAGACCATATCTTTCAATGGCGTCAAGATTTCTAGCCTGAAGGGATTTCGTCCTTCAAACTATTGAGAGTTAATCTCCAAAAAATTTCCTAATTTTTTTTTATATTTCCAAGCATGCATAAAAGAAGCTCTTCCATTTCTTTTATAGTGTTCTCACAAGAGCGCCATCCTTTGTTTTCTCAATGTGGGATAAAACATAACTCCCTTTATGTAACTTATGTCTCCAATTTGTTATAAAATAAAGGGGACTCTTCTAATTTAAATATTTTCCACAACTATAGTCTATGCAATAATAAAGTTAAATATTTAAATTTAACTTTATAAAATAGCTTTATCCATGCATAACAAATGTTATCAGTGATAAAAAAGTCTTCTTGTCGATTTTAAACAATTGCCATCAACATATCGTTGCCACTAAATGTCCACCCATGCCCAAGATGACTTACTATAAACAGTAAGTATGCCCAAAGTTGCCTCAAAACCCCTCAGAAAGACCTACAACTAAAACTATCTAGGCCAAATGGCCTCTATGTCTCTTTAATGTATTGGGTAGCCTACGGGACCATGGGGAAATAGGCTAACGACAACATCATGCTATGAATGCTAAAAAAAGGGGACATTACAGTCCACCCTTCCCAAAATTGCTTGTCCCCAAGCAATGGTCGAACAACAACCCAATCAATCCACCTGGATCCCAAATGTAGTCATGAACTATACTGTTGTCAGTCAACATAGGCTCCTGCAACAACCTTTGAAAATTAACCAAGAGGAATCCATAATCAAATTGGCGGATACAACTCACCCAAACTCCAAAGTCAGGAACCCATGAGAAACAAGCTCTCGAAATATCAGAACCCAAGTAGAGTAGATAACCCAAACTGCCAACATAATAAATACCATCAACACATACAACTAGCCTATGTGAGATGTACAATACAATTCTGCAACAACGATGAATACTCCTGCATGAAACTACACCAAATACAGAGAATCAACACACTGCACACCTACTGCAATTATCACAACTCTGCAGATCACCGGTCACTGTCTCATAACCATAACACCCATGCACTATTGATGGTGAATAGTCATTACATGGTAGATAGCAAAAACAAGCGCCCAGACCAAAACTATTTGCCATCAACTCCTCAACACATCGATCAAAAGCAAACCGATGAACATATCCTACAGTATAATACTAGTAAAAAGAACCAATCCCAATCAAAGACTCATCCTACAGACGTGATACAACCAAGTGTGACTAATCATCAGCTAAGTCAGAGGATGATATAGCCAAGAGTGCAGAATCAACAACAACATCACTAGTCTCTATGCCCTCCAAGTCAAACATATCACAATGCTCAGCTGCAGCGCCCAACTTAGTTGAACTTGACTCCAGTGGAAACAGACCAAATATGCCAATACTAGTGTCGTGGACAGATATATCTTCATCTCCACTACCTTTATCAACCTCGACCATGGACATCTGCGGATCACCAGACACCATGGTCCCTGATTGTACAGAATTTGGTAAAGATTGAAGTCACTCTAACTCCATGGTCACCTTAGCCAAATGAAAGTGTGACTCCTCGAAAGCCAACTGTGTACTCTCAAGAATCTCAGAAGTCACCTCGAGCTGTTGAGTAAGCTCACTCACCTCATCTTCCTTGTCCAATAATGCATCGTATGTTGTACTCCCCCACTCCATAAGATAATCTCTGTCGGCTACCAACTGCATATAATTTTGTCTCAGAATTCGGATAGACTCACATAAAGAGTGGATCTCTGTCAAGGAAAGATAATTTCCTCCCTATTCATCACTAGTAGGAGAACCCCATCCATAAACTTCTAACAACTGATGAGCAGTATCAAAATGCTCCCAAGCGATAGAAATGTCTCGCTCGCCAACTCTCAGCTGACTAGACACATGATTTTGCCTACTAGTCGAACTCCTATACTCTATCCCTGGTACACTATCCAAAGGAGTAACCTCGGAATAGCTATCATCTATCATACTCAGATCCTGGCACTCTTCTATAAACTCTGTCATATCTGAGAGATCATCAACCCATTCCAACAAGAATGGTTGACTGGATATATGAACAATGCCTAACACAGGTGTGTAAAAACTAATTCCAGCATCAAACAAGCTATTGGAATGGATGAGAACTACACCTGGCAAACTACTAATCAAGTCCATGATGGTGCAATAGATACTACTACCAAGGAATGATAGATATCTCTGGTCAAAATGATCCCAAGTACTAAGATAAGGATCCCAACATCTAAACCATGAACAAAAACCAGCTGGCAATTCAAGTAAACTTCTCACCTAAGTAATGTGAACAATACCAACTGACTTCACGCACCTGTCTACAATCTTTGAATCTGGAGTGTGAATGCTAGACATACTCATATCATCATCATGTGACCTGACTGTAAAATAAAACTAAGTCCCTGCTATACGCGCTAACTCCTGAACTGAACTCACCTCAAGACAAAGCTCGTCCACGTGTCTCTCAGAATCTTGGAGAGCCAACCAAGTACACACTAAGGAATTTCAAGTATCCTCCAACTCATGAAAAATCCGGTCAACCTCCTTCTCCTCCTTCACTGCATCTTCCTTGATCTGTTGTAAGTCGTCACAAGAAGAACCTCTTGTGACTCCTTTCTATCTCTCCTGCAGTTGAATCATCCAAATGTGATTCACACTCAATCCATGTATCCTGTCATGATGAGATAAAGCCGTGAGAATATTCTTGTCCCTTATCTTTAGCTACCTTGCCAAACCAAGTAAAGAGCTACTAGCCTCTATCTCATGTGAAGAAGCACCCAACTGTGCCTGATACTCACTTTTTGCAAAGTCCTGAATGCTCACTTTCTGATCAACTATACTATCCTCAAACATGACGGTATCCTCAACTGCTGTAACTTCATCCAACCCAACTGTACTGGAATCACTATCTATGTCAATCGCACAATCTGATGTGCCTGTGATATCACCTTCTGTCTCAACCTGCATTTCTGTAACCCCTTCTACCTATGAAGATGATGCAGATAAACCATTACCTAAAGATGTGCTAATGGCTCCCTGTATTGAATCAGCATGTCTATTAAACTCCTCATAGAAGTTTATGCCTGTCAAAGGGAAGGTACGATCCTTAAGCCTATCAAAATGTTCAATCAGTCTCTCCTTAAACTCCACATAGGAGGTAATGTGTGCATGACCCATAGTGACCATACCATGATGCCACCACTCGTGTGCTAACCCATCCAGGTGAATTGCTGAATACTTAATAGCTTCTTCCTCAGGCATAGGGTTCATTTGAAAGTATGTGTCAAGCCTTTGAACCCAAGCTCTTGCTGTAGACTTCCCCGAGCCATCATAATATGGTAACTGAAGTTTCCCTACTTTCTTCCGTAGCTCATAGCTCTAGTTCTTGTCATGTCCACGAGGCATATGTTTCATCCGCACATCTATATACTCCCTAAAGGTAATTGCAGCAATAAAATTTGGACCTTCGGCTTCCCAATCTCTCCTCAACTGGTCTTGTATATCAGTAATCTAAGGCTCTAGTACGGGTTGCTCTGGAGCTCTAGGAGGAAATGTGTGAATCACAGGCCTCGAACTCACTGTCCTAGATTGCTGGGGTGCATGACTAAAATTGTTCCCAACTTGTTCGCCTCCTTTATGTGTCCCATCATGATTATTCCCATTCTGATTGTTACCATTCTGATTATTTCCTCCACCTACGTTAGCATTCAACCCCATTTTATGAGCCATCATCTACATCATAAGCTCCAATCTCTAACTCTATTCTTGTGCTCTTTGCTCTGCTGATTGCTGTCCCTGTGCTAAGGTGTCTAATAACTATAAGAATCTTTCCTTTGCCTGATCTGGACTGGCATTCATTTTTTCAAACATTTTTCTCTCTATCTAGCTAATCGAAATTCCCAATAAGACCTCCATAGGATGGCAGGAAACTACTCTGATACCACTGTAATAACCCCAATAGGCTATAACTTCTTCAAACACCAAAAATCTTTATACTTCAGTTGTTTGACATTTTGTCAAACACTTTGCAAGCAAGCTCTGATACCACTGTAATGACCCTCCTCAAATCTGCTCTCAAAAAATGCTGATGAAAGCTCAAGGAATTTCATCAAACAATTCACATGCAAGGGACGTATTACTAATATAGTATTTCAGCTAGCTTCAAATGACTTTTTCTTCAATTTGCATCAATGAGAATCTTGTGCTAGAAGACTACAATGGACTACACAATGACCTAACATGAGTGTGCTATTAATTTTGACAATATTCAATGCATATCTATGATCTAAGCATGAGAAATGAACACCTACAGGCAACTGGCATTTTTACAAACAGTTGGTATGCAAAGTAACTAGCTGACAAATAATGATATTAAATTGCTTAAATGACACTAGCAACTATTATCTTCTTAATTGCAATGAAAATTACAATGTTCATGAAATATGGCCAAGACTTTGGCTTTTACATGGATTACAAAATGATAATGCTGGTATAATGCACACTTACAGCTGAAAGCTTATAACACCCTAATAAACAATACTAACAAAAGAACGCAGTTGTAGATGGCTACAATAATTTCCTTCAATGTTGCCCCTTCTGCTCTACTTTTTTTTGAACTGCTTTTTCGGTTCCACTTTTTGAACTGCTTTTACGGATTGCTTTTTCGGCCTGCTTTTTTGGTTCCGCTTGTTTGGGTTGCTTTTTCGTATCTACTTTTTTAGACTGCTACAATGTTGAATCTCAAGACCATATCTTTCAACGGTATGAAGATTTCCAGCCTAAAGGGATTTCTTCCTTCAAACTATTGAGACATAATCTCTAGAAAATTTCCCAATTTTTTTCGATATTTCCAAGCATGCATAAAAGAAGCTCTTCCATTTCTTTTATAGTGTTCTCACAAGAGCTCCATCCTTCATTTTCTCAATGTGGGATAAAACATAACTCCCTTTATGTAACTTATGTCTCCAATTTTTTATAGAATAAAGGGGACTCTTCTAATTTAAATATTTCCCACAACTATAGTCTATGCATTAATAAAGTTAAATATTTAAATTTAACTTTATAAAATAGCTTTATCAATGCATACCAAATCTTATCAGTGATAAACAAGTCTTCTTGTCAATTTTAAACAATTACCATCGACATATCGTTGCCACTGGATGTCCACCCATGCCCAAGATGACTTACTATAAATAGCAAGTATGCCCAAAGTTGCCTCAAAACCCCTCAGAAAGACCTGCAACTGAAACTATCTAGGCCAAATGGCCTCTATGTCTCTTTAATGTATTGGGTAGCCTACGGGACCATGGGGAAATAGGCTAACGACAACATCATGCTATGAATGCTAAAAAAAGGGGACATTACAGTCCACCCTTCCCAAAATTGCTTGTCCCCAAGCAATGGTCAAACAACAACCCAATCAATCCACCTAGATCCCAAATGTAGTCATGAACTATACTGTTGTCAGTCAACATAGGCTCCTGCAACAACCTTTGAAAATTAACCAAGAGGAATCCATAATCAAATTGGCGGATACAAATCACCTAAACTCCAAAGTTAGGAACCCATGAGATACAAGTTCTCGAAATATCAGAACCCAAGTAGAGTAGATAACCCAAACTGCCAACATAGTAAATACCATCAACACATCCCACTAGCCTATGTGAAATGTACAATACAATTCTACAACAACGATGAATACTCCCACATGAAATTGCACCAAATACAGAGAATCCACACACTGCACACCTACTACAATTATCACAACTCTGCAGATCACCGGTCACTGTCTCATAACCATAACACCCATGCACTGCTGATGGTGAATAGTCATTACACGGTAGATAGCAAAAATGAGAGCCTAGACCAAACCTGTTTGCCATCAACTCCTCAACACATTGATCAAAAGAAAATCGATGAACATATGCTACAGTATAATGCTGGTAAAAAGAACCAATCCCAATCAAAGACTCATCCTGCAGACGTGATACAACCAACTGTGACTGATCATTAGCTAACTCAGAGGATGATATAGCCAAGAGTGTAGAATCAACAACAACATCACTAGTCTCTGTGCCCTCCAAGTCAAACATATCACAATGCGCAGCTGCAGTGCCCAGCTCAGTTGAACCTGACTCCAGTGGAAACGGACTAAATATGCCAATACTAGTGTCGTGGACAGATATATCTTTATCTCCACTACCTCTATCAACCTCAACCATGGACATTTTTGGATCACCAAACACCATGGTCCCTAATTGTACAAAATCTGGTAAAGACTGAAGTTGCTCTAAATCCATGGTCACCTTAGCCAAATGAAACTATGACTCCTCGAAAGCCAACTGTGTACTCTCAAGAATCTCAGAAGTCACCTCGAGCTGCTGAGTAAGCTCACTCACCTCATCTTCTTGTCCAATAATGCATCGTATTCTGTACTCCCCCACTCCATAAGATAATCTCTGTCGGCTACCAACTGCATATAATTTTGTCTCAGATTCTAGATAGCCTCCCATAAAGAGTGGATCTCTGTCAAAGAAAGGTAATTTACTCCCTGTTCATCACTAGTAGGAGATCCCCATCCATAAACTGCTAACAACTAATGAGCAACATCAAAATGCTCGCAAGCGATAGAAATGTCTTGCTCGCCAACTCTCAGCTGACTAGACACATGATTGTGCCTACTGGTCGAACTCCTATACTCTATCCCTAGTACACTGTCCAAAGGAGTAACCTCGGAATAGCTATCATCTGTAATACTCAGATCCTGGGACTCTTCTATAAACTCTGTCATATCTGAGAGATCATCAACCCATTCCAACAAGAATGGTTGACTGGATATATGAACAATGCCCAACACAAGTGTGTAAAAACCAATTCCAGCATCAAACAAGCTATTGGCATGGATGAGAACTACACCTGGAAAACTACTAATCAAGTCTATGATGGTGGAATAGATACTACTACCACGGAATGATAGATATCTCTGGTCAAAACGATCCCAAGTACTAAGATAAGGATCCCAACATCTAATCCATGAATGGAAATTAGCTGGCAATTCAAGTAAACTTCTCACCTGAGTAATGTGAACAATACCAACTGACTTCACGCACCTGTCTACAATCTTTGAATCTGGAGTGTGAATGCTAGACATACTCATATCATCATCATGTGACCTGACTGTAAAATAAAACTAAGTCCCTGCTATACGCGCTAACTCCTGAACTGAACTCACCTCAAGACAAAGCTCGTCCACGTGTCTCTCAGAATCCTGGAGAGCCAACTGAGTACACACCAAGGAATTTCAAGTATCCTCCAACTCATGAAAAAGTCGGTCAACCTCCTTCTCCTCCTTCACTGCATCTTCCTTGATCTATTGTAAGTTGTCACAAGAAGAACATTTTGTGACTCCTTTCTGTCTCTCCTGCAGTTGAATCATCCAAATGTGATTCTCAATCAATCCATGTATCCTATCATGATGAGATAAAGCTTTGAGAATATTCTTTTCCCTTTTCTTTAGCTACCTTGCCAAACCAAGTAAAGAGCTACTAGTGTCTATCTCATGTGCAGAAGCATCCAACTGTGCCTGATACTCACTTTCTGCAAAGTCCTGAGTGCTCACTTTTTGATCAACTGTACTATCCTCAAACATGACAATATCCTCAACTACTGTAACTTCATCCAACCCAACTGTACTGGAATCACTATCTATGTCAATTGCACAATCTGGTGTGCCTATGATATCACCTTCTGGCTCAACCTGCATGTCTGTAACCCCTTCTACCTGTGAAGATGATGCAGATAAACCATTACCTAAAGATGTGCTAATGTCTCCCTGTATTGAATCAGCATGTCTGTTAAACTCCTCATAGAAGTTTTTGCCTGTCACAGGGAAGGTACAATCCTTAGGCCTAGCAAAACATTCAATCAGTCTCTCCTTAAACTCCACATTGGAGGTAATGTGTTCATGACCCATAGTGACCATACCATGATGCCAACACTCGAGTGCTAACCCATCCAATTGAATTGATGCATACTTAATAGCTTCTTCCTCAAGCATAGGGTTCATTTGAAAGTATGTGTCAAGCCTTTGAACCCAAGCTCTTGTTGTAGACTTCCCCAAGCCATCATAATATGGTAACTGAAGTTTCCCTACTTTCTTCCATAGCTCATAGCTCTGGTTCTTATCATGTCCATGAGGCACATGTTTCATCCACACATCTATATACTCCCTAAAGGTAATTGCAGCAATAAAATTTGGACCTTCGGCTTCCCAATCTCTCCTCAATTGGTCCTGTATATCAGTGATCTGGGGCTCTGGTATGGGCTGCTCTGGAGCTCTAGGAGGAAATGTGGGAATCATGGGCCTCGAACTCACTATCCTAGATTGCTGGGGTGCATAATCGAAATTGTTCCCAACTCGTTCACCTCCATTATGTGTCCCATCCTGATTATTCCCATTCTGATTGTTACCATTCTAATTATTACCATTCTGATTATTTCCTCCACCTACATTAGCATTCAACCCCATTTGATGAGCCATCATCTGCATCATAAGCTCCAATCTCTGACTCTATTCCTGTTCTCTCTTCTCTGTTGATCGTTGTCCCTATGCTAAGGTGTCTAATAACTATAAGAATCTTTCCTTTCCCTAATCTGGACTGGCATTCATTTTGTCAAACATTTTTCTCTCTATCTAGCTAATCGAAATTCCCAATAAGACCTCCACAGGATGGAAGGAAACTGCTCTGATACCACTGTAATAACCCCAATAGGTTATAACTTCTTCAAACACCAAAAATCTTTATACTTTAGTTGTTTGACATTTTGTCAAACACTTTGTAAGCAAGCTCTGATACCACTATAATGACCCTCCTCAAATCTGCTCTCAAAAAATGCTGATGAAAGCTCAAGGAATTTCATCAAACAATTCACATGCAAGGGACATATGACCGGTATAGTATTTCAGCTAGCTTCAAATGACTTTTTCTTCAATTTGCATCAATGAGAATCTTGTGCTAGAAGACTACAATGGACTACACAATGACCTAACATGAGTGTGCTACTAATTTTGACAATATTTAGTGCATATATATGATCTAAGCATGAGAAATGAACACCTACAACCAACTGGCATTTTTACAAACAGTTGTTATGCAAACTAACTAGCTGATAAATAATGATAATAAATTTCTTAAATGACACCAGCAACTATTATCTTCTTAATTGCAATGAAAATTACAATGCTCATGAAATATGGCCTAGACTTTGGCTTTTACATGGATTACAAAATGATAATGCTGGTATAATGCACACTTATAGCTGAAAGCTTATAACACCCTAAAAAGCAATACTAACAAAAGAACCTGGTTGTAGATGGTTGTAATAATTTCCTTCAATGCTGCCCCTTCTGCTCTACTTTTTTTCAAACTGCTTTTTCGGATCCGCTTTTTGAACTACTTTTATGGATTGCTTTTTCGGCCTTCTTTTTCGGTTCCACTTTTTCGGGCTGCTTTTTCATATCTGCTTTTTCGGATTGCTACAATGTTGAATCTCAAGACCATATCTTTCAATGGCATCAAGATTTCCAGCCTAAATGGATTTCATCTTTCAAACTATTGAGACATAATCTCCAGAAAATTTTCCAAATTTTTTTGATATTTCCAAGCATGCATAAAAGAAGCTCTTCCATTTCTTTTATAGTGTTCTCACAAGAGCTCCATCCTTCGTTTTCTCAATGTGGGATAAAACATAACTCCCTTTATGTAACTTATGTCTCCAATTTGTTATAAAATAAAGGGGACTCTTCTAATTTAAATATTTCCCACAACTATAGTCTATGCATTAATAAAGTTAAATATTTAAATTTAACTTTATAAAATAGCTTTATCAATGCATAAAAAATCTTATTAGTGATAAACAAGTCTTCTTTTCGATTTTAAACAATTACCATCAACATATCGTTGCCACTGGATGTCCGCCCATGCCCAAGATGACTTACTATAAATAGTAAGTATTCCCAAAGTTGCCTCAAAACCCCTCAGAAAGACCTGTAACTAAAACTATCTAGGCCAAATGGCCTCTAAGTCCCTTTAATGTCCTGGTTAGCCTACGAGACCATAGGGAAATAGGCTAATGACAACATCATGCTATGAATGCTAAAAAAAGGGGACATTACAGTGAAATAGAACTTACCTAAACAACAATCAAGCTTTACCCACATAAATAAATAGAAACAAGAAAAATGAAATAACTGAACAATTCTCAAATAACAGTAACTAATAACCTATGTTTTAGAGATTTATGCAATGGGTAGAATGGACTGCTCTTGCAAGAGTAAAGTAGATTCAAATCAATAGAAATGTTGAAGGGGAGTTTTACTAGCTATATACAAAAGTGTTTTTCACCTCTACAAGTCAAAAGGTAGACTAGTATGTGTTAAAGGCATGTTTATAATGACAAAAGATAACGCTTGAATGAGATGCACATTCAAATTGCTCTTGGAACTATTAGACAAGCAATATATACAAGGTTGACCTACATGAATGTAGGTACCTATAAATAGAACTCAAGTTTAAATAATGAAGATATGTGTTAGTCTTATGTGGCTTGGCTCATATGGCATATAAGTCAACTTAATAGAAAACACCAAGGTTTACTAAGAAAAAAAGGTTTAAATGAGCAAATTGTGAATATGTTTGCATGTGGATAGAATTTAAGCAACCCAAAGAAGTTGAAATTGCAAATGTACTCTCTAAGTGTTTTCATGAAGATTTTTATCATCTCTTCAAGTGAAGCATTTCTAGCTCTTTCTCCAATGCCATTAATAGTCACCTCTAACCAACCTGGTCCTGCAAGTATGCCTCGTAATTCACATTATGAAAACTCATAAAATTAACACTCAATACCACAAATTTATAGATAATGAATACACTAAGAAGGATAGAAAAGGAATATTACAACCAAGGTATTGGCAATTGCAAGACCAAGGTCATTGTGGCAATGAATTGAAATAATGATATTCTTAATGCCTGGAGTATTGGCTTTGATGCCTGTAATCAATTCATAGCATTCAGAAGGAAATAAATACCCCAGAGTATCCCCAATGCCAAGAGTGGTGGCTCCTACCTTGATCACCTCTCCCAATATCTTGTACAAAAAAATTGGATCAGTCCTGCTAGTAGTTAAGTTCATCAATTTTTGTGACTTGATACCTCCACACTTTAAGCAACTTAATAGGCTACATAAAAAAAACTGAAGTGAGCCTCAATTGAAAAGTAATCTGCATTTACAGGATTCCACTAAAAGTAATTGATATGTGGCACTAAATGAAGAGAAACAGGAAAAGAGATTAGATTAATAGGTGAACACCAATCATTTCAGTTTGGCTACACGCACATGGTGGTTTGAATTTCTTGAGATTCCCCAATATAATCCAAGTAAGAATATTTTGTATCATATTTGTGAAAATTCATATTTGCATCCTAGGCAATGCATTGTTTAAGGATGAAGGAGAATTTTATTTCATGTCGTTCTTGTTAAATGCACATTGGGCAACATGAATGAAAGCTTGTATATCTCTTATGACGGTCCTACAAAAAACCTTTTCCCTAATGAGTAGTTTGATTCTTATGACTCCAAGCCCTTTAGAGTCCTAATTATTACATTAAAATAAATTGCATGAAAAGTGCTACGCACCCTCTTCAGAAATCCTCAAAGATTAGAAGTCTCCTCGTGAAAAATACTTCCCTAATGATGCAACTAATATACATAGGTGTGGGTTATAAATTTGGTACTACTTATGCTTTAGGTTTCCTATTAATATAAACAGTAATATTACACACTCCAAAGCATGTCTTATAATTTAGTATATTGTATTTTTTGTTCATATAGTGATTCCAAATTGGACAATCAATGAAACCTCCAAGAGTGAGTTTCAGTTGCACATGAAAATATAAAAGATTTTAGCTATAAATATATGAATTAATAAGGGAAAAATGCTCCAATAGAGAACTTGATTAAGGATTTAGGTGAGAAGCTAGAAAAAGCCACTAAGGCCATCAAGTTCCTATGGCATTGGGTTGATTGGTCAAGTTCAAGAATGGAGAAAATACCACCTCCTTCTTTAGTTTAGATAGCATAATTATAACATAGAAAATTTTGAAACTTTTGTTACTTATTAGTTGTGGAAGATACACACTCAACCTCTCCAATACACATGGGCATACAAGAAACAAAATTACTCTCTTTGATTGCCTAAACTAGCATCAATTTTGAAGAAATAAGACCCAATTTGCTGCATGGAGTTAGAAGAAAAATATGAGTCCTTCCATTTGATTCTCAATAGTTTACATTATGAAACCAAAGAAGACTCTTCCCCCTTTGAAGTTATGAAAATTCCTTCTTTAACATTTAGATCAATAAGGTACTTATGTATTGCAGTGCTAATACAATTCATCTAATCTTCTGGTAAGGTCCATGAAAATTGAATGTAATGCTTTTGAGTGCCTTGTTATCTCAACTATTTCCTTTCCTTGTCTTCAAATAGACAAATAAAATTTAAAAATTCTCAAAGATTATCTTCCTTCAAGTTTGGATCAAGTTTTACCACTCAAGCTGTTATTGTATTAAGAACATTTAGTTCATCTTTGCCTCCATGCATTTCTTATTTAGGAGCATTTAGGAGCAAATTTCAGATTGTCACAGCATCAAAAATAGTGACAAACAACTAGTTTTGGCCCAGAAACTCTGTAAACTTTACCTTATTGAACTTTTCCATCAAATTCACACCAGGACTAGCCAATGCTAGGTGAAACCCATATAAGCTCAACTAAGTAGAATATTGTCTTATATAAGGACATACTTCTCTATGAAAACATTGTCTCTTTTGGAAAAACTTATTTACCAACTTTAAAATCAATCTTATGTTTCTTATGTAATTCCATGAACCTTGTAACGTTGATATATAAATTGAAGTTAAAAATAAACATGATCTGTCACCTGAAGATGCTTGTTAACAAGGACCCTCTTAAGCTCTTGCAACATTCTAATTCCATCGGTGTCAATGTTGGCCATAGCTTCAAGAATGAAAATAGAGGAGTGCATCATTTAAATGTAGTTTAAACTCAATGTGCCAAAATTCAGAGTATGTAGAGCTTATTAGATCGTCTGAAATCCTCATCAAAAGGTAGATTGTGCTGAAATAGTTAATATATTTTCATATGAACTATTTAAACATGTTTTGATTTGTGCAAGTAGATCATTTAGAATCACATAAAACGGTAGATGAATCTTCAAAAGTTAGTATAATTTCATATGAACTAATTAAACAAGTCAATTAAATCTGACCCACATGACACTAAATATCAAATTAGGGAATTAATTCATCTGAAGGTAGCCTCTTTCATGGGGTGATAACAAATAATGAGATTTATGCGAGTAGAAGAAATGGGTGGATTTCACAACTTTCAGGACATATCCAGAATAACATACTGTAAAATATCTTCTTTAACCTGAAGATCCTTTTCATCCTCTATCCATCTCATCAGCTTGTGTTCAATACCAAACCATGGCATGTAAATATGTGTGATATGACCACTTTTTCTATAAATATACTTTATGAAGATGAAATGATAAGGATCATGTACTATGTTCTATTGGAAACTTGTGGGTGTAAATCATTACTATGAATGATTCAAAAATTACTTGAAATGAATTGATTCTTGAAGATGTTATTTACAATGTTTGATTGATAAATAGATAACTAACCTTTCTCTTAAGTAGTTTGAGTTGGCAAAATATATTGGAGAATCTATGCATAGAATGATAATTCCTAGAACTCTTATGGCATTTGTATATTGCTCAGTATCTTTGTATATCATGGTGTTTAGGATATCTCCAAGAGCTACAATATGAGGCCTTGAAATGATCATTATCAATCTCAGTATAGAAATGACCACCTGCAATTAAAGGATGTAAAATTTGTTGAGTAAAGAAAGAATTTTATCAACTATCTAATACTATTGAAACAAATGTAATGTATACTTCTTTTTTCATGGGTCCCTAGCAATGAAATAATAAGAATTATCAACATAGTACTGTGATAATACCTATCTCAATATCTCCAAAGAACACTCCAAAAAAAGCTCCCATGCAGACTAAGAAATCAATTTTGTCCACCTTCCCAAGTTGATAAGCTCCAAGTATATCAATTAAGCCAAGCATGGATGAAATTATAATGGAAGAAAGGAGTACAAGGGGAGTGTAGTGAAAGAGTGGAGTCAAGAAGAGGAGAGTTGGTGCCAAAGCACCTCACACAACCAATTTGGAGAAGGAGACTATGCAAACTTTCAAGACCTTCAAAGAAAATCCGAAGGATGGAATATATAAACAAGATATTTAGATCAATTGGAGGATCTTAAGACCTATAATGAAACTAAACTAATGCAATTCTTCAACCAATTTATGATGTGCTCAAAGGACTACATTTTTGTAATGTCCTTAAAAGGATCAATAGTTTGATTGTAATGGATAAATGATGTCCAACTCTTAAATTGTGTTGAAGAGTCTAGAATAGACTAGTTTGAAAGTTTAAGTCTTTATGAAAGGGCTTATGGTAAAAAATTTAAAATAAAGCCTTTTGTTATATTCAAATATTTGAATACAAAATGGCTAGTTTAGTTTTGAGAGGGAAGTTTCAGATTGTAGACTTAACATTCAACTCAATAATGGAGGCTAGTTGAATTAGTTCTAAAGTAGTTATGTTATTCAATAGGGAGTCTTTTATAGAGGAGGAGGAGTCTCTATTAAGGAAAGGAGAAGGATTGGGTTATGTACTGGTGTACAAGAACAATAAATGCAAAAAATCTTCCTATTTTCTGCAAATTGACTCCATTTGAATCCCAATTTGATTGATCTCCATATGTTTTGACTGAGTCACTTCATCATTCGATGGGTTTGTTATTAAATTTCATATTGTAGTAAGATCACTGTCACACCAATTTTAATTCTATTAGTCGCTCTTTATTGGGAACTTATTGTTGTAATACTTTAGGAAGAATGAAGGTAAAGGCTTAACATTCATGGAGTGACATTACTTAACATGTATCATAAAACTCTAACTTTGCATATGCAAAAATGGGTGAGATAAAGGTGATCACAATCAAAATAGTGGGAAAAGATATTGAAGTAGAACACCGAGGTGTAGCAGTGGATGATCCATCCACTTGAGGCATAAATTTTATGCTTTGGAATGTTTGAGTATGGTGAATGAAAGGTGATTCAATCACCAATTTGGTTTAGCATTGTGTAGAACTAGAAATTTGAGGAAGCCCTAGATTACAAGGGTTGAGGGCACAAATTGGGGATTTTGGTGCTGTAGAACCTTTGGAGAAAATTCCTTTTGGATTTGAGCAATTGGAGGGATAAGAAACCATTATCCAAGAGTTGGGAGGTCCAGGAGGTTTAAAACTTATACTTCCTTTGTTACATTGGCTAATTTTATGCACTAAAATAGGGCATCTGTTATAGATAGTGGGGTTGGTCCAAAGAAGTCATATAAGGGATTTTGATATGTTGAAGAACTCCATAGAGGGTAATTAGAAATGTCATCAACTTAATTAGTGTCTTGAGAAAAGGACAAGTTATTATCAATTTAAGTTTGCAGCAAGGAGTTAATTGGCAGAGTATTGGGCTTTCGGGTTCAGTTTGAGAAGACCTTGTGAAGTAGGAATATAGGATTGTGTTGGGATACTAGAAGACATTGAAACTAAACAAAGTGAAGAATAAAAAATCAAATACATCTATTAGGATCCTTGGGGATAGCCTTGTTAAAGTCAAGTTTTTGAAACACTTGAGGGCTTGGGTAGGCTAGAGTGCCTAAACCTCTGAAATTTCAAACTTTCATTGTACCTTAAAGACCACCATCACTCCCTTTTGCATCAAGAATTAACATCGCTCCAATGGCCATCACAATGTTTGATACTACTATCCTGCAACCAGCATTGAAGTTTACAACTGACCTTGAAAAGACACCTAAACAAACCTCATGTATAGTAAAGCAAGGCTATTCAATATTGAAAACACAAAAACTTTAATTCCATACTAAATTCAAAACCTAAAGCATTAGGAGTCCAAAAAAATAAGAAGAACAAAGAATTACCCGTTGTGAGGTAGCAAGAGAAACATGGACCTATAATGTTCATCATGCCAATGGTAATCATCTCCTTATTACCATCAATATGGTAGTTCTTAATGAGCCCAAAAATTCTACCAATTTCTCTTCCTTCCTATTTTTTATGTCACCTAGATCAGCCTAAATGAACAATCAATTGTAGGTATATATAATAAGAGAGGGGTAATGGTTAAACTGAGTGTGACAAGCCCACTTATCAGTCCTATTGTTACTATAGTCTTCAAATATTTTCCATCAAAGAAAAATTCATTGATAGTCACTTAATTTAACCTACTTTTCAAATCACCAACCTAATCAAGCCAGACAAAAACTTTAGACATGGCCTAGCACATCAAAACTATGCTATCAGTATTTAACTAGAAATGGCATTTAGTATCGTCACAAAAATTAGTGTGGTTGTTGCATCAAAATATTGATGCTCGATAACATTTTCCCTAGACATGAGTTGCTCCTCTTAAATGATCATAGAAGATGGTAGCATTGTTCTAGATACCCATGTGTAGTCTTAAAGTGGTCTATTGGGAAGACTATCAAAGGTAAAACCACTATAAGGGAGTAGTCAACAAGAAGTCATTAAGGATTGCTAGAGCACAATACAAACAGAAAGTGCCATGCAAGTGAGGAATGGTGGAGTGAAAGGAAAAAAGATTCAAAGCTATGAGCAAAATTGAAGAGCCCCATCACTTTTTTCAATCAAGGTCACAACTAAGAAACAACTTTTCTTGAGAATAAGATGGAGCAAGTGAAGAGCACCCCAAAACACTAATTTGTGAATCATAGAGGAGCAACAAGTTGGAGGGCAACACAAAAACAATGTTTGTGACAATCATATCTCAAAACAAAGATCACCTATAGGCCAAATAATCAGAGGTAGAGAGGATCATTACATGACAGCCATATCATAGGGCCAAACAATCGCAAAGGTGGAAAAGATTATTAGTTGATGATAATGGTGGCCATCTAATTAGTGCTAGTGCACGAAATTTGTAAGGAGTGGTCATTACGCTTTTAATACCATGAAACAATATAGAAAAATAAGTGATAGACTTTTGTAATATGATGCATCAATGTACAATAGTGACAAGCACTATGATTGAGTGTCAATGAAGGAGATCATTCAATAGGTAGATAAAAACCTAATAAGGTTTTGTATGAGCTTTGATAAGGTAAAAGAGAATAATCAACTAACATCCCTTAAAAAGAGGATTTGTGATAGTGGCAAATCATGTTTAGGGGATGTGGTAGACTTACAAGTAGTGGTGCCATTAAGAGTGCATAGTATATGGCTAAATGCTAATATATTATCTTCTTTGCTTTCTCATATTAACATCATCATTAAACTGAGTTCTGTCATTTGAGCCATTTCTTAGTCAAATTCCTCAACTCATTATCTTTATCTCTCTGCCATTTTCTTTGGCATTCTCTTCCATTTGATTGTGGCTTTCACTTGAACCCCTATCATGACTAAGATTAGTCATCTTCAATCTTCCTCTTTCCTTTCCCATTATGAACTATGTTAAGCCTATACAATAGCAAGTCTGTTTCACGTGCTATCAATACCTCACCAAGCTTCTCTCCTCTAAAAGTGGCCTTTTGGTAACACTAGTTCTCTTGTCTAGAACCTTTGAGCTTCCTTTGCTCCTTTGGGCTTCGACACTCACTACACCCACGTCTTGTAAACTTCAATTCTTCTCTATTATGGCTTTCCTGACTATAATCAGTGCTACATGCCCCTCCTAAATGAGGATTTCAATAGTGCCCTCAAGAACCCCATATAGATACCCTCACTACCTTCCTTGGCATTAGGTCCAATGCAATAGGGATGTAGCCGGGCCTATGGTAGTGAGAGATTTCCTGCTAATGAAGATACCATCTATAAATTGAAGATATTGACTGGCTCATGAGGTAGGGATAATAGGTGGGTTAAATGGCAACCCCACAACTCATGATACTGGCTCATAAGGGGTAACACACCTAGGGGACCCTACACAAAAGTCACCTAGCATTGAGCTGCACTGCATTATGTCAACTCATGATATGGGGTGTTGCTATCCATACCGGCTCATGATATGGCTGGTAGTGCCCTCCTGGTGAGTGGCATAAATTGGCTTGGCTCATCAAGAGATGAGGTGCCCTCCCAATACTCATGAGGTAGGGTAGGGTAGGGACAGGGGCACCAACAAGGTTGGTAGGGTCGTAATTGAAAACTGACTGGGAGCAGTTTTGACCCCTGAAGATTTACAAAAAGGGGAGGGCATTTTTCTCAATGAAACATGAACTACACTACTGTAATTTTTTCAATTTCTCTATTGGCTACAGCCCTCAATTATTGTTCAACTCTTAGAATCATACTTCTACCTTCTTTCCAAAGTAGAAAATATTTTTTGTAAACCTTAAAGAACATTAGTGTAAACGTCACAGAACATTAGTGTTCTCCAATAGCTCAATCAAGCAATTATCAACTCTCTTTATATTAAATTAAAATGTAAAAATAGTTTTCATGTCAGTGAGAGCTTTGAAAATAAAGTGACTAGCTAATAATTCTATTCTAAAGAGTTTCACCTATAGCTGCTCTAAGACCAAATGATGGCTACACAGTTTTACAAAATACCAAAGTAGTGTATTCTCCCATCAAGGAATCAAACACAAGCGCAACTAGTACCCACGCATATACATGAAACAATGAAAATGCAAAACATAGATGGCAACCTACACCAACATTGATGTAAGCACTTATGCAAATGCAAACGCAGCCACAAACTAGAAGTAAGTCACCCTCGAAGTCATGTTTGGGGGTGGAGCTCTATTCTTTTTTATTTGCATGAGGGTATGACTTGGCTGCTAAAATATAAGAGCCACGAGCCCCTAAAAAATCTCTCCCTTCATCAATCTACATGTTTCCAAATCAGAATTAGTCATAGACAACAACTTCAACATATGCAAAAATCACATGGAGGATACAAATACTAATCTACATTTAGACTACCTTAACTCTGAATGCAGATTACTTTGTATGGATGATAGCAATATGAGATTGTGGGTTCAATACAAGCTAAATAGTTCCCTTTTGTAGAACATTGTTGTAAATGAATTAAGCTTCTATGAGACTATATTTTTATTTTTATTTTAATCACAAGTTACTAACAAGTTTGCACTTTTACTTGCAGGCATAAGAGTAGATGTACCTTATAAATGCAGAGTAATATGTTTTGTCTTTAATACCTTCAATATATGTGATTTGTCATGTATGTAAGAGCCCAATCTACTATGATGCAGATCTCTGGTTCTCAAAAACTTTAACTTGTCAATCGATATGGTCAAACAAATTTTCATCCCATCATATATTGTACAAAAGTGGGAAAATGACCAATACAGCCATCAAATTCCAGGCTTGTTATCAAAATTTCATCCCACAACTCCAAACCAAATTAAACCCAAATAGGGAATTATTGCTCAAACGAGATTTGGCCACCAAAATAAGTTATCAAACTATTTTTTCATACCATTTGCAAACAAAATCTATAACATTAGAAGCAAAGGGCACATCTACTTATGGGCCATACTTAAAAAGAATTTTTCCCAAACTACGAAGTAAATGTCATTTTTTAATGCTAGAATATCCTTAGAGAAAAGCAATCTACCAATAAGGCAAGATAGGAAAAAGCATATATGCATACAAAACCCTAATAGGGATATACTTCAATGATAGAGCTTAAGGCTCCCAACATTTGTGGAAAAGAAAATAAAATAAATTACACTAAGGAATGACAAGGAAATTTATAAAAGAGATAAAACATGATGAAATTACAATACCTAGTAGAGATCTTGCATGAAATCTGTAGTTAATTAAAATTTGAATATTTTTACTAAGATGTTAAAAACTTGGTGATTCTGCCAACTACAACATTCATATACACAAAAGGAAACTGAAATTGCATCCATAAAACTTGAAAAAAAAAAAGGCAATGCTTGCGATCTTTCACCATTGAAGGAAATATCAAGACTTTAGATATTTTTCAGACCATGCCCCTTGGACCTCTCCTAAGTCTCCTACAATATGGCAAGAAATTACTATTTTGTGTGAATGAATCCCCCGCACTTATACAAAGATTTATAAATATATTGCAACATAGAATTATTACATTTTTTCTACTTTTTGTCAGTTTAACATAATTCCATTTTGAAGTTGGTTGAAACGAATACATACATTGGTTGAAATTTTTACCAAAGTGGGCATAAATTTTATTTTATTTTGACCAACATGGGAATGAAAACCAAAAAAAGGAAGGAATCATAGCTTTGGTCAAAAACTTTAGTAGAAAAACAAGTGAAAATGTACTAGTGTAAGATATGTATTCATAAATAATTTTCATGTTGGCTAATTTAATAGTTATAGATTCAATATTTCATCATTATGATAGGAATTCGATTATGATGTGGTTCAAAATATTAATTGGATCATGTGATTAAAAATTAATTTTGATATGCAGATATTGATATTTTAATGTTTTAAATGCTTCGTATAAAAATTATTAGAAAATAAAAGTTGATTATGACTGTTGTCACTTAGGTCTGTACCCTTGTCCAAGGCCTAGGCGTGAGGATGACCTAGTGAAACATGGAAACAACCTCCAAGCTGTGGGACTTGAACTGCGAGGTTGAGTCTCTGGAGAAGGCCGGCTTCCTCTTACTGTCAGGGCGCACCTATCTATTCTAAGAAGGGAAAGGGAGAAAGAGAGCATTAAAGCAAATCTACCTAGTCTAATCTAAGGCAGTGATGCACCAAGACAGAGTGTTTAGACTCATTTCTGCCCATATATGCACTACGGAACTAGGGTAGCATTCAAGGTCATACATTCATTCAGACTTATATCGACCAACAGCCACATACAGATCGGGAGACCAATTGAATAACACCAGGAATGGAAGATTTCACTTGTATATTATTCAATAGGCCAAAGATAGATACAGTATGCAGACCACTGATCTCAACAATACATCAATGAGAGGCAAAATGCTACACATACACGTTGATGGCCGAAAGAGATGATACAGGATGTTTTATCTAGCTCAGAGACAAAGGGATTTTACACTGCAAGTCTGCGAGCAACAACAGAGAAAAATCAGGAAGAGTCGACCCTTACAAAATGTACAAAATTTGCCTTTATAGTTCAGGTGTAACTGAGATCTTTTTGCTGAAATGACCCTACAACTACCTGCCATTGAGTCCCGTGGAAGACAATCATGGAAAAAATCTCTAGGAAATTTGATCTCTTTCGCCAATAATGTCCTGAGAAGAATGAAAACGGCGCCATAATTGCGCTTCGACCTGGTAGATGGATCAACGGGTGGGTGGAGTGTCATTCTGTGTTTTACATTTACTCTGGTAGGTCGAGATTGATCATGGAGATTAGATCGCACGACAAAATCAATTATCTTTGCTTCCTGGTTCATGAATCCGTCAAAGTCAAAAGGTCAACCGGGCTCCCTATGCGTCAACTAGGCTGCGCGGGCTAATTGAATTTCTTTATTTTTCCACCTGGAGGTTCTCCCGCGGTTGACCACCCTTCATTGGACTAACCACGCCACCCTGAATACTATCATGATTGTGACGGTTACACTAACCGCCAACCGCCATCCTAGACTGCGTTGGCAGGATGCATGTTGACAAGGCGTTGTGTTGCCAACATAACCCTCGCACATCTCCGCCATAACGCGATGGTGCCTACCGTCGATCAGCCTCGATCCAACGATCATGGAGACTCGTCATTCTGCAACCTCTTCCCTTGTAAATCATTGGGCCCACAGCACATGTGGCACTTCCCCATTGGTCCGACGATCGCTTAGTCCTTACTGTGCCAACTGCATGAAACATGGTTTCGCCAAGACACGTGGCGCGCGGGCGCTATATCGCTGGCATTAATTCTCAGGTAAGTCTCGATAGCGAGACAATGCCAGTCGTAGATCCCTGCGGATCTGACGCTCATGAAGACTTGACATCGTGTTGAGACTATTGGGCCCGTTGTACGCCATGCGCCAACTCATACACATGGCACCTCCTTATTTGGTTCGATGAAGACTAGTTGGCAACCCAAGACCTGATCAGCAGAGCGACCACGTGTCAGCTAGGCGCCATGTCGCTATGCAGAAATCGAGGCCAAATTCCCATAGCGCCCACTGATAGCTTGCCCTGAGATTTACGTGTGTCCCCATCTGATTCGCCATGCCGACTGCGCTTGCACAGTACCCGCTGGGACCCATCCGTCTGATCATTTCTTGCCGTGGTGAACTTTTTGCTTGGGCGCTATGTCGCCATCGAAAAATGCATGGGTTTTCTGTTGGCGCCATAGCACCTTGCCATGTTTTTGAAACCTCTGGGCTGTGAACCTATCTGCCTGCCGCCACGAAAACTCTGACCTGCCATACTCTGTGACCTGTGACCAGACCCATCCCACTCATTGCCATATTTGTAACTGCACCACACCTTGGACGACACCTGGCGATCCTTGGTGAGACCTGGTCCTGTCGATCCACGTGGCAGATGGTCGCCATGTCGCTATGATAAAATCCGCACATCTTCGCCATAGAGAGATGGCGCCATCCGTTGATGCGACCAAATCCAACAATTGTGAGGACTCATCGTACCTCGTGCTTTCGCCCTCCATGTTGATACACCTGGCATCGCTTTGAGACATGGCCCCACCTGACACGCATCACCTGGGCATGATGTTGCTGTCATAACCCTCGCGCAACTCCTCCATAGCACGATGGCACTTACCATTGATCCGAGCTGATCTGATGGTGGTGAACGTAAGCCCTGACTGTGTTAGCCGTGCCGACAGGAACTCTGACGTGGCACACGTGGTTCCTCCTGATTCGTCGCTGCAACACCTGATTCTGCCGGTCATTAAAATTCGCCGCCGTGACTATTTTTGTCGGGCGCTATGTCGCTATGGAGATTTTCTAGCCAATTTGCGATAGCAACATAGCGCCAAGGGTGTTAATAACCTTTTCTGACCTGCGGAACACCGGACCCACCCCTGCAACGTGTCGTCAGGGCATCATCGCGCTATAATAAATATCGTGCATTTCCCTTATAGCGCGATGGCGCCAACCGTTGGTCTGCTTAGATCTGACGGCCAGAAACTTGCAGGTTGTAACATTAAAACAATTATTCGAGACTAACCGTTGCACGAGCTACACTTTCAAAATTTAATTCTTGGCGGTAAAACCAGAGGTAACAATGACAATTGAGTATGTTAATGTAAATTATTTAATATGAAAATTGTCATGCACCTATATAAATGCATTTTATATATATTTTCATTTGGCTATTGATGTTCGAGTTTAGTGTGCATGTAATTGAACCATGGAATTTAATCAAGGAAACAAGGTTCAAACTTATGTGGACACGGTTTAGCCAAGGTGAATCTTTGGAAGATTCAAAAGCATTATTGTGATGTGTTTATTTCGTAAATGTAATCTTGCATATGTGTGGTAAATTTAGTCTCATAAATACATTAGAGACATGTCATGGTGATGTGTAATGTGTTTTAAATGAGTCACTTGACACTTTTAATTGTTTGTGTGTTAATGACATGTCACCTAGGGTTTTGGTCATGGTAGTACTTAAAATTAAACTAATTGTCTTTCAAAAGATTAAGTAAATCCACTTGGAGAAAGAATAGGATGGGTCACCATCAAGGGAAATTCAAATTTTAGATGTATATGTGTATATGGATATTGCATTCTCCTCTTTAGAGAGCCCACCTTCACCCATAGTTTCATGATTCTAATAGTGAATCATTGTGTTAAACCTTGAAGGGATTGTATATGTATTTTGATGTTATGTTGTCTGCATTGTTAGCTACTTGAGTGTAACTCATTTGAGTCTTGTTTCCCCAGCTTAGTGGTTGACTTCTTAGAAGCCTAGGATGGGAGGTGAGCCTCCATGGTTCTTAGTTTTGTGTTTTCTTTTGTAGGTTTGTGAAAATGGGATTCATGGAGAAATTAGGGTTCTCCCTTACAAGGACAAAGAAAAAGATATGTCAACATGTAATTGTTAGAAACAATAGCCCACCAAGATAACTAAGGGGGATGGGGGGATGGGGTCAGTTATCCAACAATTAAAACATTTAACTTGTTTAAACAAACTTAACCATTCAACCAAAGTCAACAACAACCACAATAAAATGCACATAGACAATTACACCAAATTATATGTTGACTAAGGAAACCCTTGATCAGAGGGAAAACCTTGGTTGGAATGATGCCCACAAGATGATGTACTCGTATAAATATTCCTTGTTAGAGGATGGACCTTGTTAGGAGTCTATTACAACATTTAGTACAATGAGTCCCTATTAGGAGACTTTGAATCCTTGTTAGGAGATTCCAACCCTATTAGGAGTTGTTCTAACCTTGTTAGGAGTTCTAGTACAATGTATGCAAGAAGAGCCCATTGTCCAAACATGCAATTTCAACTACAAGAAGAGCTCATTGCTCAATCATGCAATTTACTATTATGTTCTCATTTCTTTTGTTTTATCAACCAATCCAATCACTATCAGACCTTGTAGACCAAGTCACAAACCTTAGATCCAAATATCAAACCTCAAATCACTCAACAAAACCTTGTCGATGAAGTTTCCTTCACTTCTGCATTGCTCTACTCAACTTCACATTCCACACTTTCTGTTGCTTATTATCAATTCATAATCCATACCATAATAAAGGAAAATGTCCTTCCTTTATACCAAGTCAATAAAACAATTCCCTAAGTTGGCTATTAGACCTTCTCAATTAATTATCATAGGACCACACTAAGAACATGTTACAGTTAGCAATAACATAAATATTCTGCTTTGCAACTTAAATAACTTTCCCTACATGCAATATTATGATGAGTGAGCTTAGCCATGTCATCGCCAACATGTCTTCTTCATGTCCTCAACCTCAATTAACATAATATCAATTCCACTAAGAGATATAACAAGTTTACTAGAACATTCCTCTGTAAACTCTATCTTAGTATAGACATCACCAAAACTTACATAACTTCTTCTAGACTTATCCTTTCTTCTTCTGACGTTAACTGCATATACTAGATACTCAAAATTATCTCCCATAACCTCAAATAGTTATAATACTCAACTAGTTGTCCATACCAACTTGATCTTTTCGTTGTTCTTCCATTAGATACCATAAAAAAATGTTATGTTGACATCAATGACAAACTCAGTCATGAATGTAGAATATTATTATCTACAATATTCCCTCATAGGAATATCATCAGCATTGATGCTTTCAACAATAATGTATTGGAAAGAGAAATCTTCCTTCATGTCATTTGTATATTGAATTGTAAAAGTGAGATCTTCATTTTATGTACATTGTTGTGAAGGATGGATCCATGAAGTGAATGAAGTTTGAATATGGACATAGATAGTTGCATTGTAAGATTAAATATTATGCATATGTTTGCATTGAAATAGAAATATTGTTTCAATATCATAGTTGTAAATGAGAGAAAAGAAAGGATTTTCATGTAAAGGAATAGTCATTGCTATGATGCCGAAGTAGTGATTATGTAAATGAAGAATTTATTCTTGTTGGTGTAAATTAGTACTTTACTATTTACACTTACTTAAGTTTACTTAGGTTAATACATTATTTAATTATATTGCATTATTTTATTATTTTTATTATGAGACACTTAGGAGTTTGTGCAACCTTGTGATTTGTCATGTTGACAACACAGGAGTATGCACCTTTATTTGAGCACATGGTGTCTACAACACTGTTTTGTGTGTTCCACTCTTCTAGGCTTATCCTCTCATCACCGCACTTACTTCCGTGCTTAATGGAGGATAATCCATATCTGGTGGACATGTGCTTGGTTGTTTGACACTTCATGGTGCTAACTTCTATGCATTCTAGAAGTTCTCCTGTAGCCTTTATAATCAGGCACTCCTAGTGTATTATTATCACATTCTAAACAGAACAATGTATTTGGACATACTCTGATTAATTGATCATATCCTTCTTTGGTCTACTGTGTGCTTGTGTTTGAGTTCTTAGTTCTTGGGTGAATTTTGCCCTTAAGAAAATTCTTACATGGTATCAGAGCTTGGAGACTTTCTCTTCACAAGCCGTTCGAGACCTCTTGTATGCTTCATCACCTCAGCCTGAATTCGGAGTGCTGCAGAAATTGGGAGCGTCCAGCATCAGATCTGACCTCTCCATTGCATTCAGAATGCTGAATCGGTAAAAATCGACTATAAGCAAGCCTACTTTGGCTCAAAGTTGACCGTGAGGCAAAAAAATTTTTGCAAATTGGAACCCAGAGGCCCCGACTTGCAGTATGGGTATGGTCTTTTTCACAGATTTATGAATTTATTTTCGAATCTGTAATTTCTCTGCAATTTTTCGTCAGTGTATTCTCAGAAATTTTTATTGGCCTATCAGAAAAATTTTTGATAGAAATTTTTTTTTTAGCCGAACCAGGCAGTGACACCCCGGCTCGAATCTATATTGTTGGTGGATTATTGTTAATTCGCAGATTTTTTAATTATTTCTGCAGGAAAACCACCGGCCTACCCAACAAATCCGGCGCATTTTGTCACCGGCGACGGGCAACCATCCACCGACAGGAGCCTCTAACCAGCGACCGCTCTTTCCATTGCTTTCCGCGACCTATTTAATATAAACAGTGCGTATTCTGCGCCCCCACCCATGTGCGATTAATCCACAGATCACCGGTGATTGTTTCCGCCCGCGCTCAAACTCAGACTGTGCCTACGCGAGGGTTTTCTAGCCTTCGCGTTCTTCTCCAGACATGCAGACACCTCCGGCCCAACCTTCGACTTTCAGGATCGTTGTTTGCTCTTTCCGGCGACACAGTCCATTGCCCGCCCCCGTAGACTGTTCTGACATATTTTTGGCATCTGCAGAAGGAAGATCCGTGCATTCTCTGGCAGATGCGCAGCGGCAACAAAACATTCTCCGGCCGCATCCCTCCTTCTCAGCCACTGTTGTGCATTTTTGGCAAAAGGATTTATCTCCTGGCGTCATTTTTGGGGATTTCGGCTACCGTCTGGTCACGCGGTGTCTATTGCTTCGCCATGCGACAATTTGAAAATTGCCTGCCTCTCTACGGTGGACCATCCAATCCGTGACTGCCACGTTTCCTGTGGAACATGATCTTTTTTGTACACGTCGGTATGTTCCGTATAGTACAGACGTTCCAACTCAGCATGCCACGTCAGCACATGCGCTTAATTTTGCTGATGTCATCATTTCACAAGGTTAAATTTCACGCCCGTCTGGACGTCATTCCAAGGCATTTTAGAACTGCGTTGACAGCTGGCTGCCCATCAAATTTAACTTCACAGTTGCTGCTCCGGACCCCTCTCCAGATTGCTTTTCAGTTTGGCAGCCTAACTTTGCGAGCTCGTATCTTGGTCATCCGGACTTCGATTCAGATGCAATTTTTTTTGAAATCAGGTGAAATTTCTTGAATTTTTTAGCTGTAGTGTTGTTTTCTGGTTTTGGTGCATGGATTGGTTAGAATTTGCATCTTTTGGCGATTGTACTTGCTTCATCCTGCATTTTGCAACTTGAAACGCTCCGTATAGGCACATTCGGACTCCTTTTCAGGTTCTATTTTTTTTGAAAGTGCATATTTTTTTGTCTACTTTCCAGATTTGCATTCAGATTCTAGGGTTGTGTGGACATATTTGTCACTTTTCGAATTAGGACATCTGAGTCTTTCGCCTCAAGCGGCAGTTGCATCTATCAAAATCAATAGTCTACTTTGTTTTTTTTAGACTAGTGGACACACCACATTTTACATGCCAACAACATCTTTTTAGGGAGGGGTTCTTTGTTTTTTGGAGGTTCTTTTGATTGATCCATCATGGAAGAGGACGATTTGATTGATTTGCAACCAGACAACTATCAGGAATAGAGTCAACTAATGGCCAGATATCTCTCTCAACATAATGCACTACCATATGCGCCTGATATTGAGTATACTGTTGCTCAAGTTGACATCCTTCTAACTATTCTTTGTCGCTATATGGATTATAAAACTATGAAAAAAATGTTCAAAATTAAGTCATCTGATCCATATCAGTTTTGGATGTATCTTTGGGAGACATTTGGAGATCCAGCTATTCCTCCATTCCCACAAGATCTCCTACCTCCAATTGCAGCTGACACCTCTTCAGATGAGATCACACCTCCAGCTCCTGTTTCTCCTACTGATCCTGTTCCAGCCACAGATGCTTCGACTTCAGTGCAGCAGGATACTTTATGTCTTCCTACTCTACCTTCATGCGATGACTTCCTTTCAGACATTGCACAGTTGTTCGTGGAGTCTCACAATGAAGATGTGGGAGACATTCTTGATGACATCTGTCTACTTTTTGAGGCGGACACTTCATCTTTTGCCGCAGTGATAGATTCATGCACTTCAGCATTGCAGGGTACACATGGTCTTCCAGGTGCTGATTTCTTGCCAGACATTTCAGCTCTGTTCTTGGAGTCACACACAGTTGATATGGGAGATTTTTATGATGATTTCTTGCTTCTCTTTGCTGAGAATGATTCTTCTACAGTTATTGTACATTCTCTACATGATCAATCATTTCAGGTTGGTGTGATTGTGGCTACGTATGTCCAACATCTGCAAGTGATCTCTCTCACATTCGAGAAGACTGTTGGTGTTATGACACAGGTTTCAGAGATACCGGTCATCATTGAGATTCCTTCTCCATCCAGGGGACGCTTCTCAAAGGTACCCTTGCCATTGTTTCTTCCAAAGGGGAGGAACGTCATCAAGAGGTCGTGGATCAGCTTCTTCATCGGAGCACTTCTCACTGATTGGCACACTATTTTTTAGGGGGGGGGGGGGGACTACCTCGTCTCTTTCTTCTCTTTTTTTGGGGGGAATTTTTCCTCATAGGAGGTTTTGTCCTTCTCCATTCTTTTTTGTATATATTGGATGTATGTCGTAATGGGGGGGTCTTGATTACTCCATCCATCGATGCATCCTCTTCTATCTCTCTTTTTGGGGGAGGGTTTTTCCCATGAGGTTTTCCCTTTTTCTCCGCTTTATGGGAGATTTGCATTTTCATTATGTACATGGCTACCTAAAATGGCCTAGTAGCCGAGACCCATTATGCATCTTCATCCTAGCTTGTAAGCTTAAGCGCATTCCCCTAACTTGCACTTAAGGGGGGGTGTTGGTGTAAATTAGTACTTTACTATTTACACTTACTTAAGTTTACTTAGGTTAATGCATTATTTAATTATATTGCATTATTTTATAATTTTTATTATGAGACACTTAGGAGTTTGTGCAACCTTGTGATTTGTCATGTTGACAACACAGGAGTATGCACCTTTATTTGAGCACATGGTGTCTACAACACTATTTTGTGTGTTCCACTCTTCTAGGCTTATCCTCTCATCACCGCACTTACTTCCGTGCTTAATGGAGGATAATCCATATCTAGTGGACATATGCTTGGTTGTTTGACACTTCATGGTGCTAACTTCTATGCATTCTAGAAGTTCTCCTGTAGCCTTTATAATCAGGCACTCCTAGTGTATTATTATCACATTCTGAACAGAGCAATGTATTCGGACATACTCTGATTAATTGACCATATCCTTCTTTGATCTACTGTGTGCTTGTGTTTGAGTTCTTAGTTCTTGGGTGAATTTTGCCCTTAAGAAAATTCTTACAATTCTCATGTTGATTTATGAATCAAAACAATAGATATGTTGTCATAGACTACTTCTATATAAGAGATTCTTTTCAAATGGTAGCTCATTAATTTTGACCACTGAAGGAATGAACGTGCATTGTTTATAACATACTCATTTTGAATCATGACACAAGAGAATGCATTTCATGTGTTAAGTTTATTGTTCAAAGTGATATTAAGGAGATCTATTCATCTAGATAGATATATTGGAATGTTAAAATAACATCATAGTTGAGTAGAGAAGATAAATCAAATAGATTACATAGCATAAACTACCAAGATAAAATAGGCTTGTACATGCACTTTTCACTCTTTGGAAAATGTATTAGTGAAAATAATCCACTCCCCAAATTATAGACCAATAAAATATTCCCTGAAATCTTTAGCTTCTAAATTCAAAATAATAATAATAAACATATACCCTTTCCCATCTTGGTAGACCTCTCCCATATAACAAACAAATAAAATAAAAAGAGTAGGTATACACCTACATCATGTAAAGTCCATGCCCTTCACATGATTTATGACCTTTATTAAGAATATAAATATTAATAACGTATTGTACACCTAACCATTTAAAAACATATCATGCTTTGTCATTATTTTTAAGCTTCTACATGCGTCATCGAGCCCCCCTACCCCCTCGTCCAAGGCAATGGCTACTCAGGCAGGAGGATCGACTGCCTGGGTATGCCGCATCTGCTCATGCCATGCCATACAACCATTGTGACTTGTTCCACTATACTTACATCGCTACAGTTCAGATTTGACTATTGTCTAGTACTCCGTTCAGGTCAGGATTAACTGGCAGACTCGAAGCTTTGATAGCTGCGATGGCTAGTGTCGGCCAGGTTGTGACTCATCTCAGTCTTCACGTTCACCGGTAACGGAGGCATTTTTCGAATGAGCACAAATTCAAAATTTAAACTCACTTCCTATTCCCGCCCACCGGTTCATGGGTTAAGTTACCGCCGTGCAAAACATTGCTTCGTTAGATGTTGCTCTTCTCTCCCTCATTCGCTCTCATAACTATTTCCTTCTATTGTGAAAAGATGCCTTGCAGAGGATAAAGAACTGTTTGTGTGAGAGAATTGCATTGTTTGCACAATGTGGAAGGTGATGCGAATTGTTTGACACACTGCTTCATAGAAATGTCTTTGCATGGAACACCTTGCTTGCAGGATACCTAGGAAGAGGATTTGAGGAAAAGCGTTTGAAATCTTACTAGAAATTTTTATTTGCAGGTCTCAATCTAGATTCCTCAATCTTTGGCAGAATGCTCAAACTTTGGAATTTTGTCAAATCCACTCGTTGCAGCTGCCCTAGTAGACGTATGTAGAACGTGGAAGTAGGAAGATGTGAACTATTCAACATAATACCACCCCCACAACAATATGAGTTTACAGAATGCTCTGGTTGCAAGATATTCCCTATAAAATATTTGTTTCAAAGGCTTCAGAAACGTTCAAGAAATTCCAATCGATAGGGGTAAATGCAGGCTCTACAACCTTTACCACAATCCTCAAGCATTTAGCTTGTGTAAATGCAGTTTAGTTTAAAGACGACATATGAATGAGATGTGCAACAAATATATTTACATCATAATATCCGTAAAAACATCAAAGAAAATATTTTGTCAAATTTTGTTGTTGCAACCGCTTAGGTATACATGTATGTAATACACCATCCTGGAATTGTTTGACAGTGTACCACAAAGAAATTTTGTCTTATGGAATGCCATCATTGCAGGATACGAACAAAAGTTGATAAATATTAATAAACTTTAAGGATGAATGAAATTTTTAGTTGTAGAGCCAGTCATCTCCTGTGAATAAAAATGAGAGTGTTTTTTATTTATTTTTCTAGTGATTATCCTCTTTTCTATCAATTCTCTACTTTTTTTATCTTTATTGTTATTGTAGCATTTTGTCTATTGACCAAATTGAACATCTAAGGAGTCACTTCCTAATATCTCTCACTAACTTCATATACAGTTGATTCTTGATCTTGCTTTTTCTTATTTATTTATTAATTTGAACTCTTCAAAAAATTATGTACATTTTGAAACATGGGAGGAGACTCTTTATTCAATAGGTTTATCTCATCATGATACTTACTCTAATTTGGAGAATGTGTCGCTTCATAATATATCATTTGGAATTGATCTATGTTTAATTTTGTTTGAATAGTTCTTCCTTTCTTCATTCTAGAAATCACTCATCTATCATCTCCAAAAATTTCTTGAAAAACTCTAAAATTGGATGTCTTCTTCGATTCGATTGCTTATTATCATTTCCTCTTCACCAATTAAAAACTTCTTTACTTCCTCCATTGTTTAATTCTTCTTCCTTGCAATAAGGTTAAACTTCTCTATTTACATTGTTGTCACATATCCTTTCACTTGCTTTATCTTTTTAGTTAATTTTTTAAAATTATATAGTTATAGTTAATGTTAGAAAATATTTTATTTATTTAATATTCATGAATGTCATGTATATGGAGGATCTACATGTCTCATACTAGCATTTTTTTATTGGTTGCATCCCTCTTGATATACTGACTTAATGCTTCTTACATTTCTAGCCCTTTATATATCTTTTTTCTTTGTCATAAAATTGCATCAACATTATTTATTCTTCCTTCTTTTCTATAGTGATCATTAAGTTAATTTCAAACCCTATCTTGATTTCACTAATATGTTGGTTAAATTTCTTGTTATCAAATTTTTGTATAAATATTGATTTGATTTAATTTATGGATCTTTAGCTCCTATCTTTCTAATATCTTAGTTTATTAGAGGTGGTGCAAGAAACTTAACATTACCACAATTTTTTCTACTAATTTTTGGAATTATGTATCTCCTATTTTATATTCAAACACAATAATTTTATACCTACTTACCTTCTAGTGCACATATATGATTTGATTATTAGTCTTCATTAGCTTTCTCTCTTTATTTTTCAATTTTATAAGAATAAATCCAAATACTCTTTAGAATTTTTTCTTTCACAACATGGCTCAATTGAAAAGTATTTTTCAAGTGCTAATATGTTTTTGTAGGACTAACACTAATTTTTTACCTTCTTATCTTATAGTGCACTTGTATGCTTTGATTATTAGTCTTCATTAGATTTCTCTCTTTGTTTTTTAATTTTATAGGAATAAACCCAAATACCTTTTAGAATTTTTGTTTTCACTTAGACATCATGGCTCAATTGAAAAGTATTTTTCAAGTGCTAATATGTTTCATAGGACTAAGGATACGGATAATATTATCAATGATAATATAGATAATTACATAAGTGTAGTCCTTGCAAGAAAATCTCTAAGAGTTGAAGGTAGATTCCTAATCTATCTAGCTATAATAATAAAACTATTTAGTTCGTGAACCTATGCAAAATTGGATGGAGTTTTCTTATGTATGGATAAAGGCCCTTCACTAGGTATAGTTGTTGCTTGGATGTGTATGCCTTTTCATTGGTCATTTTGTGTATTTTACAAAGGTACCCATAAGGATATCATTTCTTGGGAATGGACTTTATTTAATCATATCAAAACACATGTTTCCACTACTTTGGGTGGTTTGGTGTATGTAAGATGTCTAATAGTATGATTAGTCTAAAAGAAATAGAGATCATTAATCTAGAGCATCTAATGCTAGAGTAAAAAGGTAGAGAACTAGGGTGAAATGATCTCAAGGTTTAGAGATATTTGCCACCACATACCTTATATTATTCTAACATAGTATTACCAAAAAATTACAAGTATGGGTTCAAAAAGGATAAATGGAAATGGGAATTGCATTAGAAAAATGAATAGGAAAAATACTAAAAGCCCAAGATTTTATACTTGGAAATGTGAGTATTCATTTTGGAAATTGCAAATGGTGAATAATCAATGCTAGAGGAGAGGAATGAAGAAAAAAAGTGGAGATTCATTTAGGTTATGTTATCATTTTTATGCCCCTCCAGGATTCAAATTTTAAATGTTTACCTTACAACGGCTAGTGTGCAGAGTTAGCGACATAACGCCCTTCTATCGTGTGTCCGGTGGGTCCCCTTTTTCTCGATTGTTTCTTCGATGCCGAGTTTTGCCAGTTTCACGGTGGGCGCTATCAAAAAATTTGAGCTTCTCACCGTTAGCGACATAGTGCCCTCCTGCCGCGTGTCTGGTGAGTCGTAGGTGTGCCCCGTCAGATATCAGCGAGGATTCGTCAGACAGTTGGCACGTGGCCAGTTCTTATTGGCTATGCACTGAGAAGTCTAGACAAGGGTGCTCGTCATTAGATCAATTCAGATCAACGATGGGCGCTATCTCGCCATGAGAAGTTGCACGGTGGATACCATAGAGACATAGCACCTCGATGACGCGTGGCATGTGGGTCCATTTTCGTCTTGTGGGCTGCTGCATAAAACAGGTGGCTTGTCTTCCATGGCAATTGTCAAACAGGTCAGAGTACATAGGCGGATCTGATTGGCCCATCCAATTAACCAGGTATGCAATCCTGCAAAGAGTTTGAGCACCGTTGATCTAAGGCAGGTGCTATCTCGCTATGGAGAACTGTGAGAATTTTAACCATAGCGACATAGCACCCTTTCGCCTAGTGGATCAGGGAGCCAGGTCTCGCCAAGGTGTATGTGCCAAGGATTGCCAGGTGTCATTCAAAGTGTGGTGCAGCTGCCGAGATGGTGCCAAGTATGATGGGCTTGGGTAAGAACAAGCACAGTATTATGACGAGTCTTCACGATCGTCAAATTTCAGGAAGATCGATGGTTAGCGCTATCTTTCCATCGAAAGTTTCACACTGTATACCATAGTGACATAGCGCCCAATCAATAAAAGGAAGGTGGTCAACCGCAGAAAGACTTCCCAGGTGGCAAAATGAAGGGAGGTAATTGGCTCGCGTGGCCCAGTTGGCTTGTGGGACCTTGTTGACTCTTCGACCTGTTGATTCGTGAACTAGAAATAGAAGAAGTCAAGTTTGCAGCAAAATTTGATCTTGTGATCAATGCTCAGCTACTCCACAATGAGTGATAAACGTAGAAGGGACATTCTATCATCATGGCAAATCCATCTACCTAATCAAAAGTTATTCATTGGCGTTGTTCTGTCTTCTCAAGGCTCTTTCAGTGAGATATCAGATTGTGTTGTACCAAAGACCCATGCCTTGATCAGATTTTCAGTGGGTGAGGCTTAATGATAGTTGTTAAGCAATAGTTGCAGAGCGAAAAATCCCAGTTATGCTAGAGCTATAAAGGCAAATTTTGAAAATTTTTTCCAAGTCGACCTTTCTCTGACTTTTCTCTGCTGTTGCTCTGCAATTCCAGTGTAAATTCCCCTGTGCCTCTGAACTGTATGATTCTCCACTTATCTCCTTCAGCCATTGGTATGAAAGTGCGAGAACTCTTTGCCTTCGCCATTGTTTTATGAAAATCTGTAATCTGCATGACTGTATCTCTGCTGACTTGTGAATGATATATAAGTGAACCTCTTTCCTTGTGTCATTCATCTTGGTTTTTTGATCTGCATGTGGTTATTAGATCAAAGCAAGTCTGGATGTGTATATCCTTAGTTTCATTCTGGTTCAGTAGTGCATATATGGGCAGGGATTGGTCTGAACACTCTATTTTGGTGCATCACCTCTTTAGATTAGACTAGGTAGATTTGCTTTCATGCTTTCCTTCTCCCTTTTCCTCTCTAAGAGTAGTTAGGTGCACCCTGATAGTAAGAGGAAGCCGGCCTTCTACGAAGACTCAACCTCACAGTTCAAGTTCCACAGCTTGGAGGTTGTTTCCATGTTTCACTAGGTTGTCCTCGTGCATAGGCCTTGGAAAAGGGTGCAAACCTAAGTGACAACAGTTTTAGGTATGCCCGGTGGGACAAACTATCAAAGATTTAAAGTCTACTGGTGTCAGAAGAAGATTTCAAAACTAATACTGAAGAGATAGTACTGGCTTTAGTATTCAAGCCTTCAAGAGGCTCATTCTTCAAAGTACCTGGCAACTCTGAGCTTCAAATTGATATCTGGTTCCAAACCAAAGTTGCAATGATTCATGCCTAGAGCTGAGACAAGGGCATCTTCTAGAGGTAAGTTTCATTACCAAGAGCTTTCATTATCAAACCCTAGAAGAAGGAGGACTAGAGTATCCTTATCGCCAGTTAGGAGTGCAACAGTAACAAATACTCCTACAAGATCTATCTCTACTCCTCCTACCGTTAGATCTCAACCTAGACTGCCATCAACACATATCAATAGACTACTTGTCTATATGGCATTACCTAGAGCTCATACTTTTGCCACCTTTAATGGTGGGAGCCCTCTCTTATTAGCCCAAAGACATGACATACCAATAGTTGCACTCAAAAGTATACCAGAGTTTACTGATGAAACTTCTATCTCTCCCTCAAAGCACATTCAAGAGGTTGCAAACATCTGCAATATCCATGGTATTACAGAGGATGATGTTGCAGTTAGGCTCCTAGCCTCATCCTTGAAAGGAAAAACACTACAATGGTATAGAGGTTTAGCTCATGGTTCTATAATAGATTAGGATGGATTAGGAGCAGGATTGTGCAAAGATTTTGAGGATAAAAGTGACTGTTTCTCACTTTTAGAGCAGTTGACTACTATAAAAAGAGCCCCCCCATGAATGTATGACTGGTTTTAACTATAGATTTCAAAAGACATGGGATAGAATACCTACTTTGGTGAAACCTACCCCTGGCAATGCCTTCTTGCATTACCTTAGAGCTTTTAACAGTGATATTGCCACTACAATCCAAACTATGGGAGGAGATACCTTGCCTAATGCTTATGATATAGCAATAAAATCAGAGAACATCCTAATACAAGGAGGTAAACTAGCTCCAAGGCCTCCTATGCCCTTCTTTCCTGATATCCCAAATCACCAACCAACAATGGCTCCTCTTCCCACAACTTCCACATCACAATCTCTTACTCCAGTCCCTCAAGCTTCCACATCTTCAAATGGGATAGATGAAATCAAAGAAATGATGCAATCTCTGATGCAGAACATGGAAAAAAGAGAGAAGAACCTTGATAAAAGATTGCAAGATCAAGGGAGGAAGTTAGAAGACCAAGGAAAGAGGTTGGAGGATAATTTCTCTATGATGCAGAAAGTGAGCAACAAGGTGGTGACTTTAGAAAGATAGCAAGCTCAAGGTAGTAAGCCTCATCAATTGCAATATCAAACTTCAAATACTATTTAGTTAGGCTTATTGTAACCCTAAAGTGGGATATATCATATAAGATAGCTTAGAGTTAGGTATTAAGATAAAATGATGTATAATGAGATAGGTTGTTCTTGTGGCATTATTGAGCTGTAAGGGTTTGTACTGTAATCACTGGATAATAAGAAAGATTGGACGGCTGTGTAGGTGGACATAGCCTAGGTTTTGGGTGAACCACATTAAATCTATGTGTTATCTATGTTGTTATGGTTTTCTTCTTTTATTTTTGCATTTAACTATTTATTCTTAAATTGTTCTGAATCTGTCAATTCCTAAGACATGTACGCATCTGCCAAGATTCTGGAGCTTGGAAACTCTGTTCTGCTGCCCTAAAGATATGTTTGTCAAGCTATCTATAAAAGTGGAGAAATTTTTCTACATGATATTGATTCCAATTATTCATTTTCCTTTCCCACTAGTCTTTGAATCTATATGTAGTCCTTTTACGAGTTTGTAATCTCTGTCTTGATCTTTCTTTACCTTATCCTCAATCTCCTTTAGACATTTCTCTAGATCTAAGATCATTTCTGACTTGAACTACATGCTTTGTACTCACTTGAACAAAGGCTCATCTCCTTTGGGAAAAATCTTAGCCTTGACAACTTCTTTTGTCTTCATGTGGATGATCATCTTGAACAGAGATATGCAATCATCACTCTTAGTTCTCTCTGCGGCCAGGGTATTTCTATTAGATGAAATCTTATCTTTCTCTTTTTCAAGTCTTAAGATAACATTTCCAATTTTCTTTATAATGGAGAGCCCCTTTGACTTAAGCTTGTCACTCCATTCTTTACCAATTTGACCAAAATTCTTATCTTCTTGAAGCTAGGAGACAAGCGCTTAAACATCTAGAACAGTAGGATTACTAGTCATGGGCATCTCTATCTTCATCCCTTTCAATTATTGTATCTCTATCTTCATCCCAACCTCTAACAATTTAAGGTTCTCCAGCTGTCCTTCAATTACCTTGTTTGTTGACTTTCACAAGCCAACCTTGGTATCTATCTGGCTTGCCTATAATCTACTAAATGTAAACTAAAATCATCGATAGACATATCTTCGATTCTTCCATCTTTGGTGGGCTTTGTAATCTCCATTGTTGGGTGCCCTAGTTCTAAGTCTTTTCCAAGAATAAATAAGGTCTTGACCTTACTCAATGCAGATCCAGAGAAAATTACAAGAGATAATGTATCGTTATTCAGAGCCCCTTCATCCTTTCTCTTTCTTTTCTTCTCCAGAGTGTCCTCCAACTAGGAATCAGTGTCTATCACCTTGGAAGCCATCTCGAGTGAATCTATGCTAGACATCTTCTTTTTGACCAATGTAGTTTCTCTTTTCGTAAAAGAGAAGGGATTCTTCAGAGTTTGTAGAACAAGCTTGGAGGAATCTTGGCCTTTCTCCACCTTTGCAATCTTTTTAGTTGCCTCATCTGACTCAGTGGACTCACTATCACTACTTCCTCCATCTCCTAAGTCCACCACCTACACATGAGGGCTACTCGACAGGAGAAGTGTAGCACTGATAGATGATAGGCTAATGATTGCATCAACCTTTATGGGCACAAAGTTAGCAACTATAGGATAGAACAGGGTTGGAAGGACCTTTCCATTATCTCAGATGACCTCAAACCAATCATGATCATGCTTAATTCCTTGTCCCTTAGCAACAATAAGGATGGACTAGTTTGGAGGGATAATGCCAATGGGCTCTATTCAGTTGCCTCTAGGTACTCTACTTTATGGAGCTTAAAAGAGTCTCCCCCTTGGTCGAGGGCTTGGATCCCTGGCATCCCAGAATTTTTTTGCTAGCGGATGTTAAAAGTTTGATCAAATTGGACAAGATCCAATGAAGTACGAAGAAAATCAAGCTATAATTATGATTATGAAGGTTTTAAGAAATAAGGGTACTTTTCAAAATGGAAGCATGGAAAATCGTAACTGCAGTAATTCATTATTGATTAATCGACATGCTTTGTGGGTTGTTTTCTACACTCACTTCTAGAACAATAGCAGGGCTATTTTTTTTTGGTTATTGCTTACTCTCGGTGGTCCCTTTCAGTCACAGAGTGAGGGGCACATGAGTAAAGAGGGTGTGCAGTGTACAGAAATGGTAGGCAAAAGGTGTAGAAAGGAGCCGGTGGGAGATTTTGAGAAATGGAGAAGTAGGGAGAAAGTGTAGGAAAAGATAGAAGAGGGTGGGTTACCAATTATATCATGAAGCTGCATGGTTTCAATCAAGAGGTGACCAAAAGTATGGTGGGGTCCTGGAAGGATGGCAGGGTGAAGGTGAACGGGGTCTACTTCCAGATAATGGAGAAGGTGATTGTGACTGTCACCAAAATCCCTATTGAGTGTTTTAAATTCTTTAGGGATAAGAAGCTCTCGACCAATGTGGTTAGGGACTTTGTGGAGAGTGAGAAGGAATTGAAGGCGCTGAGAAAAATTGACACCTACTATGTCCTCAACTCCATGAAGAAGTGGTGGAGGTATGTTTTGAGAGCTGTTATCGAGTACATCACGTTGGACCCTAGGTTTGATAGAGCTCATACCCACCGCTTTGTTATATTGAATCATTTCTAGCATAATACTAATATTTCCTTTCCATATTATCTGTTAACCTCTATGAGCAAGGCGGTGGATAGCTTCAAAAAGAAGCCCACCGCAAACCCGACTCTACACAAGGGGCTGCGGCTGCTTATCCATGAGCACTTCAAGGCTCAAACTATAAGCATCACTCCCCCTTAGGTAGAGAATCTGGAATTTGTTAGTTCTAGTTACTCCTCTGACTTGGATGAAATTCAGAGCCTCAGCTTTGAGGAAGGAGGGATCTCTTCTTTGGGGAAATTAGCAACTCACCAAGCTAAAAAATTGCCCTCCCCCATAACCCCTAGTAGAAAAAGCCGTAGGGATCTTGGGCATAAGCCACTTGAGAAGGATGAGGAGGGAGTCAACGATGATGAGGAGCAGCCAGAGTCTAAGGAGGTGGTTAAGGAGATGCAAGAGGAAATTAAGGATGAAAGTGGAAGGAAGAAATGCAAGAGGGAGAGTTTGGAGGAAGTGCGCTCTTAGTTTGAGGAGGCGTCTGTGCTGCCCCTATCTCCTATCCACCTCCAAGCCCAACCTAAGGAGCAGAAAGAGGAGAATGTAGGGTATGCAGAAGGGGAAGTGTAGGTCAATGATAGGAGGAAAGCTTGGATAAGCTTTAATTTCAAGACTTCAAAGATGGGCATCTTTAGGGAGGCCATGAATCCCCAAATCCTTGTGGAGAATCAAGAGGAACAATAGCTGGAAGAACTCATTGACCCGACAATAGTGGCTATTTCGAACAGAGCCAGGGAGACAGGGATGAACCTCTTGAATAATTCTTGTAACAGTATGATTGACAATTTTAGATCAATCAAATGGCTTTTCCATGAGCTAGAGGAGGTCAAAGAACAGGTGAGACATATTAAGGCAACAAGGAATGGGATGGATTCTAACATGAGGACGGATTTGGCTGATAGGCTCAGTTTGGAAGAAAGAAGGATACATAACCTGGAGAACTACAATCACGACCTTGCGAATTAGATGTTCTCTTTGTTAAGCTCCATTAACAACAATATCATCTCTCTTATGGGCCAGATTAAAGACAGAGAAATGCAGGATGATGAGGAAGGAAAAGACAGGGATGAAGCCAGAATGGAGGACTACTCTACAAAGGACAACACCATTCCTGATCAGGACTAGGGGGACCAAAGGGAACAACTGTTGGAAGCAGAGGAGAATCAACTGGCCTTCGAGGCTGCTTAGGTTATGCAAGAGCTGGAGCGAAAGAGTGAGGAATAACTCTCGCCTATTCTTTTGTTTTTCTTTGTCTTTTGGTTTTTGTTCTCGCTTTAGGCCATGGTATTACTTGTCTTTTTTCCTGGTCTTTTCTTAAAACTCTACTTTTTGGCTAGGTTTTATGCTTATTATCAGCCTCTGAACTTATACTTTTTTGGCTGGGCTTCCACGCTTATTATCAGCCTTATATGTTTTAACTATTATGTTTCAGGATCCCTGTAAAACCTGTTTATCTAATAAAAAATGATTCAATCTACATCTAAGTGCAAATTCTAAACTTGTGGATGAACAAATTGGCATTATTTTCTTGCATTGCTAAAATATTAATTATAATGAAAAACCTGATTTATTTATAGGAGAGGAGTGGAGAAAAATGTGGAGAAAGAAAGGGAAACCCTTAACTACCGTTCACATCCTAGTTGTTATGTGTTAGTTAGAATTCAACTATTAAAACTAAGAGAACTATCTCATCAAGAGTGAGAGTGTCATATTTGATAATATCAAGACTAAATCATTTCATGTAAAATTATTATCACTTAACTTTAATAGTGTATATTTTACTAGTTGGCTATGCCAAGATCACCTGATATTATTTTCATGATAACCATCACTTAAGAATCTATACTGTTAAAGTTTATTAAGTATTATTATAAAGGGGAAGGAGTCGATGGTCATTGCAATAGACCTACTATTTTTCATAGTTATTATTGTTTCACTTAGTTATCTTCATATGAAAATAATATTAAACATTCAAAGAGACTTCTAGAACTATACACTAGATTAAACATTAATATCATTTATAATCAATATCCTAACTAATTCATAATGATAATAATTGACCATCAAAATGTTGTCAAAATAAGAGGCCACTACAAAGGTAAACAATATTTATTGTATCAATTAAGTCATGAAAAATAACCAACATTCAAATATTTTGCATGGATTATGTCCAAGCATAATAGTTAGGGGGTAATTATGTTCAAGGTTATCAATTTTTATTATGTTTTAAGTTACTAAGAAGATATTCATATACACTTAGGAAATTATCACTCAATATGCCCACATAGATGCATAGAACATCCACAATGCCCCTATACTGAAGAGTCCCTACGATGCACTAAGAATGATCTAGCATCGAAATTTTATGCCTTGTAACTTGGAGCTCATGTGATGTATCATCATATCGTCAAGTGATACAAGACCACATGCCTATAATAATTTCTCTCCATTCTAGGAGATTCGACCTCGTTTGAATTTGGCAAGGAGATCTTACTCTATGCCTAAAGTCGTAGTGATGTTCAGTTAAAAGTCACACGATTCTGTATCTTTCAAACTTTTCATCCTAAGACCAAACTGTCTTATTTGTTAGATTTAATTAGTTGGGTGAACCCTAGTTACAACCCCATATTTACCACAAGTTAAATATTTAGTCTTACCCTAATGATATGATTCCATGGTTGTACATGCCCCTCCTAATATCTCATGTCAAGGACCTCTCCATGAGGTGGTTCAGTCCTTGTAGAAGCCCATGCTATATCATCCACCTTGAACATGTAGTCATATACATTAGTATCATTTAGGGGAATGAGGCACAATTTCTTGGGATAAGTGCACAAAGTTGTGGTACCAAAAAGGGGGTATAAGATGCCACTTTTTTTTGAAATGAGCAAATTTATGAACTACGGTGAGAATTTGAGGATAGTTACACTTAAAATTTCAAGATATGACTAAAGAAAAAGTTGTAGTCCTCTAAATATATTTTCTTAAAAACTAATTTGTTTCTGAAATGGTGGAGTTTAAGGCCCTAAAAAAAGGGGAACATAGAAAGTGCTAATACTTTTTCAATATTTAAACATAACATAGTGCAAAATGTGGTCCCCATAGAATCCTTTTTTGTTGGAAATTCTTTGATCGCTCTATTCATAAGTTAGCTCACATCATATAGTTTATCTCATATTTTTTGGGTAATTTTTTGTGTACACACACACACATATAGATTTTTATATAGATATATATGAATATTAGAAGTGTACACATCCCAGAAATGTAAAATATCTATGTGCTCCCCTTTAAAATCATTGAAAACTAATAATAAATCAAAAATTGTTTTCTTTAAAGTTTTTAGAATGGAGTCTAGATTCTAAAATAATAATTTTTTGCAAAATTAATGGATGAAGGAGCTACAATCTAACTCCCAAATAGTACATGTTAGTTTTAGAGAGAAAATGGACATACATTATCCAAATAAATTATAGTTGAAAATCTTAAATAGTCTAAATTCAAAATAAATTATATGGTACATAGCTAACACAGAGATCTACAATATCATGTAACTTGATTTTATTAGTATTCAAGCATGGTGAAACTTGATGGAGAGCACACAAGAAAAAATCATCATTTTTTGGTATGCTTGCTGGAAATCACATTTAAGACCAGTTTGAAATGACCAAACCTATGGGTTGGATCTCTAATGCAAATACAAGCCTTAGGTTTTGTGAATTTGAATGCATTATAAAGTACGTACGTGATATAATGTGTGTGCACTATGTAAACAATAGTCTGATGTGCTACTGAGGACACTTACATAGCCAAAAGAGAGTGAAGCAGGTAGACAAGGTGATAAGAAGAAAGAGGTAGAAAATGAATAGTATAAAGAGGCATAGAGAGAGGATATGATGGAGAGAGGGAGAGAGGAGGGGAGATATGATCGATAGAAGGAGGAGAAGGGCCAGGAGGGGGGTGAGAGAGAGAGAGAGAGAGAGAGAGAGAGAGAGAGAGAGAGAGAGAGAGAGAGAGAGAGAGAGAGAGAGAGAGAGAGAGAGAGAGAGAGAGAGAGAGAGAGAGGGATCAGATGCATAGAAAGGGGTAGTAAGCTTGCTCAGGGATAGGATGGAGAGAAAGAAAGAATGGGATAGGAAGAGAGGGGCTTAAATAGGATGGAGAGAGAGTAAGAGAGAATGGCATAGAAGAGAGAGAGGGTTAGATAGGAAATATAGTGTTTTTCAATATACCTATCACGATATTTCAGAACTGAAAACATGAAGGAAGCTAATAAGCTAATAGATTTCTTGCTTAACCATTGAAATAGACCCTTAGTTTGAATTTTAGGGAAAACCTCAATATCTATTTTTAATGAAAGATAACATTTGGTTTAGAATTTAATTAGTATTTAAATTAATGAACATATTATCATCCTAATTAATTTTATTATAATATTATAAAAATATCATATATTTCATTACAAAGTTGTAGTTCTAAATGAATTCTTTTAGTTTTAGACTAGAATGGCACACGTTATTACTTTGCACCAACCTTGTCATCCTATTGAGTAAGAGTTGCAGTGATTTTATCTTGTCTCTAGATATATGTACGTAACATAAAATATATAGATAACTTAATATTGACCAACATGGGTACCTTTGAAATGACCTCCTTGATATATAAAATTCTTATTTACCATCTTAATCTATTTTAAATATTAAATCCTTTCTAATGTGAGAGTGGTACTGTGTAATATGCACATCTAAAACTTGTTATGAATTATTATTCTTTAACATTAAATACATTCTCTTTTTATGCTACAAAGTAAAATATTAAGAAAAACTTGAACCATTTTAACTTACTAAAAGACAATATGGTTTTCTAGATTCAAAGAAAGTCCAAAAAAAGGGAACTCGTGAGACACCTTGAATTGATAAAAATGATGTTCTTTATTTAAATTTAGTTAAGGCACATCATGATATTTTAAAATGGTATTATTTTTTCAATGTTGTCGTTGTTTCCTAGAATAAATTATATTTTCTATATAGGAAAGAGTGATCCATTTTATGTTTATCTTCTATGACTAAAATTTATTTACAACTTGAGAAGTTATCTAGGATTAAAAACTAATAAGATCTTATACTACATCCATAACGGGTAGAGTAGTGTTTCTTAAAAGACTCAATGTAACTCTCTAGAATCTTGCAAAGATAATCTCTCCATTCATTTTTTCACTAGCCCTAAGTTGGAAATGCAAGTTGAGTATCAAACAATATATATTAACTTTGAAATAATAGATTTAATAAGGTTAGGCCTCATTGATGTAGTCATAGATGAAGGATTAAAATAAGTTATTTGACCATATAATGTAATGAGACAATAGACAATCCAAAATTGATATAAATTATATTAATTCTTCATCATAGACGAATTTCAATATTCTATAATGGGCTAAGGAATTTTGGAACATTTTTTAGGATTTAGATATTTAATTATAAATATACAATTTACATAATTTGAATGATATTCCAATACAATGCTTAAACTTGACTCATGACTCAAATATTTAATTTCAATTCTTTCAAATTATTGTAAGTAATGTTTATATGGTATTCCATAGCCTTGGGAATGATTATGATCAATGGTGATGCAAACATTTATGGCTTTTCAATGTGTAGTTAGCTAAATGTGCAAAATAATATTTGAGAATGAATGTGGTATAGATGGATCAATGAATCTCAATTTATATCATATCATAAGTTATCCTAGGTAGTATACCTTTTACTAATTCCTTTCTTACTAAACGCTATATGAAGTTGACAAATTCTTGAAGAACAAAACTATTTAGTATTCTATCTACCTAGCAATAGGTAAGAAATTTGTGTATTCCTCTATACTGGTTTTTTTTTTTTTTTTTGAAACAAAATCTTGTATATTGATGGATCAAAGTAGTGCGCATGTCCCTCATCCAAATTGTGTGATCAACAAATGTTGTGAAATGGAGTTAGATTTGTGATATTTAACTAAATATTGATTGGAAAGTAAATAAAAATTTGCAAACAACGAAGTAAGATATTTTTCATGAGTTAAGATTGTTGATACACTCTAAAACACTCTTTCATAGTTCATTATCTCTACATCTCTATTTTTTCTTTAAAGACAAGCTTGACTGTGTGTTGCATTGTATCCTTTCAATTCTTTATAATCATTAACCACAATGTGGTCATATGAAATGTAGATGCTAATTAGTCATGTTAGATTTTCCTCGTAGTATATAACTTGGTTTCATAATTTCTCTTAAGGAGTCCTATACATTTCCTTGATCTTTTTTACATCTTATCTTTCTTCTCTAGAATAATCATAGTTAACATACCTTCTAGAATTATTTTTAACATATTTGATCACCATGCATTTCTTAATTCTATGACTTATTCCATACTTATCGGCATATTGTTAGATACATCGAGTAATCTTTTCATCATTTTGAAATACTATCTAATTCGATTCATTGGCTCTGAGTTGAATGATTAGCTTGACGACATTCTTTTCTTTCTAAGGAAATATTTCATTGAACCTAATAAGGCATTCTTATCTGTGATATTTTATTTTTGTTTCTAGAAATAATCGATGAATAAAAGAAATCTACTATATTTTGGGTCTGATAATCATATGATTTATATCAAATCCAACATAGATTTGTAGAATCTCTATACTAATTTTTTCAATATTGGCAAGCCTTCTACATGTATATTTTTTCCCTTTTTATGATGTAAATATATTTGCTGAACATCTCATTCATATGTCATCTTTAAACTAAACTGCATTTACACAAGCTAAATGCTTGAGGACTGTGGCAAAGGTTGTAGAGCCTGCATTTACCCCCCAATCAATTGGAATTTCTTGAACGTTTCTGAAGCCTTTGAAACAAATATTTTATAGGGAATATCTTGCAACTAGAGCATTCTATAAACTCATATTGTTGTGGGGGCGGTATTATGTTGACCAGTTCACATCTCCCTGCTTCTACGTTCTGCATACGTCTACTAAGGCAACTGCAACTAGTAGATTTGACAAAATTCCAAAGTTTTAGCCTTTTGCCAAAGATTGATGAATCTAGATTGAGACCTGCAAAGAAAAATTTCTAGTAAGATTTCAAACGCTTTTCCTCAAATCCTCTTCCTAGGTATCCTGCAAGCAAGGCGTTCCATGCAAAGACAATTCTATGAAGCAGTCTATCAAACAATTCGCATCACCTTCCACATTGTGCAAACAACGCAGTTCTCTCACACAAACAGTTCTTTCTCCTCTACAAGGCATCTTTTCGCAATAGAAGGAAATAGTTATGAGAGCGGATGAGGGAGAGAAGAGCAACATCTGGCGAAGCAATGTTTTGCACGGTGGTAACTTAACCCGTGAGCCGGTGGGCGGGAATAGTGAGTTTAAATTTTGAATTTGTTCTCATTCAACAAATGCCTCTGTTAACGATGAACGTGAAGACTGAGATGAGTCCCAACCGGGCCAACGCTAGCCATCGAAGCTATCAAAGCTTCAAGTCTGCCGGTTAATCCCGACCTGAACGGAGTACTAGACAACAATCAAATCTGAACTACAGTGATGTAAGTACGGTGGAACAAGTCACAATGGTTGTATGGCATGGCATGACCGGATGGGGCATACCCAGGCAGTCGATCCTCCTACCTGGGTAGCCATTGCCCTCGTCCAATGACTCCTTCGTAGTAAAAAGCGTAGGAAAACAATTAATATTTTAAGGCCTTCACCCTTTACCCTTGAAAAAGGGTGCCTAAGGGAATCGATCCATCTGAAAAAGGTGGCAAGCTTCAACAAAAACATTGGAAACTATGCCACTTTAAATCTTAATGACACATGATCTCCTTGAAGGGACTAGTCACTAACCACCTGTCTTTTCACCTTGTACAAAATGGGCCTAAGGATCGGCTATGGTGAGCAGCCCTAGGCATTGGCTATGTGGGCATCACAAGTTTTGGAAGGCACAAGTGAGTTGGAAGGAAAGCGCTTCGTTGGCGAAAGAAATAGAAGCGAGGTAAAGTGGGAGTTTAGTATTTGGCAAGTACATAGGAGATGGGCACAGGCGTCATCTACCTAGCCCCATCGTTTAGGATGGCTAGATGCGTGCCCCTCCATGGCATGCCATGCCATGGCCAACGTGGGTCCTGTTTGCACACTTTTCAAGTGGTGTAGGAGATGTGTGTGGGATGCTTTTTTATATGAAAGGTTTAGAGCTTTTTTTGTAAGTCTGAAAATAATGAATGTTTTTTATGCATGTATGTAATTAGTTATAAATTATAAATCTTTAGTGTTAATTCTATCTTTTCATATTTTTTATTTTATTACTATATTGAATTGATAATGTTTATTATGTATATTTTTATTATTGTATAATGTTTAAGTTTAATATGTATCATTTACATATTCAATACATATCTAGATTTTAATGTTAATGTTAATTAAAGATAATTTTCAATATTTTAAGTAATTTAATTAAATAATAAGATTTGACTTAGTTTAGTTAAAAATAAAAGTCCACATACGTCTAATTAAAAAATATTTTATTATGATATATTTTATAAAATTTTACTAATATAAATCTTTTATTTTTTACTAAATTAATTAGAAATCTTATCATCTTATCTAATCAAATTATTAAAAATATTGAAAATAATATCTAGCATGGCTGTCAGGGCACATTTTTAAAAATAATATCCAACACGACTGTCAAGGCACATTTTTAATAATTTAATTAGATAAGATAATAAGATTTCTAATTAATATAGTAAAAAATAAAACATTTATATTAGTAAAATTTTATAAAATATATCATAATAAAATATTTTTCTAGACATATGCAGACTTTTATTTTTAACTAACTTAATTAAAAATCTTATTATCTAATTAAATTATTTAAAATATTTAAAATAATCAAATTATACTATAATACAAAAATTTGAAACATTAAAAAATAAGATGTTTATATTAGTAAAATTTTTAAAAATATATCATAATAAAATGTTTTTCTAATTAGTTATAAAGTATATGTTTATTTGTGCACATACTTTACTTAAATCTATAAGTATTGTTAGGGAAATAAATCACTTTACAATTGATTTTGAAATTTGTATCCGATAAATTTTAATTATCTATTATTAAAATTTTTTTTATTACAAATAAATATTAAATTTTTAATTAATGGTTAAAGTCTAACTTTTTTAGTAATGAAAAGCATAAGTATTTATCATTAGTTAAATTACTAATAGATTTAAGTATTATTAAGTATTTATCATTAATTAAAAATTTACCAAGTATTAAGTTAAGTATTTATGTCATTTGCTAAGCTGATTAAATCTATAAGTATTTACTTAAATTTAATAGATAAAAATATGTTGAAGCTATAAATAATTTATTAAAATACAACACTTCAACATTTAGTTATAAATTAAACCTGTAAGTTAAAAATGATAATACATATACAAAAAAACCAATAAGACAATTCAAGAAATGGTATATTTAAAAATAAAAAATAAAAAAAATTAACTAAATAAATTTAAAAACTTATTATCTAATTAATTTTTGTATTACAGCTATGTGGAATTATATAAAACTAATATGTATTCATTTAAATTTATTAACATTAATGAAAATTATCTTTAATTAATATTAACATTAAAATATAGATATGTATTGAATATATAAATAATAGATTAAACTTAAACATTATATAATAATAAAGATATACATAATAAACATGATCAATTCAATATAGTAATAAAATAAACTAGCAGTCACATGCTTTTGTACATGCAACAGTGTGTCGACAGGAGATTAGATTTAAGAGAAACATGTAGAATGAACATTAAATAATGTAAATATAAGTTTTTTTTAAATGAAAATATAAAAATAAAAAGTTAAAGACTAAAACATAGATATAAAATTTACAATATTTAGGAAAATTGAATATTGCTTAAGAAACATGTTCAATAGTTTCAATATTTTACAATTAAATTTGATTTATCAAAAATGAAAAAAAATCATTTAAAAAAAACTCATCAAAAAATTTATTACAAAAAATTAATTATAGAAATACAAAAAAAATAATATGAAAGATAACGACATCTTTAACAAATATTCTATCGATTAAATAAATTATAGAAACTGAAAAAACAATATTTAAAGAAAAAACTAAACTAATATAAAAAAATAATTTAAAGTAATTTAAAAACTAAAACCTAAATAAATTTTAAAAATCAAAAGTTTAATAAATAGAGATCACAACATAATCTAATGTGAAGATCACAAGTAATTATTTTTTAAATAAATAAAAAAAGAAAAACAATAGTTAAAAGTAAATATTTAATTTATAATCTTTTTTTTTTTTATCGGTAAACGATCGAAGCCTAGATTAATTATTATTATTTGTTAGAAATAAATATAATTATGTGTTAAGTGAAGGTAGACTAGAACCCAAGACGTCCCACACGAGAGGCTCGCGAGTTACCATTGTGTTGTAAGCTTTTGCCTTATAATATTAAATTATAAACTTATGTGAACAAATTAGATTATCAAATAATTTTTAATTTAAATAACATAATATTTAGTAAAATCTTTTAAATAGATTAATAAATTTATAAATACGAAAAAAATAATCATTTAAAAATTATGAAAAATTAACAAGATAATTTTTTTTTAAAATATCTAATAAATATTCTATTGACTAAATAAATTATAGAAACAAAAAAATAATATTTAAAGAAAAAATTACACTAATATAAAACTATAAATAAAAATTTTTAAAAATTAAATTCTAAATTAATTTTAAAAATCAAAAGTTAACTGAATAGATCACAACATGAGCTAATGTGGAGATCACAACTAATAAATAGAAAAAGAAAAAGAATAGTTAAAAGTGGAGATAACAACTAATAAATATCAAAACAAGAGTTAAAAGTGGAGGGAGATTAAAAAAAATGGCCAATAAATAACTAATGGGAAGGATTTTCAATTTTTCGGCCAAACTCTTGCAAATTTTCCATCCAAATTTTAATTTTCATGAACAAAGTTCCCAGAAATAGCCTATCGGCTAAAAAATATTTAAAAATAGAATTAACATTAAAGATTTTTTTATAACTAATTACATACATGCATAAAAAACATTCGCTATTTTCACACTTACAAAAAAAAAACTCTAAACCTTTCATATAAACAAAACATCCCACACACATCTCCCACACTGACAATGCTAGATAAGCATGCAAACGGGACCCACGCTGGCCATGGCATGGCATGCCATGGAGGGGCAGCATCCAGCCATCCCAAATGATGGGGTTGGGTGGACGATGCCATGGGCACATGGGTAGTGTGTAGTTTTATTATTATTTTTATTTTTTTCCTTCTGTTCTCAGGAAATGGGTGGGTATGTAGAATGTGGAGTGTGTTAGTACATAGGAATTTTTAAGTAGTTAATAAATGGTCCTTAGTGGTGTTAATATTAGTATTTATCAATACGTAAGTATATATACTACCCTTACTAATAGATATCATCTTATGTAATAAATTTACATTGAATATATATAGATATATATTATGTTACATGATATAAAATTTGTGGTTATACAAGTATAATATGTACGTATATATAAACATTATATTTGTAGGAGTGTAATGTTTTGGAATTTAATAGCAAGTTAGAAGTTAAGCAATATCATGATGGGTGAATGTGTAAGGATTAAGGTAAGTCATGTGGGGCTTAGAGGAATATAGGAAAGTTAAGGTTGGTATTAAAATAAGTTATATTTAAGGTTGCTTAATAGAAGTATGTTTTTTAGTTTGTTATATATATAATGGGCATGTGATAGAGTTAGAATATAGGTTAGATATATGTATTTTTAATTAGTGATTAGCAATGAAATAGTTAGAGGGTAGAGGTTATTAATATGTGATAGTATATAAAGAGCAATAAAGTTAGTTAAATAGTGATTTGGTCTTAGGATTTAGTATATTTTGTTAAAATAGATCATTGGTATTATCATAATAAGTTAGTGTATAGTTGATTTTTTTCATTATTTATAATTAGGCATTAAATTAAATTGTTACAGGTTTATGATAATAGTTAGTAGTGAAAAAATAGAAGCCAACAAAATGGGTAGAATTCTATTAAATGATAAATTGTAAGAGTGTAATTGAATAGTTATTAGTGGTGTGTAGTTAAGGGTCAATAATCACATAGTAAAATAGGTTTTTAACATTATATTCCCATGGTGGTAATAATAAATTTACACACTTAGGGCATAATATTAAAGAAGGATGCAAATACCATACATGCCAATAACGTATGCATTGCAGATCTAGAAATGTAAGAGTTCATTAAAACATTTATTTGGAAGTACGAAATTTGGAATGGAAAAATGATGAATTGAGGTTGCTTTATAAACATTGAAAACATATATATGTACTAGAATGAATATGATTATCTATCATTGATACATTTCCATGATTAATTTGTGAAACTATATGAAGACCTGATATCCCACATTTATGAACACAATGTTACTTCCAAGTTAGGTTATGAAGAGTAATATCACTTATCAACGCATGCACAACAAGGGCTCAGGATAACCCTATTGCTCTAGAAGCAATTATAATCTAGCCCATATGTTATAACTTGAACTCCAATAAATGTTACACGACCTCTCATTAAATTATCTATGTAGTGACACTAAAGTATTGAATGAGCGAATCATCTAACAATGTCACCAAACTATCGATAACTTGGTTGCAACATGCACACATCAATATGTGATTCCTTATAAATAAATAAAAATTGTAGTTGTGTTTTTGCCATGTAATTTTGGGCATGATTTTCTAGTATCAAAGCCTAGTTTCACAACACTATGGATTAATGGGTCCATGAACGAATTTACAATTTGAATGTTACCTTAAGAAAAGCGAAACTTCAATGAACCTATCTTTCATGCTATTGACCTCTATGAGTGAGTCGAGTCAAAACTTAATTCCCTTAGGTAAACCACTCAGGGCTAAGTGATTTTAAATGATTAATGATAGTAAATGACCTTTTAATAATGATACAAAGATATAATAATACAGTAAAGAAAATATGTGTGTGTGTGTGTCTTATCACAAAAGAGAGTATGCTCTCCTAAGAGAATTGAGTCAAAATAGGTATCGTCTTCTTGAAAGGAGAATTTTTAGACCTTAAATGGGCAAGATAACTGAGTAATAATAATCAATTTTGATACTTTGGAGGGTCAAAGTATGAAGCGAGAGAAGTAATAGTGTAGAGTGCATAGAACTACAATCCTTAAATAACATGAGAATGAAGAAATCTATACAACACTCCTTGATAGCTATAAGATATAAGTGGACCATGATCATGTCACACATAAAGGAAGTTTTAGGACATACCAAGATTCAAAAGGATCAAGTAAATTGGTGATTTATTTCAATGATAGTATATCGTCAAGTAAAATCCATGAAATCTTCGAGAACCTAGGTTTCCCCTTTAGATTGGCACAATGCTCTTAAGTAATTGATAAGAAAAACAAATAGAAGAGAATCATAAGGTTGTGAATAACTACCTTACTATGTAGCTTCTATTAGAATAATGATCAAATATTATACATTAATGGTAATGTTTTATGATTCGAGTATCGTGACAGTGACTATGTTTTACAGTGACGGAAGCCCCACACAAGCGTAGGAAGTAGGAGATTCCCCCTTATAATGTGATATTATAAAGGGTGCTAGCTCTATAAGTACCCCGAGGTAATACCTATTACGCAAGTTTTACTGCAAACCCATTCCTCAAAGAATTCATTCATACACCTTGAATGGTGCTGGCTAGGAAAGTGTGTTAAATTAATATAAAGGCATCTTGTTCGTCATTTTAGTTGTGACCCTTTTAGTATCAGATTCCAAGATGTGTGACACAAAACTTGATCCCTTTTGTATAGCCAAAGGGCCACTATTATAATTGGCATAGAATCTCTTCCTCCGGACAAATTTCAATAGTTCTTGATAGTAATAGGCAGAAAGGTAAGAAACCATAGTCTGTTGAAGGATGAGCTCCTAGACTCCAAAACCCCATTAACAATAAGAGTTGGATCACACTCTTTCCTATTGTGGGAAAGGACTGAAAATACAAGAGAGTTTTATTTGCATACCATTGACTTATAATGTAGCTATAAGACAACTTTCCTCTTCTTTCCATCAGGAAACCTTGGTATGACTGCCTCATTCTTGAAATTTCAATTTGATGTGAATTATTGTCATTCTCAATTTTTGTATGTGTTTCCAACTATGTGGAGTATTTAAATTGCATTTATTTATTATTATGGTCCCATTGCCTCGAGGACATGCCTTATTTTAATTGAAGATTTACCATTGTGGCCACACTTGTGTTTATTTTCCTTTAATTGGCTATTTTTATCTTGGATTTAAGTTATTCATGGGGCACTTTGCTATGAATAGTAACAATGAGTATGTTGTACTTTTCTTTAAGGAACACCACCCTTTATTATATCATAAATATGAACTCATTCAAACTGCATATAGCATAGAAATAGATTATTCGTTGACTTGTTATAGTGTGAATAGAAACCACTTTAAGGGCCTTAAGTAAGGGTGTTAAAAGTCATAAATTTATTTAAAGAGCACTTGAACAAGTAGACCTAACCAAGGTTGTGTACTCACTATAATAATAAAGGAGATGATTGTAATGGAAACTAGTAGAAACAATCAAAATAAGAATAAGGAACTTGGAGTAGAAGGTATGAGATGCCAATATTGACAAATATCTAATAAGTATGTCAAACAAAATAGTACATAGTGACCAAGTTGTCTAACTATGAATCAACCAAGAAAAATAAATAAATAAATAAAATAACAACCAAGTGTCTAGATTTGATAAATTATAATTAAATCTTGGTATTAAGCTAAAACAATTGAATTCTTGTACTTTTGATAGAAGATAAACAACCCCATCAAGGAAGGACATCCCTCATCGATAAGTTAATTGTTGGACTACAATTGTAGAATTTAGTCAGCACATGGAAAGTGAATAACTCAGGCCAATAAAGAATAAAGTTATCAAGTAAGAACTAAATAAAGAATATGATAACATTGGTAAGTGAATATATATTGTATATAAGAGACAAAGTTACGAAGAAAATGAGCTTCAAACATAAGTATAACCAAGAAAGAGGAATTGGTTTGAGTAAATGGTACCTTATGCGAAATAAGTAGGTTGACAATACTACCAATTGGTAAATATAAATGACATCAATGGGGAAGGAAATAACAAATTACAAACATGAAGGACTTGACCTGACAATATGAGACTACATTATGTTAGATTGATTTTTAAATACATTGTTAGCATTGTTGTAATTCATGAATCCCAAGAGATTGGGTAGACATCAACAAGCCTTAAAACTTTAAGATATTATTGCCCTAAGTAAGAAATTATGTAAGGGATACTTATGTCAGATAGTTGAGGATTCTAGTAGGTACACCAATGGTTGGATGATAACTAATCAATAGAATTGTGTAGTAATCAATCTTAAAAAAATAAAATTATCCATACCATGAGTTGTGGCCCAAAGTTTATAGTCCCTTAAATTAAATCATGTATACACAAAGTTGTTACAAATGTTATGAGAAAACCTCTAAAATTGGATCAATAATGCTATAAATAGGTAATTCCTATATATGAAGGATATGTCCCTGGTTTTGAATGACTTCATGGAGGAAGTCAAAAGCAGGGGGGGTGGTGGGGTGGAAAATGTAAGGCCCCTTCCCTAGTACCCTATTATAAAACTTAATAACACAAATATGATTAGAGCTAGGAATAGTAAGGTGATGAGATGTCATGTTTTTATCTCTTGTGTATAGAATGTAAATTAGATATTGTTACCATACACCTTATGATAGAACGATGGTAAGAAGGTTTTACAATCTAAGTATCTCAAGATTGGTCTTTCCTTATCAATAATGAACTTGAGATCTTATTGAGACTGATATATATTTTAGCTATGGTTGTACTAAGCATCCTATTCAAAAAATTAGATTAGGTTGATAAGCCAAGACTTATGGAATAAAGGCTCTAGATGTCATAACCTACAACCTATGTCAATGGGTTCATGATATTTTATGGCCTATTAGGATAATTGAATTAAATGGTTATTATGGAAAGATGATTCAACACCCACCCTTGTGAATATTACTAATAGTCATAGATGAAAATTGTTATAAAAATTGGATAACGATCTACATAGTATAACTCAATATGATGTAATGTAATAAGTCAATTATTGTGCAAGTAGTATTAGGTGGATATGTTGATATTCATGATGACAGATTTTATGTCCAAATAAAATGTAATAGATTTACTCTATGATTGATTTTGGAACTATGTGACATGACTATGCAAACATCCTAATTACTTGGCATAATTGATAGACCTTATGATTTATTATCTCATAATGATAATGTGACACTGTTAGTAATCACACTATATTTAATTAAATCAAAGGATACTAGTTGTGATGTTTACATTTTGGTGATTCTCACCTAGGATATGTTTTCATAACTAATTTTCATGTTGGCTGATTTAACAATTATAGATTTAGTATTTCATCATTGTAATAGGAATTGGAGTATGATGTGGTTCAAAATGTTAATTGGATCATGTGATTAAATATTAATGTTGATATGCAAATTTTAATGTTTTAAATGCTTCGTATGAAAATGATTAGATAATAAAAGTTGATTATGACAATTATGTTAATGTGAATTATTTAATATGAAAATTTTCATGAACCTATATACATGCATTTTATATGATTTTTCATTGGGCTATTGATGTTCGAGTTTAGTGTGTAGATAATTGAACCATGGAATTTAATCAAGGAAACAAGGTTCAAACTTATATGGACAGAGTTTAGCCAAGGTGAATCTTTGGAAGATTCAAAAGCTTCATTGTGATGTGTTTATTTTGTAAATGTAAGCTTGCATGTGTGTGATAAATTTAATCGCATAAATACATTAGAGACATGTCATGGTGATGTGTAATGTGTTTTAAATGAGTCACTTGACACTTGTAACTATTTGTGTGTTAATGACACGTCACCTAGGGTTTAGGTCATGGTAGCACTAAACCTTAAACTAATTGTCTTTCAAAAGATTAAGTAAATCCACTTGGAGAAAGGATAGGATGGGTAACCATCAAGGGAAATTCAAATTTCAAACTTGACAAGGATTTTAGAGGGTCAATATGTGGTCCCAAAGTGTCATTCTTGTGAAAATAAACCACCCATATGTTAGCATAACATGTTAAGGGCATAAATTTGACCGTTTTAGTGCTTAGCTAGCCTATGGGACCCCTTAACCAATGCATTCTTCCACCAATTAGAAAATTGAGTTGTCTGATGAGTTCATCCCCATCTTTTCACTTAGTCAAAGGTAGAAAAATTGGTAGGGACAAAGTTGTAAGAGATAGTAGCTTGATGTTTTTTTCCAAAAAGAGATAGTGGGAGAGTGTTTTTAGGGAACTTGGACAAAGTAGTGGGGTGCTCACCCACTTCTTAAGTTTAGTGACAACTAGGGTTTTGGAAGGAGAAAGACCAAGGTATTTTTTAGTGGCTAATATTCGCCAATTGGGTAATTTTACATTTTTTTGGCTAGTAATTTGGCTAATATTTTAAGATTTAATGAAACCTAAGTCACGGCATTTTTATAAAATTTAGTTCTAAAATATTTAAAATTTCTTAATAATTTATTTTATTAAAAAAATTAAACTCAAAAATTCACCACAATATTCGATACATGATTAGATTTGATTCACCTAAATATTATATATTACTAGAGTAATTAAAATTAATTCATCAATAATTATTATAATTATTAGCTACTTTAGGGATATATCACCAATATTTAGTTTTCACTATCAATTTAAAATGTAATGTAATGATCCTCATAGTATTCCATGGGGTAAAAATGTTCAATTTGATTTTTAATATTCTATGGTAATTAATAAACTTCCTAGAGATTTACCAATATTTTCTAAACAAAATTTATGCTTCTAAAATAATTGCCAATATAAATAATATTTAAAACAAACAAATTGAGTGATTCACCAATAGAAATAATTTTATTTTTTAAAATAATCAAAGATTCACCAAAATTTTATATCTTTTTCTAGAGGTGGGTTTCTTAAAGTTTCCATTGGATAAAGATGGAGGAGAAGGGAGCTCTTCATCAATTATGCTTTGACTTAGCTTGGATCAAGGTTGGTATCCCTGCCATGGCCTTCATTGAACTTGCTTAATGGTGTTGCATTTTTGTTCATATAGTGGTGGAAATATGTATTGTGTGTTGTGTTGAGTGGATTGTTATGTGTTGTTGTTGTGATGGATTTCTCTAGAAATTTTTCTTTGGTTTTGTGAGTATGAATGTTAATGGGTGTGAAGGCTTCACTCACCCTTGGGAGGGTAGAGAGCCTTGGTGAAGGGGTAGTTGGGTTCAACATTGAATTTGAGAGATTTTCTTGTTGGAAAGGGTTTTTTTGTTCATGGAGTATGGGCTCCATTGATTCCATATGCCTTGTTTGTTATTATGAGAGGTATAAGTGTATTGATGTGATGAGGAGGGTGTATTTTGATAGCCTTGAATAGGCATTATGCAATTGCAGATGTATATGTGTATATGCATATGGCATTCTCCTCTTTGAAGAGCCCACCTTCACCCATTGTTTCATGATTCCAATGGTGAATCATTGCATTAAACCTTGGAGGGATTGTATATGTATTTTGATGCTATGTTGTATGTATTTTTAGTTGCTTGAGTGTAACCCATTTGAGTCTTGTTTCCCCAGCTCGGTGGGTGGCTTCTTAGAAGTCTAGGATAGGAGGTGAGCATCCATGTTTCTTGGTTTTATGTTTTCTTTTGCACGTTTGTGAGAATGGGATCCATGGAGAAATTAGGGTTCTTCCTTGCATAGACAAAGAAAAAGAAATGTCGATATGTAATGTATTGGAAGGAGCAATCTTCCTTCATGTCATTTGAGTATTGAATTGTAAAAGTGAGATCTTCATTTTATGTACATTGTTGCGAAGGATGGATCCATGAAGTGAATGAAGAAGTTGGAATATGGACATAGGTAGTTGCATCGTAAGATTTTATATTATGCATATATTTGCATTGAAATAGAAATATTGTTTCAATAGCATAGTTGTAAATGAGAGAAGAGAGAATTTTCATGTAAACAAATAGTCATTGCTATGATGCCCAAGTATTGATTATGTAAATGAAGAATTTTTTTCTCATGTTGATTTATGAATCAAAACAATAGATATGTTGTCATAGACTACTTCTGTATAAGAGATTCTTTTCAAATGGTATGTCATTACTTTTGACCACTAAAGGAATGAACATGCATTGTTTATAACAGACTCATTTTGAATCATGATACAAGAGATTGCATTTCATGTGTTAAGTTTATTGTTCAAAGTGATATCAACAAGATAATCTAGATAGATATATTGGAATGTCAAAATAACATCATAGTTAAGTAGAGAAGATAAATCAAATAGATAGGCTTGTACATGCACTTTTCACTCTCTAGAAAATGTATGGGGAGTGAAAATAATCCACTTTCGAAATTATAGACCAATAAAATATTCCCTAAAATCTTTAGCTCCTAAATTCAAAATAATAATAATAAATGTATACCCTTGCCCATATTGCAAGATCTCTCCCATGTAACAAACAAATATAAAAAGAGAGTACATGTACAATCATGTAATGTCCATGCCCTTCACATGACTTATGACCTTTATTAAGAATATAAATATTAATAACATGTACACCTAACCATTTAGAAACATATCATGCCTCATTATTATTTTAAAGCTTCTAAGTGCCCCATCGAGCCACACCCCCCCACCCCCGTGTAATGACTCTTACATAGTAAAAAGGGTAGGAAAATAATTAACATTTTAAGGCCTTCACCCTTTACTTATGAAAAGGGGGTACCTAGGGAAATCGACTCATCTATAAAGGTTGGAAAGCTTCAACAAAATAATTAAACAAAAACAATGGAAACTATGCAACTTTAAATCTTAATGACATGTGATCTCCTTGAAGAGACTAGTCAACAACCACCCATCTTTTCTCCTTCTACAAAAAGGACCTAGGGATCAGTTATGGTGAGTAGCCCTAGGCATCGACTATGTGGGCATCACGAGTTTTGAAAGGGACAGGTGAGTTTGAAGGAAAGTGCTTGGTTTGGGAAAGAAATAGATGTGAGGTAAAGTGGGAGTTTAGTATTTGGCAAATACATAGGAGATGGGCACATGGGTAGTGTGTAGTTTTATTTCTTTTTTTTTTTTTCCTTTGTTCTAAGGAAATGGGTGGGTATGTAGAATGTGGAGTGTGTTAGTAGATATGAATTTTTAAGTAGTTAATAAATGGTTCTTAGTTAGTGGTGTTAGTATTAGTATTTATTAATAGGTAAGTATATATACTACCGTTACTAATAGATATGATATTACGTAATAGATTTACATTGAAAATATATAGATATATATTATGTTACATGATATAGAATTTGTGGTTATACAAGTATAATATGTATGTATATTTAATAATTGTATCAATAGGAGTGTAATGTTTTGGAATTTAATAGCAAGTTAGAAGTTAAGCAATATCATGATGGGTGAATGTGTAAGGATTAAGGTGAGTCATGTGGGGCTTAGAGGAATATAGGAAAGTTAAGGTTGGTATTAAAATAAGTTAGATTTAAGGTTTCTTAATAGAAGTATGTTTTTTAGTTTGTTATATATATATATATATATATATATATATATATATATATATATATATATATATATATATATATATATATATATATATATATATATATATATATATATATATATATATATATATATATATATATATATATATAATGTGCATGTGATAGAGTTAGTGTAGTGCCTACTGCTAATTTACATTTCTGTTATCATTGTTGAATTCTTTTAGGCCATTTTTATGCTTGATTACTAGTAGTATTGTTTTGAAATTACCAAATATTGTTTTACATTCAGTTGATTATACGATGAGATTACTTGGTACTCTATACTTCATGTGTGCATGATGATTATTCAGTATTTTCAGTTATTGATGATGATTAGTTAGATGGATTATCATGTGTTTTCTTATGGATGCTTATCGCATACTGCATGTGTATGGTGTGCGTGTATGTTTTCTTTATGTATGGCATTTTTTATGTGGTTAAGGAAAGGAGTCATAGTCACCTGCTAGTCAGGATCTACATGATGCACCACTTCTTGCCATTGTCTATTTAGTTTAGAATATTGTGTTTGTATATGCATGGATTTTATGCAGATTGCAGGTATTGGGTATTGACTTCCCTAAATTGCTAGGATGAGCGTACCTTATCGCATTATCTCAATGGTAAGAGGGGAGATAAATTCTTAAGTCCAAATCATAAACCTTTAAGTCATTTGTCCTAGAATATTAGGACAAGTATCTGAGTCGATCACCTTTTGAATGTGTCGAATGATGTTAATTCATGATTATAACCCTTTAGTTTGATCTTGTTTGTGTTTTTCTATGATGGTTTTTCATATTCTGTTTTATAATTCTTTGGTGATTTTTCTATTAATTAAGTCAAATTTAATTATTAAATTAATGATTTAATTTAATGAAAATTTATTATGATATTTTAATATTTAATTATATTTAATTAATTAAATAAATAAAAATTAAATATAAAGATAAAAGTTATAAGTTTAAATTTTAGAATGCATTAATTTATTTAATTTAATAATAATATATTTAGAGTTCATTTTTAAATAAATGTTAAATACTATTATTATTTAAGTTAATAAATATTTTATCAATTAACGTTTTTTAAAATAAATTAAAAAGTATAAAAGATATTAATTTATTAAAAGTTTTAAATTGCATAATGCATCCATGAGATTAAAGTTTAATAAATTAATTGAAAAGAGAAGTCAAGTGAAAAATTAAATAAAGTTATTTTATAATTCAATAAAAGTGCATGAAAAGGATAAAGTTATAATTAGAACTTTGGTGTTTAATATTTATTTAAATTAATAATTATTATTTATGAGTTTTATTTTAAATAATAAACTATAAATAATATTATTATTTGAATTAATAAATATATTATTAAAACATCTCGTAATTAACTAGAGAAAGAAAACATAAATTTAATAAAGTTTATTTTAATTAAATTGCATAAAGCGCATGCATGAAATTAAAATATAATAAATTAATAAGAGAGAGTAAGGAAATATTTAATAAAATTTATATTTAATTAAATTGCATAAAGTGTATGCATGAAATTAAAATATAATAAATTAGTTAAAGAGATAGTAAGTAATTATTTTATAAAGTTTATTTTAATTAAGTTGCATAGAGGTTATGCATGAAATTAAAATATAATAAATTAATTAAAGAGAGAGTAAGTAACTATTTATTAAAGTTTACTCTAACTAAATTACATAAAGCATATGTATGAAATTAAAATATAATAAACTAAATTAAAGACAGAAAGCTAATTAATTTAATAAAGATATTTTAATTAAATATCTAAAAATTTGTGCATGAAAAAGTAAAAGATAACAAGTAATAAACAGTAATTGATCAATGAGTTCCCTCGAATGATTGGACAATTAAAGCCCCAAATTAAGGGAGAACTCTTTATCAAAGATTGTGTGATTGCACAATCAAAGCCCCAAATTAAGGGAAAAATCTTTATCAGAGATCTAGAGCTTATTATGCAATTACATAGATTTTGAAGCAAGAATTTTGAAGAAGGAAGTTTTCAGAGAAAGGGGATTATTTTTGCATGCTTCATGTGATTGTTGTTTTACCATCAAATCTAAGTAGGATCTCGTGGTTTATTTGTATAGTGGTTTTTTGTCCTTTGAATTCCTATCTTCTCTGTGTCTGCTCTGTTTTTGTTTTTAGAATTCCTCTAGGTTGAGACCCTTGTTTTGCATATTTATTGTTCTTCATTTTTGGGAACTTCTATAAGCAATTTAATGATTGAAAAGCTTGTGTGTGGATTTGTTTATTCATCATTCTCAGGAAACATCTGTATACAAATTGGAAACTAGCAAACCCTCGTGTTAAGATTTATTGTTCTCTATCATTGAATACATCTGTGAAAGAGTTAAATTTAAACCCTTATTGTTAAATTGAGTTTGTGGTTCTAAAAAGAAAAAAAATTCTGTTTTATAGATTTTGACTGGTTGCTTTGGATTTCTATATCAGGGCTGTTTTGGGAAAGTTTTTATTTTTATAAAGTTTTTATTTTTAGCAAGTTTATATTTTTAGAAAGTCTCTATTTTTAGAAAGTCTATTTTTAGTAGGTTTCTATTTTTAGAAAGTCTTTATTTTTAACATGTTTCTATTTTAGGAAAGTTTCTATTTTTAGCAGGTTTCTTTTTTGAAAAGCTTATGTTTTTAGTAGGTTTTCATCTTGGAAATTTTCTATTTTTAATAGGTTTCTATTTTTGGAAGTTTCTATTTTTAGTAGCTTTCCTTTTTGGGAAATTTTTTCCAAAGTTTAATTAATTTAAAATTATTATGGTAAAAATTGATAATTATTATTATTAGTCTTAAAAAGTATTGTTAAAATTTGAAATTTAATTATTTGAAAATTTTATTTATTACTTTATTATTTAAATATAATTCTAAAGTAAATTAAAAACCAAAGAAATTGATTTGGGAGAAGTAATGTTTTCTTTTATAAACTTGGATGTGTTTATATGGTTCAGATATATGAAAATGGTTTGTAATACTAAGAAAATTTTATTATTCAAAAACCTTAGTAATTATAATACTTTGAGAAAATGAAAACTAAAATCTTACTATTAACTCAACAATGTGTTTTCAAATCAAACCAAACTATGAAACCTACACTTTGTTATCTATATGTTGTCTGTGTTTTGAGTTTGGGTTGACTGGAATGTTGACTGGTCTTAGGATGTTACCAGAGGCTTGAGAGTTCTGCTTTTGTGAGGTTATGATGATTTGATTTTGATCTTTTATACTCAACCATGGCAATGTGTTTGGTATGCTCTATGATGTGTGTTGATCTATTGATTGTTATTGCTTTCCAGTCACTTTCATAGGACTGAGGTGTTTGTATGATTTGTTCTTGGTGATGTCATGCTATGAAATAATTGACTTAACCATTTTGAGTCTTCAATCATTATTTTTGAGATACTTTCCAGTTGCTCATAGAGAACTGATGTGTTATTGTGAATTATCTTTTGATGCTTTCTAGTCACTTGTATAAGACTGAGGTGATTTTATATGATTCTTTGATTTATACTTTTACGAGCCTAGGGAGATTATCTATATGTAATCTCAAGAAGTGACTTGCAATAGAGGCCAAGGCCCTAAGTGGCTGCCAAGGTAACCCACTATAAGTTGTTTAATAAGTGGAAACACTACACTAAATGGATATAAAATGAACCTAATAAGAGTCTTTGTATGTTCTCACCCATGCCTTGAGTGGTAGTACAGACTAGGATGGGAGTAGAGAGAATGCTTGGTTGCGGCCTTGCATCCGTAGTATGCCTTGCCAGTATGAGAGGATACTAGTGGTCACATAGGGATCACTAGGGGGACCGGGTCCCAAGAGACTGCCAAGGTAACTCTAGCATGATTCGTGTGATGACACTTTCCCACTTACATAGTAGGTTCCCTATGTGTCTTTGTGTGCCTTTGGGAATTAGATGTCGACTTATCTTGGAATCTTTCAGTTAGATTTCTTTTAGGGTTTCCCAGACTTAGAGAGTATTTTTGATGTTTGGATTGATATGAAATGTACCTTTCTCTGATTTTATATGATATTTCAAGCCTCTAGTCAAATCTTTAAGATCAAACAACCAATATTTCAAAGATCCACCAATTTCTCAATAAACCCTAAATCGGGTATGCCGGAAATAGTGCCAAAAACTTCACAGCTTCACATATTATTAATAAATCTGAAAGTGGAAATTTTTTATAGAAAATTCAGCAGCATAACAGCCTACAAAATTAAATTTCCAGATCTATATAACATTTACACAACCACTACCAAATAGAGGATAAAAACAATGCTCATCGGGCTTCCGAAAATAACAAAGAATAGCCTGAAAACACCACAAAAACACTAATAATATATCACAGAAGTATAATCATGACCAAATAAATATATTCAACTCTATTTTAACATCTAATAGTCTAAAATACAGCAGCAACCCAAACTGATATGAAATACTCAACTAGAAACACCAAACTCTTACAAAAAAACACACCCAAAAACTCACAAATCTGCACTGTTCAGCACAAAGGCAAACTCTGTATGAGCATGCACATGGAATGGCTTCAAACTCCCATCCTTATCCTTCCTAGAAACCTGCAAACTCTCATTCTTGGGTCTCCTTCTCCACAGGTTTGGCAGCCTCTTAAGAACAACAAAGAAATGAGCAAAATCAAGTTCTAGAATCAGCCCAAAATGCCTCCAAACCCCTTAAAAGAGGGCATAATCCTAACTCACATCAAAGAGGGGTTAATAAAATATATTTTAATAATAATCTTCATTTATTAGTCCATTAGCTTCCAAATATTATCCCCTTTTTTCCAAAACTTCACCTTTTTGGGCCTGCCTACCTTAGCAAAGATTATTATTTTTAATTATTTGAAAAGGGGACATGACATGATATCTTGTTTGAGACTTGATACTATCTCCTCAGTGCGGTGGGAGTGGGCCATTTAGGTTTCATAGAGTCAGGTGGTAGTGCATTTTACTCTTACCATTGAGATTTGTCCGTAGTCACCGTGGCTGGAGCTTCCTTGTCTGTATTTCCTTTCAATCTATCTATGTATCATTATGATGGATGGTTATGTTTTATGATGGATAGTTATATCTTCATGATGGATGGTTTCATTTATTGTATTGTGCTCTGTATCATGACTTTGAGGAGGATGATGTAATTCCATTTTTACAAATGTATATTCTTTTAGCCTTTCATACCCTGTGACATGTACAGTGGATGATTGAGCATTCTGAATTTCATTTGCCAAGAGGCATTCAGAAAAAATGTATATTATTTAAATGGACATTGGACTTTTAATTATTCTTTCATATGGATGAGGCATCTATTAGACTTAGCATTAATTAAATTTAAATGTGATTCAACGACTTGGGATCCTTAAGGAATGTAACCTATTATGTATGCTTATAATTGATTGCATATTCTTGCTTTCACTACTTTATTTTTGATGTGTTTGTTATTCTTCTTGTTCAAAAACAAAATGTTGGCAAACTTAGTAAAACTTTAGGTTATTTCTTTTGGATCCCTTGGCGGGGCACTACAGTTAGAATATAGGTTAGATGGGTATTTTTAATTAGTGATTAGCAATGTAATAGTTAGAAGGTAGAGGTTATTAATATGTGATAGTACATAAAGAGCAATAAAGTTAGTTAAATAGTGATTTGGTCTTAGGATTTAGTATATTTTGTTAAAATAGATAATTGGTATTATTGTAATAATATAGTTTATAGTTGATTTTTATTATTATTTATAACTAGGCATTAAATTAAATTATTAGAGGTTTATGATAATAGTTAGTAGTGAAAAAATAGAAGCCAATAAAATGGGTAGAATTCTATTAAATGATAAATTGTAAGAGTGTAATTGAGTAGTTTAGTGTGTAGTTAAGGGTCAATAATCACATAGTAAAATAGGTTTTTAATATTATATTCCCATGGTGGTAATAATGAATTTATGCACTTAGGGCATAATCTTAAAGAAAGATGCAAACACTATACATGCCAATAACATATGCATTGCACATCTAGAAATGTAAGAGTTCATTACAACATTATTTTGAAGTACAAAATTTGGAATGGAAAAAATAATGAATTGAGGTTGCTTTATAAATGTTGAAAACATATATATTTACTAGAACGAATATGTTTATCTGTAATGAACCCAAATTGGGGGTCCATCATGTTTTCATGACTTTCCATTAATTTATATTCTTTTTGCCATATTTTCCAATGATAAATCTTTGATCTCTTATCTGCAGATTTATGATTAGAAATTATAGAGTTTTCTCTTATATGTACTATGACTGTAATACAAATATTATGTTTATAAACACCGAATATTTGTGAGTCTGATTATTAGTGATAATGGTTGCTCTAAAATAGAATATTGAAGGATTTCATGGCCATTCACATATAAAACTCTGATCTGAAGTCCATTCTGTCTAATCCTTGATTTTTGAACTCCCAATATATTCCCCTAGTTTTTCTCGCTTCATTCTTATATGCGTGCAAGGAGGGCTGAGGGAAATGTCGTGACCTTTCCTTGGTTGTGACTTTCTTAGTAACCATTGATATATTATTATATTGTGCATTTTATTATTTCATTCATGTCATATTAATGATAGATCAATAATATATTATATTGTATATATATTTTATTTATTGAAGTGTTATATATTGATTGTATATATTAATGGCTGTACCATATTAGATATAATATTATATTGATTAATTAATCAATTCATTACCTTTAGTTTATTAATAGTATATTTTCTTTATATATTATTTATAATTCTCGATTATATTATAATATTATCCTTGAATATGTCCATTTCATAATATAATACCATTAATCATTTATTTACATATATGTTTATGTTATTATAATAATAATTATATATCAACATTATATAATAATGCTTGATGCACTACTATTAATATTTATATATTCAATATTTATTTAGTAATAGTGTACATAATTTATTAATAACATTATTGGTATTATTATATGTACAATTGATATCCATAAATTTTGATTACCTTACTAATATTATCAATCTTTTATTTATTATATTCTAATACTATTATCACATTATAATTATAATGTAATATTGTACTGTATGATAATAACATTATTATATTACTATTATTATTTTATTTATTAATAATGATTTGACCTTTAATATCACCTTATTACCTTAGTAACATATTATTATTATATCAATAATATATTATTATTTATTCTTTAATAATATATTATATCATTAGTAATATATCAATATTTCTGTTAATATATTATAAAATAATATATTTATTTATTCATAATAATTTACTTATATTACCCTAATTAGGGGACATGACATTATCTATCATCAATAGATAGCCATGATTAAGTTGTGAACCTATATGAAGACTTGATATCCCACATTTATGAACACAACGTTACTTCCAAGTTAGGTTATGAAAAGTGATATCAGTTATCAACACATGCACAACAAGGCCTCAGGAACCCTATTGCTCTGGAAGAAATTATAATCTAGCCCACATGTTATAACCTAAACTCCAATAAATGTTATACGACCTCCCATTAAATTATCTATGTATTGACACTAAAGTATTGAATGAGTGAATCATCTGACAATGTCACCAAACTATTTGATAACTTGGTTGCAACATGCACATGTCAATATGTGATTCCTTTAAAAAAAATTAAATTTAATTAAATTTAAAATTAAAATAAAAAAATTTGTAGTTGTGTTTTTGTCTTGTAATTTTTGGCATGACACTAACCTAGCCTCTCGAAAGATATAATTTCCTAGACCAACATCCATAATATTGTTGGTCCCATCAGTTAAGGTATTTTTTGTTACCCATTCATCTAACAAAATATCTAGGATACTACCAAATTGAGTATTTGTATCTTGTACAACAACATTTTTTTCTTGGTCAAATGCAATAAAATTAGCATTGATCACACTAGGCATTTAAGGTTCAATGTGGTCTTTGGCAAGTAATTTAGACCTGATTGTTACTTTGGTTCCATATCTAGTCTGAAATAACATATGTGGCCAATCTGTAGATAAGTAGCCTCATATCTTAGCTGTGAATTCTCTTGACAGACAAAGGGCAAAATATGGAGGCAAATCTATTACAAAGATATCCTGGGGAATGAAAAAGTTGGGACATTCATGGAGTGTTAAACTCACATTTTTTATGAGACCCACTGTACTAACACATGAACCATCTAGCTAGACTATACCTTTCTCTAAAGGTTCATACCTTAACCGTAGTTGGTCTGCTATCTTTTTGGGCATAACAGAGCTTGTGGCTTTGCTATCTACCATGGAATTATAAACCAACTTATTCCCTATAATCAATTAAACATAAAATAATGGAGGTTTCACATCCTTACCTTGGACCTGATTTCCCTTCTTGTTGTTGTCCTCAATAATAGCTTCTTGTTTTGTGAATATAGCCCCATGAGGTTCATTAATGACTTGATTTGGAATATCTGTCACCAAGGTCTCATTCAACAAGTCAATTTGCCCCAGAATACCTAAAGAATCCCACATGGACATCATGATGCTCATTCTTCTCATGTTTTCTACAATATTAAATGGTACAGTAGCATGCACCTTTGATTGGACTTTAGGAACAACAAGATGTATTTGTTGTTGTGGTTTTTCTTGAGTGATAATAGGAGGATTTCTTTGTTGTTCTTTCTGTTCTTGAGCTGCCGACGACCTCTCAATTGATACATTCTTACTTGTCAATATTTCGTTGCCTAGGGATCTCTTTCTAACTCTAGTACAATCAACACTTGGCGCATTATCACTATTTACAACACAATGTTCTTTGTCTTGCCAGTTTATTAAAGTGGCATCTATAGGAAGAACCTCTTATTGTTCTCAACTTCAACTTTAGATGTAGGTTGTGTACTAGAAGCACCTTGAACCATCAAGGCTTGATTAATGACTCCATTAGAGCACATAGCTTCATTGTGTTGCTAATTACAAGGGTAACATGAATCATAGTCTGTTGCTAAGTTAATTTGAGAAGGTACAATATCTCTAACAGTATTTAAAGGAGGAGCAACATTTAAAGGGGTGGGGGCATAAGGCCTAAAAGGTATTTGGTTGAAATTTTGCTTACTAGCAAAATTAGCTTGGTAAGGCTTCCTACTTGTTTGATATTCACCTTGAAATTGTTGCTGGGTAGGTTGATTTTTAATCTGATTTTGAGATTGGTATGGTTGTTTAACCTAGAATTTTTTCTTCTTAATATTTACTAGCTCATTGTTAAAACTGTGCATCAAATTTTCCAGCTTAAGCTAGTCATTTCTTATCTTTTCTAGCTCTTGTGAAGGGTCTACAACAATAACGTCTTGGCTTGGAATAGCTGGCAATGGATTAAAAGGTGGTATAGCTAAAGGTATATTAGGTTGGATATCTAGATATATGGGCATTGGAGGCCTAGGGGAAATCTTACCTACCTAAATAAGACTATTTTCATCCCTTATAGAAATATCATAACCTTGCGGCAATGAAGAACCCCCCATAGATTGTATCATAACAGAAATATCATTGTTTAAACTTTTCAAATAATAAAGAAAAGCATGGTCTGCTGAAGGCCTTATCAGATTTGGTATTCTACTCCATGCTCTTTGAAATTTATAATTAAAGTTCATCATTTGCTCATGAGGAGCATGCTTAATGGTTGTGACTTGTTCAACAAGAGACAAAAAGTTTGTTTTATCTTCAAAGTGCTTTGTCAAGACATCTCTCAATGCATCCCATGAACCAATTGAACCCACAACAAGGCTTATAGAACCATTATAGAGCTTTTCCTTTGAACGGGGCTGCAAGCAGCTTCACAACAACATCTTCCTCAGTAACATGATGCACATTGCACAATGTTGCAACATCTCTGATATGCTCAAATGTTGTTGTTTGGCCTTCTCAAGTGAAATCTGGTAAACTCTTTAAAGCCACTAGAGGAATATAGTGGTGTTGAGAAAAATTTAGTGGACTAATTTGATTAAAAGGAACGAATGCATATATTTCCTTGTCATTGGTGCTTGGAAAATTCTCCTCCTTGGAATAGTGACTTGTCTTACAACAATAATAGGATTTTCTGGTGGAGGAGTGCATCTGGGCCTCCTTGTATGAACAAGGGTTTCTTGGACTATTTCAGTTCTTCTACCTCTCCTTCTAGGTGGGGACATCTCCCTTTATTTAAAACTTGCAAAACTACTCATCCTCTACACTCTTCTCATAAGTCATATGCAGTAATCTTTTTGTCCACAACTTAGAGTTGCTAGATGTGTACACCCCTTTTTCCTCTGAATAGGTTAATTGGTTGTTGTACACACTAATAACAACAAAGAAGTATATCAAGAAAATTGAAACAACTTTTCTTGTCGCACTGGGCATGCCAAAATTGTTATCTCTAAAAGTTGCACTGTGACTAAATACTAAATCTTAGTCACTCTGAGCAACATGGAAACACTCCTAGGGTGAAAGCACAAACCTGCGTCACCATTTGTGATATTTGGAGGGGTTACGGCCGAAATAGTTTTGGCCATAAAGGTTACGACCGAACAAGTTTCGGCCGTACATATGTGGCAAGTTTCCCTGTCGATGTGGCATGCAAGGTTACCATCGAAATGCTTTCGGCCATAACCCCCATGTTTGAAATGCCTCAAAATATCATAAAAATAGCCAAAAAAATTGATTGACGATAATTTTATGAGCTTGGGGGTTTCAGCCGAAACAATTTCAGCCAGAACTACCTATGTGGCATCATAGGTGGCAGCCACACAAGCAAAAATAAGAACTTCTGCAAACTTCTCACTTTGAAGGCCAATTTGACTGACCAAATTGAAGTTTTTTTTAAAACTAAAAATATAGTTTTGTAGGTCTCGGAGTCAAGATTATGATTATATAATTTTTTTAAAATTTTGATTACGGATAATATGTTATAATTTGAAAATAGTACAAGTAGGTATTTTAAGATTCAGGAAGATGTCTATTCAAAAATAAGAAAAAAATAGTAAATCATGTTCAAAAATTATTAGTTTTTAATGCTGCACTAGAGGAGAGAGTCTTCTTCAAGAATATGTAAATTTTTTTTTAAAATATGTAGATTTGATGGAAAAAGTTTGATGGGAGAAAAAAATTGTCAATTTCTGATAACTTTGACTTTGACCAGTTATAACTTGAAAAATATTACCCAAATTTCAATTTTTATTTTTTGGTGCACTAGGTATACATGTTGACTCTAACATATTCCAAAATCAAACCAAAATATGAAACTTTTCATATATTTGTTTGACGGGAACAAAACTCTATATTTTCAGCATTTAAAAAAAATTAAAAAATAGACTTTAAAAATTAAAAAATAGATAAAATTTTCACTCAATTTTTTTCAAAAAAATTACAAACTTAAACTTCATCTAATTTTACACATTTCATTAGTTTCCATCATCTTCAAATTCTAAGCACAAATGCCACTTTTATGTCATTAAAGTTGAAGACTTTAAATTCTGATATCAGTTCTCCTTTATAAAAGGTGACACAGGTTTGTGCTTTTACCCCCTAGGTAGTGGGTGTACCAAAAATAGAAGTGAATATCTAGGTTATAGGTTGGTTCCTTATGATGCTTCACCTATTTATTCTTCAAAACATAAATTTTAAACTTGGGAGGGAAAGAGATAGAAGGATTACTTATATGAAATGTAAATGTTGAAATGTAAACTTGACTGAACTTAAGGTGATGCATCAAAGCATTAATATGAGAATATTGTTGACTTGACATGATGGAGCTTTTCTAAATAGTTCGAGGTTGGCACAATATTGACCTCAAAAAACTCATACATAAATATTTCACAACAAGGATAGACTTTAAACAAGATGCCAATAGGAATAATACAATTAACAACCTAAAAAGAAGCACAATCTCACAACTTGTAACCTATATGAATATTCCAAAACTCACTTTTAGATAAAACTAGGACACAAACACAAGGATTCAAAATAAATCACAAAAGTTATATCAGACCAGTGACTTACACAGTAAAATGAACACAAGAAGGGATTCTAAATTGTTCCTTTATTCAAGTTTCAAAGGTAGTTCAACAACATTCATCAAATTGGTTACAAAGTAATCTTTAGAAAATATTATGAAGGACTCCTGAGAGATTACAAAAATACCGCTATTTTGCATTAAAACTGGAATCCCTACTCCAAATCTTAGAAATCCTTATATAGAGAAGGATTGCAATAAGCTTCAAATGGGAGGGTACCCATTAAAATCTTATTGAAAAATGAATATAGAGATATTTCTAGAATGTTACATTTAAAACATTCTATGTATTCAGACAAAACTAGGAAAGTAGTTGCAAGATCGACAGGTGACACTTACTGCAAGAGTCTTCAATTAAATTTGTTTGTCTTCTACTACATTTAATTATGTAAATCCTCAACTGCTCCCACTGGAAGAGCCTTGACATCTCCAACTACTTCCAAAACATTTATTTCCTTTTTTGGGTCAATCAGATCATCTAATTTCATCTAAGTGTCTTTCTGGTTTACTCGGCCTATAAATCAAATCTCTACATTACTGTGTAGATTGAGCAATCAATGCTCATCCCTCGGCCTATTTCCCCCTGCCCCAGCTCTACAATCTAAGCCTTAAACCCAATGTTTTCTACCACCTTAATGGAACATCGACATAATTCATTCAACTCCGCATACTTTGTAATTTTCTTGAAATTTCATTGGTTGAGGGCTTTCTGTCATTTTCCAGCTCAGAAAAGAAAGAAAATGCTTTCTAATACTTAACTTGGGTCTTTACAATCCTTCACTAGCCTTTAAACTTGTCTATTTTGAAGATTTTTCCCAACCTCACAGCTTAAAATATATCTTCTTTGTTAACCTTTGTACCCTCACAACATTATCTCCTCATTGACCATGTTGACTTGCGAGGTTCCACAACCCCTTTTAACCATTGATTTCTCTATTGTAGTTTTTTATTGGTTCCTTTCCCTAACCATTGCAAAATGACGATAACCATTTGCTTTGACTGTCAGATGCTCTTTGCAATTTCACAACAAAAAATGTTTCTTTTGGCTTAATCGTGTGATGTTGTGATGACTGTTGGCTACATTCTTATTTATTGTTGCTTCATAATTTGAAAATTCATCAATGTCTTTTAGCATTTGACATTGCGATAACTGTGAAGCTAATTGTTTTCTTTCAATCACAACTTCGCCACTTGAAAATCTAACTCAACTTTGCATCACCATCTTAACCCTAGGTTTCTCTTAACTACCTGTGAAGATGTGACAGCCTTAAATTTGACTGAGTGCTTTCAATGGAGTGAATATCGATTGAAACTCATCTACTTTTATCAATAGGACAACTCTTTCAAAATCTTAACATTAACCTCCCTCTTAAACCTTGCGAAGATGTGATAATAGATGTTCACGAATTTTCCACTCTAATCTCAGGTTAACTCTAATTGCATGCTAAGATGTGACCAATCAGATCTTAACTATCTTAATTTCTTTTCACACTATCGCTCCTTAACTCTTACTTCAATTTAAAACTCTTGTGATGGTGTGACTACTCCTTCGACTTGTTAGATGCTCAATTTCTTTCATGAATGTGGGCCCACCAACACACATGTCCAATGCTTGTATTCTCACTTTGGCTATTCTTCATGTAACTTTATAAGCCAAGAACATGATAGGTGTTGATCTGCTATGATCTAACAACTGGGGTGATGCATCGTTTCACATTGCTTGGAAACCAAAGAGGGGCCCGGAGGGACAGGTGTCAATTTGTCACTTCTTCGCAACTCTAAATCCCTTAAGCTTGATACTACCTATGATCATGCGATCTCCATTGAATCATTCCTTTGCACCCTTAACTTGACAGTAAACTCAAAGAGTTGTGAAATTGTGCTAACCCATTGATGATTGTTTCACATCCTTGCATTAGTTAGATCTCAAACTGGAGCAACAAGGTGAAGAAAGGATTTTGCACCATCGCAACCTGAAACACGTTAGAGGCAAGACTTATAATACATATATATATATATATATATATATATATATATATATATATATATATATATATATATAATAACCAAGGAACCTAAGTAGTTACTTTTCCTCTACCAATTTGCACAAGGTGGTAAAAATTGGTAATAGTTAATGTATGAATTATGTTATTGAAATGAAGAAAATATTATAAACCATATTCAAGAGTTTTTGCATGCACAACACTTGTCATATGTTCAAAGGGGTTGTAGAATCTCAATTAGCAAATCTACATAACTTTTGGAGGCTTCATATGTACATGGTATATTTACCCTCAATGTTATTTTCAATCCTTTAATTATCTTTTAAGAAGCTAAGGGTCTATGATCCTAGGCCTAGAATAGCATAAATTAAAATAAAGTTGCTCTACCCTAAAAGTTAGTCTCAAGTTAATTCTTCCTTTCACAAGTTTCAACTAATTTCTTTGAGTATGGCATTTTACAACCTCCAAAATTAGTATCCACATTAGAAATGCTGATCACACACCGAATGCTAAGAAGGGGTTAAGAGAAAATCTACAATAGAAGAATAAAAATAGTTTCATACAAAAAAAAGTCATAAAATTCACCTTTTGATTTTCATTCAATACATATTTTAGGATTATTCAATCCTATTTTTTAGGAAACATTATCAAATAAATCTCTAACAAAATAACCTTTTAAACAAATCTTATGACTAATAATAATATTGAATTAGGTTTATTAAAAATTTAATCACCTCCTGATCATAATCAGCTCATCTTGTGATTGGGCACAAACAATTCCAATAAATTTTCCATGTTGTGAATGGGGACAAAAACATCCATGTGCAAGTATAAAAAATTGTGAATTGGGGAACAAACACATTCACGAACAATGAATGGGAACATACACAATGAAAGACAATATAAAAAGAAAGAGAACCAAATTCTCATTATCATATATCTAGCCACCATTATTGATCAATGCCACTTTGATCACAAATGTTATGAGTTGTTGATGCCACCTTGAAACGGATTTTGGCTTTAGTATATTTGGTGCAAAATGAGAATGAATTATTGGTTATTATTATCCCTTAAAATGTGAAATGCAACTAGAGCTAATAAGTAGCATCATTTTTGGTGCCTGGTGAAAGGTTGTTGATTTTCTCCCTTCCCCATGTGCCTTAAACCTCCAATTAGTTTTCTAGTGACTAGAAAATTTAACTTTTGAGAGCCATTTTTTAATTTAGAGGAAAATAACATAATCTCCCTCACCAATAAAAAAACCCAAAACTGCTAATAGAAAAACCAAAACCCTAGAAGAGTCCTTACTGTTGGAAATCCTAACTAAACATAAAAGTGTGTCCACTAAAACTAGCCTAGTTGAAACCCATAAGAAGAGTAAAATCCTTAGGAAAACTATTGTGGTGGATAAACAAGACCTAGAAGAGTCTAACAATGATGAACGAGATAAGAAAATGAAGGCTCAGGGTTATCATATTGAGTCTAGCTCTAGTAAAAAGAGATAAGAATAATGCCACAAAGGAGGAATATGAAGCCGAAGTGGATGGTGAAGAGTTGGTGGAAGTTGATTAGGAGTCCCAAGAAGCCCATAGTGAGGTAGTTATAGGGCTTGATGTTGAGGTCCCCAAAGTTGACAATCTTGATGTGGAAATTAAAGCCTCGATTAATATGGATACTAATTAGGAAAGTAAGATTGAAAGTGAAAAAAATGACATGAAAGAGCATATTAAGTTCCTCAATGAAAAAGTGTTATCTCTTAACAACTAGTTTGACAATGTCACTATTGGTATTGAGCTGGGAGTGACTATCTCAACTATATGCAGGTTCCAGAAAGAGATGATCAGGAAGGCCATCTTTGGAGTAGTCACGCGTCATAGAAAAATAAAAAATGATGGCATGTAGAAGAAAAATGTTCGTGTGGAAATGAAGAGTGCAGAGGATGTTCACAACTGGACCAAAGATCAAAGGTACCTGATCAAGGACTGGGAGCAAAATAAACAACCCTAGCTTTTCTTGGCCTTAGCTTTCTAATTTTCCTCATTTTTATGATTAGTACTTTTACATTAATGCTTTTATGGGTGATTATGCTCCTATTTGTAATTTTGGGACATAGTTTAAATGAAGTTATGTTTACTCTGGTTTATGTTAGACATCATTACTCTATTTAACTCAATTATCCTTTTTGATTATCAACAAGGGTTCGATTGATAAGTTAGATTCTAGTAGTAGTAGAACTAATTCTAGTTTTTTTATTAAGTTTTGGTTTATGGAGGATCTCTAACAGTTTGTGTTAGTGATGATAGTTCCTACTGCTTGATTGTAATGGCCCAAAGGAAAAATGTTCTTTGTCCAATTTTTCTTGGGTTCAGGGCCCTTTTCTTGCCTCCTTTAATCAGAAACATAATCTCCCTCTGCAAATTAGACATTACATACCAGTGATAATATACCCAATTATAATTATAATAATATTTTATTATTTTTAGCACTTTTATTAACATAACCATTAATAACTTTTAAAAATAGACCCGACAATGAGAATGTTAATGTTGGACATAATACATACATATTCCTACAACAAATACTAACAATAAAAAAAATTTACCTACCAAAATCCTCCTTTTAAAGAAGATATTAATGAGCTCTCCAAGGACCATCATCTCAAATTACCAATATGTGAATTTCTTTTGAAAATGGTTACTATATAGCTTTCAATGTGGTGATCACATTCTTCTCCTTACACTTGTAAATAAGAGACAAATGGCTTCCACTGCAGACATATCAATTATCCAAAACATGAAGTGTGATATCTACTAACTTGAGGTTTATCTCTTCCGATGATGTTGGAGAGGGAATACAATATATAAAATCACTGCCATTAATCTTATCAATATGCTAATCAGTGATCTATGCAACAAAAGAATGTAGAATTAGCATAGTGATCTTTCTGCATGAGAAGAGGATTTCATGGCTAAGATAAGATAAGAAAAAATTATTAATGTCCAATAAGAGACCAATGAGGTCTAAGGGACTATAAATAGTACAAAGGAAAAACACCAGCAAAGGGAGCACCAAATTGTGTCTGCAGAAAGAACATGAAAGAAAAACAAAAAAAGAACCAAGAAAAGGAATAACAACAACTAAAAACTCCTCACTTGTGAGAAGTAGTCCATAATGGGAAGGTGGGAATTAGAGCAATCAGGTACTTTGGAAGGTCACTATCAAGTGTGATCTCTGTGGAGTCTCACAAATCTGGTGTGAACCAAGATAGTATAGGGAGGCCGCTTCAATCCTCAAGTAGGGATTGTAGGACTCAAGAAAGAGGTGATCAGCTATGTAGGGTTCGATGTTCAGCACAGCTAGAGCTATATAGTGTGCTCTTGAAGTTGCCTAGTCTACTAAAGCTAGAGTGCAAGAGGGTGCTAGTCAATATATCTGAAGAATGAGGGAAGAGACTGACACTCTCTAAAAAAATAGTAGAATCTTCCTTGGATCTCAGAGTAAATGGGACATTGAAAAACAAAGTGAGACTCAGTCTCAACCTCCTTGAGGTGGCAAAGCCAAGAGATCCTATCCTCCCTGTCAATCTGGTGATCAGTCTAAATATGTAACCTATGAGATCCCACACTAAAAGATACCAGGGAGATGCAAAGAGTGTGAGTCCAATGATGAGTGAGATACTAGGAGCGTAAGATGATCCCATCCTAGATATCAAGGAAGTGCTCAACATAGAAGGCCATAAGCGAGCAGAGCCCACCTGGGGGATTCCTCCAGGTTGTGATAACATACTATCTATAGATGTCAAGTCTAACATGCTCATTCAACTCCCACTGAGGTGGAAGAAGATGGACTGGAGCATCTCAAGAAAAATAAAAGGGGGGAAGACAATCCAAACTAATACCAATCGAGCCTAAGAGGGCAAAGACCTGGGTGTACCAACAACGAGACCTATGTCTAGAGTCCAAACCTGCAACCTCCATAGAGGAACAATAAGCCAAGTAGGAATATCTATGACGACCATTGGAGGAATCAGCAAAGCTCTGGAGCTTGTGAAGAAGCCAAACTAAATCAAAGATGGTCCCCAATCTAAAAGGGTGAGAACCAAACTCTGCCAGAACGATGATGTATGGTGTGGACAGGTGACATCTAATAATACACTGAAGGAAAAGGGTTTGGACTCTCTCGAGAGAGGCCCAGTCAAACTCCAAGAGGGAGGGGCTCCAAACAATAGAGCCATACAAGATAGTCGGCTTAACCAGGGTGTCAAGAAGGGACTTCTTAGTCATGGTACCTTGGAAGTGGTGTCAAAAGCACTATTGCTCAAGAATAGTGAGGGAGTCGAGCTCCTTGTTGACTCTAGGCTGCATGGCTTGTCTCAAGCTAAACTAAGGTCCAGAAAACTTAACCCCCAAGTAAGTATATGAAGATGCAATCTCGATCTCAGTACCCTGGAAGTAAAAATGGAGGTGTGATTCCTCAAACAATTGAAGACCATAACCTAAGTCTTGCCCAGATTTACAACTAGCTCACGTGAGTTGTAGAAAGAGGCCAAGCCATCAAGGAACCACTCAAGACCATCGAGGGAATATGCTAGGAGGATCACATGACTAGCAAATAGAAGAATAGAGATCAACACCTAATGTAAGTGACAACCATCACCAAGGAGAGACCAATCATGGAGAAATGCCTCAAGCTCATCTATGTAGATGCCAAAGAGAGTGGCGGAGAGAGGGCAGCCTTGTTTCACCCTGATAGTGCTCTGGATAGCATAAGAGAAGCCCTGTGGAGTCCTAAATCTGCCCACACCACACTCTTATAACCTCATAATAGTCATAATAGTTGCAAGGAGAATCTCTAAGATCCTAATGTCCCTAAGACGCTAAAAGAGAGTCACCTAGGTAGGGTATAATTTAGTGGCTAATATTCGTAAATTGGCTAATTGTAGAATTTTTTGGCTAATAATTTAAGATTTGATACAACCTAAATCGCCATAGTTTTATAAAATTCAATTCTAGAATATTTAATATCGCTCAATAATTTTTTTTATTGAAAAATTTAAACTCAAATATTTGCCATAATATACATTAAATGAATAGATTTGAGTAACCTAAATATAATATATTATTGGAGAAATTAAATTGAACTGACCAATAATTATCATAATTATTAGTTAATTTAGGGATATATCACTAATATTTATTATTCACTATTGATTTAAAGTATATGTAACGATTCTCATAACATTCCACAAGGTAAAAAATTGTTTAATTTTGATTTGTAATATTCCATGGTGATTAATGAACTTCCTATTATTATTGAGATTCATCAATATTTTATACAAAAAAAAATTATGATTCAAAAATAATCGCCAAAATTAATCATATTTAGAATAAAAAATTGAGAGTTTTGCCAATATAAATAATTTTGTTTTTTTCAAAATAATGAAATATTTTCCAATATTTTATATCATTTTTCGGAGGTGGCTTTCTTAAAGTTTACCCTGCACCTGGGGAATAGAGTCGAAAGCTTTGTGAAAGTCAACAAAATAGAAATAAACTTTCACCGAGTGGTAGTGAGCTTCCTCAATGATGGCTTGTAAGGTGAAAATGTGATTAGTGGTCTAAAAATCTGTAAGAAACCTAGCTTGACCTCTAGCCTGGCAATGTCGCTAATCGAGCTCTCTAGATAGGATACCATTCAACACAGTTACATAGAGTTTAGCAAAGGTATGCCCAACCATGATGGTCTTGTAGCTCTCGAAGTTGGAAACTAACACATATTTGTGGATCAAATAGATAATATGTTCAAACCAAGAGTCAAGAAAGCTAACACAAACCACTCAATTAAAGAACACTATAAGAAAGGGACCCAAGCTAGTGATACCTAACTTGAAGAATTCAGCTTGGAATCATTCGTCATCTAGAGTTATGCTGCTATTCATATCTCTAATTTCCTCACAAATGTGGGAAAAGGAGAAGAGGTGACAATAGACGGGGGAGAGGATGAGATGGAGAGGGGGCTGGCTAGGAATATCGTAAAGGGTGGAGGTGTGGGAGGCAAGGGAGTGAATGTCCAAAGTTGGGGGGGGTGGGGGGGGGAATCGCAAGGAAACATAGTGTGCCAAAAGAGCTTAGTAGACTAGAAGAACATGGCACAAAGAGATCTACACTATACTAAAGTGAACTTTTATTTCTTATGGCGAAGAAAGCAATGGTAGTCAAGCTTTAATTAAGTGGAACAGGAGGAAGAAGTGGGTGGAGTAGAGTGAAGCATGTGGTAAAAGGATTTTCAATCCTCATCGAACCACTAGTTTATAGGGAAAAACCTATGAGTGAGACAAGGGGTGAGTGAGGAGGTGTAGTGGGGAATGGAGAGAAGGGAACACTCACACAAGGCAGACGTAAGTGAGTGGAACATGGAGCTGACGTCCTCAGAGTTGGAGAAGTGATATGAGGTGAAGGATGAAGAGCTTCGCGTTGCCATCGATGAAGCTAAAGGAAGTTTGAGCGTGGGGGGGTGGGGGGGGGAGGGGGGAGGTCGCTAAAAGATGAGGAGTAAGAAGAAGTAGATAAGCAAGGGAGAGGGGGTGATAGGGGTCCCTGAAGGGTGATGCTAAGGAGGGCATGGTCAGCCAAAGGAAGGCAAGAGATGGTAAAGAGGAAAATGAGAGGGATGAAGGAGGTCGTAGAGAGAACGTAGTCCACAATGCTAGCACCACCACCATGTGGACAACAAGAGAAGAGTTTGGAGCCAAGAAAAAAAGAGAGAGCCCATTCAAAATCACTAAGTTAGATGATTCACAAAGCTGAAGTAAATTTTTACCATACCTAGTGAAGGGACCCTGACGATCCTCGAAGAGCATATGCAAACCCACAGAACTAGGATCAGAAGTAGTCATACACATGGGATCATCCCTATGATTATGGAGGGGAGGCTATAGATCTCTAGTATATGCATTAAAGTCTCCCAAAATGATGATGTTCCCCATGGAAAAATATCTGGTAATGTGCTGAAGAAGGTCCTCATAGGGGTCCCCACCCTTAATGTTATGGATTGCATAGTACAAAGATGCTAGCAAGAAGTAGTATACAATGATATAGGTATCTCTTTAAAGAAAGATCGCCTAATCAACGTGAATCCACATGAACCTAGCATAGCTATTAGAGTGAACCAAGAAAATAGTACTGAAAAGTTAGTCCCGAATGAGATAGGCGACCCCACCAGAACCTCTGACCCCACAAGAGCACCAGACCTCATCTCTAAAAGAGAACCACTGATAGCCAATAATATTGGGAAGAGGACGCATGGGATTTGCATGTGTCTTTGTAATAAAAAGAAGGTCGGCAAAATCAATAGCGTCGTTAAGTAAGCCAGACATAGACCAGAGGATACCATTACTATTCCAGCAGTTGAGGCACAAAGAGCCTGTGCTCAACTACCACTGAGCTCATAATTTGGCCTTAGAAACCCAACCTATAGGAAAGGTGTCACAAATTACTGCTTTAAAATTTATGATGATTGCATATTTACCCTCTTTTTTAGCTACCACCACGAGGGTACCAGCTTGGTTGAGTTCTGCCACCTATGATCAGGTGAGGTCCTCATATAGGCAGGTCTTAGGGTAAAGAAACAATAACTTTCTCTTTTCCCTAAGAGCCCATGCCCTATCAAAGAGGGAGAGGAACCAGATGAAGAGAGTTCCATCTAGGCCTAACCAACACCTATCAAGAGTGATGTCTAAAATGTCTAGTTGATCCTTGAAGAAAGAGTATCCAACAGTCAAGGGATCATCAATAAAGGGGAGACCACAGACTCGCAGGTTTAGTTCATGAGTCTGGCTAACCTGTTCATTGTCCATCTTCCCCTGTACTAACTTCTCAACACTTGAAAGGGGAGCCTTAGTCGTAGAGCTGCATAAAGAAGCCCAAGACTTCACCTTCAATTCAGTCTCCATTAATAGTGAAGAATGCCTATCCACAATCTCTCATTGTTTCTCTTTGATAGTATCTAACTCCTTGATCTGCATGGTAGTCGAGTCTAGATTACCCTTGAGGCTTGTATTTTTAGCAACTAGAGATTGCACAATATCTCGTAGATTGTGGTTCTCAGATTCCAACAAAGCCAATCATTCTATGATTTTATTATAGAGCAAAGTTGACTGAGCAACAATATTTTGTAGGATAATATTAGCAGACTCCACTATAATCAAGTAATCAACGAGTTGTTGGAGTGTAATTGGATCAGATAAGGATGACATAGCTCAAAAGTTCACAACTTTACTATAGACTAGACATTCTATCAAACACCTATCACAATGCCACCAAATGCCTCGACACAACTGTGAATAGAAGCATAGTTCACTAGTCAAACATTATGTCGAACAGTTCACATGCAACTGCTACCTTATCCCCCAACCTATGTGTTATGGCACCCATGTTTTAAAGGCAACAAGGGCATAACGCGAAATTCTATAGAGCAATATATAGTAATTTTTCAAACAATTCACATGCAAACTATTACCACAACCTGCACTAACTATTGGAAACCTCGCTCCTATAGAAAACACAACCCATGAAAATGACTAAGAAACTACACAAGAGGAGAGAAACAAACAATATAGTTTTGAAAGATCATATTTCTCTATCTTTGCTCATGGCATTAAGGCATCATGGCTTTTGGCATCATTAGCAATGTTGTTAATGCATGCTTTCAAGTTTTGTAAATGTAGGTATTTACAGGAGATTCTAGAGCCTCTCATTTAAAACATGACAACACAATAGTCCATGGCCCTGCACACAAATATGGTCCACAATAGTCCATAGCCCTACACTGTGAATTGGAACGAAGGAATAGAACCTTTGAGACATTGGAGCCTAAGCAAATGAATAGAGTTGTGCTAAAGCTTTGAAGAGCTTAATAGAAGCAAATGAACGTTGACCTTGATTTGAGTCACCACACTAAATACAAGTGAACAATATAAAGCTATTTATAGCGGCCTTGACAAAAATCAATAAAGATGCTTCTACAATGAAAATCCTTTGAAGGACGCTCTGTGAAGAAATACCTTTCCAAGTGTCTTTACTCTATGACTAGCATTTTTTAGAACAAGAAACATCTACAAGTTGACAGAAATAATGTCAAAAAGGAAATTGATTGATGGTTCCTTGCTCAATACAAGTGTAGATCCAACCTAATCTAATGACTGATTCATAGGAAAGAAATGTGACCTAATGCAAAATGAAACTCAGAAGCTCACGAGTATATAACTTCCAATGATGTGTCAATTTTTTAAGGAAATTTGTCTACCCTACTCCATGTTTATGGTTAGAAATATTACAGTGATTACGAATTCTAGGCCCTCACATAACATAGTCATTTGTCAAGTTGTATATTGACTTCCACAATCTTATTGATTTTTGGACAACTTCTTCAATTTTATTTTGTAAAATGCTAAAGGCTATATACTTTGGTGCAAACTTGCCCCCATGTTTCTTGTCAGCCTTAGCAGTTTGTCCTCTAGTCAATTCTGGCATCACTTGTGCCAGTGTGGATTCTCTTATTTCTTTTTCCATTTTCAAGCAATAATGCCACTTATTTTCAATAATTTCATACAAATCTTTGGGCATAGTGTTATCTAATTCAAGAGGTGTATTCTTGAATTCTCCCATCATGGCATATACTGATTCCTCTATCTTATTTTGATCTTCTCTACTTAATTTATTGAAATTAATACTTTTCAGATCGGAGAAGTCTACATTCTTAACATTTTCACAAATTTTATCAATATGTGACTTGCGAGGATGACTTACCACTCTAAACTAGCTGATGTCCTCTAATTCTATTCTTTCCTCATCTTCAAATTCTAGTTGTGCAATGTATTTTCTTCTTGGTTTCTTTTGCACTGCGCCAGTCTGCTCAATAGCCTTATTTTTCTCTTTCACTTGCTCCTTGGCCTTTTGAGTTAAGGCCCTTGTAGTGGCTCTTGTCATTGGTGCTAGCTTGGCTTGGGTTGTCTCAGCAACTTTCTTGGCTTTGGGTTGGGCTGTGGGCTGAGTTTTAGCCTTTCTTTTCTTACACTCGGCTTGTGAAGGTGCTTCCTCGACTTCTTCTTCCTTAACACCTTCTTCCTGTTCTTCATCTTTACCTAAGCCTCGTGTCAATTCCAATGGGCCTTGCCCCTGTTCATCTTCTTCATCATCATCTTCTTCATCATCATCTTCTTCCTCATCTACATCCTCTGCTCCTTCAATACTTTCACAAAATTTCTTCTTTATCTTCTTCACTAGTTTGTCTTTCTTTTTTAAGGTGGAAGTTGTTTTCAATTCCATATCTACCTTGGAACACACACCATCATATGTTCCAAAGTGAGGTGCCTCCTTATCAATTTCTTCTACAAGCAATGTTGTGATTTTTGTTGATGCTTCATCAACATCTACCTCATAACCTAGAGGTCTTAGCCTTCTCACCCTTGGAACTATTGCTTGGATATAAGTGTAATCAATATCAACTAAGAAATAGATATCATTGATGTGTTGTTCCACTAGGGAAACTAGTATCCTCAGTCTTTGCTTCATGGATTTCCTGAAATCCTCAAAGTAACTAGTCATAAGAGAGTCAAAGTTGTCTCCCATTTGCTCAATATACTCATTAATTTGAGTAATGGTTGACTTATCTAATTTCCAATTAACTTTTCCGAAAGAAGGAAACTCTTCCAAAACATAGAAAAATATGCAGACAAGGACTGAATCAAACTCACATTGAGCACCTTTTGATCTTCTGATTGCTCCCAGATTCTCCATGATTTGTTGCAACAACAATTTTGCTAGATCATATGTATGATCTTTCTTGACAAGCTTATATGCCACATCCACAGCAATAAATGGTACACTATTCAATCTTCTTGATTAATAGAACTTGTGAGAAATGATTCTCACAACAAAGTCCACAAGGGGAGTTGTGATTGTGTCAATGGTCATGCCCCTTTTATTCCATTTAGCCTCAGTGTTCTTTTCAATAGCTTCCTTTGAATCACTACGTAGGGTCTTGTGTCGATCTAGGGTTGGAAAACCTATAACCCAATGCACTATCCTCTTCATTATTTTGATAGGTCCACCTTCCAACCATAAACAACCATTGTGTATCTTGCTTAGAACAATTCTTATCCATTCCATTTTAAAACCTGTGAGGTAAACTAGGGCAATGGTTAAACCCTTATTCACAACTATTTGAAATTCATTGTTAAGCACTAGATTTTTGCACTGTTTATCATATGCTTGAAAATTCTCAAGATCTCCTATTGCACCTATCTTACAATTGTAACACTTTCTCACATCTTGCACCATTACGACTTTGGGTGGAATAATAGAGAGTGCACTGGTAGGGTCATCCTTATAGGAAACTTCTAGAATTAGCCTAAACTCTAGTTGTTTGACCTCATTACTAACCAACTAAACCTCGTGATGTTCCTTTTCCTTGGGGTTTTTAGAACTAGATGCCATTTTGTAAATCTAGGGTTTCAAAAGACATAAAACTTTAAAACTATGCAACTCGACACTTGAAGAATACCTTAAATCAATGAAATCTATGCTTGATCTATGTTGGAATCCATGCAAAAGGCTTCGATGTTGCTCTTCAATCACTTCTGCGCTCTTCTTGTTCTTGGTCTATGTTCAAAATGACAAGAAATGATCAATAATTTGACCTTATACTCTTTCTAAACCTAACAACTGTATGCTTGGCTCCTTAAGATTTCAACATAACTCAACTATCAACTTGGTCGTAACTAACTACTCGACATGCACTAGAACTTTACTTGGCATCTAAGGACAACTCGGCAACACTGGTGAAAAGCTTGAATTTTAGCTTTTGCATCTCTAATCATGTTTATTTCTTCTTTTGCAGTGCTTGTTTTTCTTGGAACTGATGTATGATGTAGCTTTGTAGATCAGTCGCATACATCTATTCATGCTTAGTTAGATGAAGTGTGACCACTTGACCTATTAGGTGAAGTGATCCCTTCATTTAATGAGGTACATTCCTCTTTCTTCTATTAAGTCTTGTTTATTTGTCCTCTAATGTGTTCCACATCAACCTTCTCTTTTCCTTTATTTACTTCTAACTTGGGTGCCTTTGACTTTGTTGGGCAATTCCTGCTGATATGGCCAGTCTTCAAGAAACTGAAACATGTGGTTTGACTTAGCCATCTACTATAGTTCCCTCTGAAATGTGTCCTTATGTAGTTTTTAGGAATGTGTCCATACTCTTGACAATAATGATAGCTATACCTAGTATTATAGTCCCAATTGCAGTGATGACCATGGTTACCTTCTCTTGTTGCCTGATTTGATGACCACATAGGCTTTGATCTGCACTCAAAAGCTCTATGTCCATACTTCTTGCAATTGTAGCATTGAACTTCAAATTTTGGTGTCCTAATAGTCCTAGTCCTACATTCATGTGCTTGATGTCCTTTCCTTTTACACTTATGATAGTAGCTTGCATTCTTCGGCTTATCATGTTGATTTTTCTTCTTACTCCTACATACATTAGCAGTGTATCCCATTTTACAACATAAATGACAAGGAGGTTTAGTGTTCTTACCTTTAATAGTCCTTTCTTCTGCAGTCTTGGACGATTCTCCTTTTTCAGTGCTAATGTAACCAAGTCTTGAAGTATCATTACTTGCCCTTGGTGATTTCAATAGCTGCTCAAAGTACTTGATATCCTCATTGGGTTTGTTGAAACTTTTTGCAACTTTCTTCCCTCTTTTCAGGTCATTTTGCAGTTGTTCATTCCGTATCTTTAGTGTAGAGATCTCAATGTCCTTCATATTTAGCTCATGATGTGCATTCATCATTTGTCTTAAGGTATCTAGTTGTATATTTGAGATTCTTTCAAATTCAATTGTCTTTTCCTCTAGTCTATTGGTAAAATTTCTCCTGTCATCTTATAGCATGGCCTTGTCTTCAATGGCTGTTTTCTTCTATTCAGTTACTTCACAAAGCATTATGGCTTGTGTTTCTTGTTCAATCTTGAGTATTTAGATTTCTTCTGCTTTAGTTATGTTCTTCTCCATCAATTCTTCTATTTTTGCATCAAACTCTTTGGAATCTCCATTGGAAAACACTTTTATGGTATCAATCTCATTGTACTGTATGTCATTTTCAGCTATGGCTATGTCCTTCCTTCTTTTCAAGGATTTTCTCAATTCCTCTCTGGCTTCCTCCAAGTTGTGTAGGATGAGGTGCACATCAATCACCTGATTCTCTATGATCTTCCCAAGTTTGAAGACTTCCATCTTCAAATCTTTTCTCTATGTTGTTAGGCTTTTCCTTTTGAGAACCTTGCTCTGATACCAATTGTTGGAATACTCAAATGGGAAGAATACTTCTGAGAGGGGGGTGAATCAGAAGTATCACACCTTTATCCTTAAAAACTTTTAACTAAAAATAAACTTCATGCATGTAATCATATCAAACAATCATAAAGTAAACACATGCATCACAACATATAGCACCAAATTTGGTAACCCAGAAACCCTCCAAAATGAAAAGGTAAAACTAGGGTGGGGATGATACCCACAAAATTACTATAGCAATAATGTTTGACCACTTCTAATGGTCTACCCTATTAAAGGCCTGCCTTGTTAAAGGCTTTACACTGTATCAATAGTGACTTGTTTAAAGGATTTATAAACACTTTACATGAAATGTCACCCTGTTAAAGGATTTTATCACTTCTTCAAAGGATCTACAACCTAGCTGTTAAGATAACCTATCAACATAGGATTTTTCTTCTAATACAATTGCTAGAGAGTATTAGACTAAATAAACTTGATTGCTTACAATCCTTGATTGCTAAATTCAGGCACTTGCTCTACTCATTTTGATCTTGATCCTTTGAGATCTAATATCTATTCAATGCCCTTGCTCTGTTCTAATCAACTAAATACTACAATGTTGCTCTATTCCTCTAAATCCTTTCACACTTCCCTCTAAATTTCACTATAGTTTACCCTTACACTACTCTCATCCACACATACAATGGGGTTTCATCCTCCTTTAAAGGATATCAAAGACTTAGGCTTAGGTATGGATCTATGATCCATATTGAATCTTTAATTCCCGCTCATTCTTTGCACTTTTCTTATTGGTTGCATGCCTTCTCCATTTTTCTTATTGGCTACATGTTGATTGCATAGGAAATATAAAAGACTCATTCTAATCTTTAATATCCTTTGAGATTCTTCTATATCGGCCCAAAAATGGTTTAAATCTGAGTTTGTGAAGGCACAAACTCATATGTTGATTCTATGTTACTTCACACATACTAGATTACTGGTGCTCGACATCAACTATGACTCGGCACCTACGTATCACTCAGCTCATATGGTTCACTCGACACTTGAAGATTTCTTAGCACCTGAAGATCACTCGGCACCTATTGGAATTTTGACTCGACACATACTATAGCTCAATGTATATATATAGTGTACTCAGCTTCTATATGAAAATTGGTTAAGTGTGTTGACACCCAATTGTCAAAACCAATCTAAGACCAACATTTTAACTGCACAGTTATATGTGATGGAGCAGATATAGAGGCGAATGAGGATAGATTGACATCTCAACTAAGCATACATTGGAGGAGGAATTATTATGCATCTAGACTTGAGGATTTGACACTCGTAGATAATTTTTTGATGATGGTCTTTGGTAGAGAGGAGACGCAGGTTTTCTTATTTGAGTTTTCACATGTTATTAATGAATCACCTATATATCATAGAAAAAAATATTTATTTTATTTTATAGAACACTCTACATTCATATGTGAACAATATGCAATGCAGGATGAAGGAGGCAGAATGAGATCACCACACCATACTCATTTTGCTAGAAACGTGCAAGCTCAGAAACAAGAATTGGTCTGAGGTAAAAAAAATTAAGTATTATTTAAAATATAATAATATATCATCTTTTAAATATTATTTCTTAATTGCTATGACATTAGCAATACAAAGTTTCCTCAACCAATCTACTAAATCCTCACACACAAGACCTTTCAATGGTAAAAACTCTCATGTTGACTTTGGTATCCATATAAATATGTGGATGAAAGGGTGTGACTAGATACCAACATGGTTTTTCATTATACCTAATCTCAATTTGACAATTGTAATTGCTTAATTACACAACAGAAATCTCCATTATAACAACACTAATAACTACCTATGTGGGCATTGACCATATTTATACAAGTTTATATTTTGAAATTTATTATGAATGAACATATACATGTGCTCAATATTAATGAATATGCTTGTCTTGTTTATTGTAAATATGCAGAAAAAATTTGGTGTTATAGAGTTTATAAATGTATCTAATACTATTGATATTCAAGGCAGGGAAGAGGTAACATTTTTATATTTTCTTTCAATTAAATTTCATCACTATGTCATAACATTTTATGTTTTTTCTTCCTAGAAATTGTCACAGTTGTCTCATCAGTGGCGTTGCCTCCTACGAGTATGGGACATGCATATGAGGTCATAATATGCATTTGTTCTATATACCAAATATCTTATCTAAAAATAATATGAAAATAACCTCATATGCATGTCTAATACACTTGAAATCTAAAGCAAAAAATAATTGCTCCTCGAATGATAGGTTTCTCAAGGCGATGAATTTATGATTTTTAACCATAGAAATCGAGAATTTTTGGCTAAAAAATTAAAAAAATTGGCACAAAAATTAAGATATTTGGCATGGAAATTAAGTCTTTTTGCATGAAAATTGACAATTTAGCATGAAAACCAATGCAGTTTAACATAAAAACTGAGATATTTTGGTATGGAAACTGAGAAATGTTGGTGTGGCAACCGAGATGATTCATCTTTGCTTGAACTTTTAGCTCTTTTTTTACCTACCTATGGTTTTGTGGTTCTAACTTGTTCAACCAGACTCTATTTTTCACAAATGAGATATTGTCAAAAAGTTGATTCCGAGCTCGTTGTGATGTTGTAGTTTATTTGGACTTCTAATGTTGTTTGGTTGCTAGTTTATGCAGTCAAAGTCAGAGGTTCTATTTTGCACTCTAGGAGACATATCATGAGACATTCTATTTTCCAGATTCTTCTCTAGGCACATCTCATTCATTTTTTTGCTTCTTTGCATTATGATGGATATCTAGGTTGTTTCAGGTCTGGAGATCAATTTTGTTGCTTCAGATGATTTTTCATGGGTTGTATTATCTTGTCTTAGTCTTATGTCTCTTTTGATCTTTGTTGATATCCTTTAGTAGTATTTTTGCAAATGCACTAAGATAAAGTGTCACTCTATTGCATTTCTAGATTTTACAAATCTTTGTGTTTTGTTGTACTCACACTACACTATAAAGTGTCTTGGGGGGTTTCATATTGGCCATATTTGCCATCTTCCTTTGTCAAGTGAGTTTTCCTTCCACAACATTAACCTCATGATGTGTCGATGACACATGCCTGTTAGACTAACCACCAATGTTCCCCTTCGGCTTAACCACCTCCTGTGTTCTATAAGTCTAGTGGTTGTATCAAGCATTAACAGGTCAATTTTTTGGTGCAACGACAACTCTATCTTGTAACAATGTCATCATAGGTGTTTGTATTTTTTTTGCACTCTCAATGTTCCTGGGTCTTCTTTTTGTCAGAAATATTGCATTTAGTTTCAGTGTTTGTTTTACTTTTCGGCATTATAGGGGGGCTATGTTGGTTCTATTGTTTTCTTAGTTCGATAGAGTGAGTTATGTATTTAGTATTTGATGTACTAGGTGATTGCAATGGTTGGATAGTTATGCATTTTAGTGAGATGAATAATTTACCATATAGACATTCTTTCATTCATATTTTTTGAGGCCATGAAGATACCTTCCATTTTTTATTGATTAGTTCTTCAAACTTAGTCTTCTCTACCGGGTCATCTTCTATAGAAGGGAGGTTCTTTAGACCAATAATTTGGCAGTGTTTGCAGCTTCATGCTTCAATGGTGTTCTTCGTGATCATCTTTGGTTCCTATCTTCTACAACATTCCCTAGTTTAGAGGCTTCTTCAGTCATTCACTAGTTCTTTCAACATTATTTCCATCTCTTTTTGGAGTAGGGTTTTTTCCATGTGGTTTTCTCTATTTCTTCTCTTTTCAGAGATTTGGCTGTGCTAGGTACCTCATCAGGCTTTGTTGTCGGGACCCAGATTTACTTTCAGTAGTAGTTTCTAGATTTTTGGCTACTCCCTAATTTTATCTTAAGGGGGGGTGTTAGAGTAATAAAGTATTTCCTTATTAATTAAATCATTTTGAGTTAATTATTAAGTCTCTAATTATTTCTAGTTTACTTAAGCTAAACTTTAGGCATATATTAACTAATTTTTTTATTAATTATTATCAGGAAACCAAGGTTAGATTTATGTTAGGGTTTTGATTTCCTTTATAAGGATTGATATCTTTGTAATAATTCATTCAATATAATTGCAATTTCATTTTTGCACATCATGAATGTCTCATTTGTGGATCTGAGAATTACAGTCTCCATAGCTTTTGCTTCTATCTTTCTATGATAGGTGTTTGCATGTAAGAGATTCTTGGGAGATGTGGGGTTGATCTTTCATCAACTTCAACAATTTACTTGGCCAACTAGAGTTAACAAAGAAGAAGATTTGATCCCAAGATGAATGGTTTGGAAGATATCTAACCTTTTGGCATTAAGAAAGAAACCAATGCCAAATCAAAACAAAATTGGATCTCTCAAAACTAAGATAGGTTATTGTAGGCCTCAACAACACGATCTTGTAGCACCTAACCATTCATAAATACCTCACACTAACTCTGAGATATACCTTCCTAGATATCATCCCAATGTTGCTTACTAACCCTTAGGAATAGTTCTATCTAGTATGCTCAAGAATGTTCAAGGGACTCCATGGCCAAAACAAAGTTGCCACTACCATTTACTTGGCCAACTAGAGTTCACAAAGAAGAAGATTTGATCCCATGATGAACGGTTTGAAAGATATCTAACCTTGCTAATTTGAATTGAGCAACAACACAACTTTTGGCATTAAGGATGACAAATCAAAATGAATTTGGACCTCCCAAAATTGAGATGGGTTATTCTAGGCCTCAACAACATGATGATGTATCACCTAACCATTTTTTTGATATCTCACACAAGCTCTGAAATATATCCGCTCAAATATTACTTCACAATGTTTCTTAGTGACCTTTAGGGACACTTACATCTAGTCTTCTCAAGAATGTTAGAGGGACTCCATAGCCAAAATAAGGTTGGCACTAGAGTTTACCTGATCAACCAAAGTTAACGAAGAAGACAATTCAATCCCAAGATGAATGATTTGAAAGATATCCAACCTTGCTCATTTGAACTAAGCAACATTTAATTTTTTTGCATTAAGTGAGAAAGGGATGTCAAATCAAAATGAAATTGGATCTCTCAAACTTGAGATATGTTATTGTAGGCCTCAATAACATGATCTTGTAGCACCTAACCATTCATTAATACCTCACACTAACTCTTAGATATGCCTTCTCAAATATCCTCCCAGTGTTTCTCACTACCCCTTAGGAATACTTTCATCTAGTGTGCTTGATAAAGTTTGAGGGACTCTGTGACCGAAATGAAGTTGACACTACCATTCACTTGGCTAACTAGAGTTAACAAAGAAGATGATTCGATCCCAAGATGGACTATTTGAAAGATATCCAATCTTTCTCACTTGAATTGTGCAACATTGTAACTTTTGGCATTTGTGGGGGGGGTGGGTTTTGGGGGTTAGGGATTAGGGGTTAGGTAGATAAAAGTAAGGGGTTAGAGAAAGGTTGGATAAGAGAGAGGGAGGGCTTAGGAGTTAAATAGAGAGAGAGAGAGAGAGAGAGAGAGAGAGAGAGAGAGAGAGAGAGATGAGTTAGGGGTAAGTGAGAGAGGGAGGTTAGGGGTTGGAGAGTTAGGGTTAGGAGTTAGATAGAGAAAAAGGTAGCTTAGGGGTTTGAGAGAGAGAGAGAGAGAGAGAGAGAGAGAGAGAGAGAGAGAGAGAGAGAGAGAGAGAGAGAGAGAGAGAGAGAGAGAGAGAGAGAGAGAGAGAGAGAGAGGAGTTAGCTAGGAGGGAGAAGGGTTATGAGTTAGAGGGAGTGGATGTTAGGGGTTACAGAGAGATAGAAAGAGAGGTTATGAATAAATGTGATACATACAAAAATAGAATAGAAATATTTAATTATATATCAATTTAGTTATATATGTATTAATGTTATACATACAGATATATGTATGTATGTATGTATGTATGTATGTATACATGTGTGTATGTATGTATGTATGTATGTATGTAAAACATTAAGATTAACATAACCTGGTCAGGTTATTGCTATCAATGTAATCGTAGTGGATTATGTGAATGCAATATTTCCAATTCGGTCAATCATAACCCAATCGAGTTTTTTCTAGAAGAATAACCTAATCAGGTTATTTGTAAAGCTAAAATCTGATTAGTTTACAACTTGGTAATAGACCAAAGGCTTGGGAGCTAATCTTCCCTCCAATTTTATTCCTTTAGAGATTTTTTCATCTTCTAAGATGAACTCTCATATTTTCCTTCATTAGGTTTCCGAACGATAAAGTGGGTATCTTTGAAACCATCATCATAATTGTATACCTCTTCTTAGCTTTCTAACTATACAATTTTTTCCTATTTTGGACAACATTAACATTGTAAATGCTAATTAGTTTTGCCATTGTCTTCATAGTCTTCATAGATATATATCTAAATTTTTGAAGTAATTGTTAATATACTGAACCAAAGAAAAATAAATTAGACATTATTTTTCTACACTTTGTTCTATATGCTTTTTTATTATAAATAATTTTCTATTATTTTGATGCAATTTATGTCCGATACAGGAATACGTACCAAAATTTATACCACTCTTAACTATCATCATACCAAAGGGCTTTGTGAAATGTTGAATATAACTGTCTTTTGTGTTGCGCATAGAAATAGCTATGTTATGCTTTCTAAAAAAATTAGGAACTATTTTTTGTGTGTATAGGTTTTGACCCACTTAATCAATTTATATTAGGATTTACAAGAGAGAAATAACAATTAGATGCAAATATAGTCAATATCAAAAAATAATAAATCACACAGAAGAGAAATAAGACACAAAGATTAAATGTGGTTCACCCAATCTGTAGAATACATCCACCAAAAAACATGTTGTTTATTCTTATTATATAGTAATTACTACATGATTATGTAGTATGTAATCCCTTACAACTCAATAAAGTTGCAAGAAGCTACAATCTCATCAAACATCATGAAATGCCTAACCCTAAGCCATTTTATACAAGTTTTTTTTTCACTTTAAAAATAGTGCTAGATAATTTTGACAAGTTAACATTAAAACCCTTGATGAGTCAACCTTGGCAAATGGAAATGTGTGCAATACTTCCTTGAACAGATAATTATCCCTCCATGGACATCCCAATTCTTTCATGAAGAATTGAAGTCATATCATCTCCTTGTATGCCTATGTAGCAACAACATACTTTGCCTTTGTGATGAATAAAGTATTCACCTTCGATAATCGATAAACCTAGCTCATTGTTGTCCCACCAATAGTAAATACTTAACTTGTAGTACTTTTCCTACTACCATGATCCCCTGCCAAATTAGAGTCAACATATCCTTGTAAATTGGTAATAGAGCCCCTAAAATACAAATATTTACTAGAAGTTCCTCTCAAATAGATGAGAATCCATTTGACTGCATTACAATGCTCAATCCTAGGATGACTCATATACCTACTAACAACTCCCACTGGATGTGCAATATTTCCCCTAGTACATACCATGGCATACATTAAGCTCCCTACATTTGAAGCATAAGGTACCTTGGACATCTTATCCTACTCTTCTTGTGTCTTTGGACACATCTCCTTTGTTAATTTTAAATGACTAGACAAAGTTGTGCTGATAACTTTCACATTCTCCATAGAGAAACATTGCAATATAATCAACCTGAGATAATGTCAATTTTGTGTTCTTCCTATCTCCGCAAATTTTCCTACCAAGGATTTATTTTTCTGTTTCCAAATCTTTCATAGCAAATGAATGTTTTGACTATTGTTTTAACCCCTTAATATGATCCATGTTAGACCCACCTACAAGCATAACATCAACATATAAATATAAAATAATGTAGTTGGCATTATCCAACCTTTTAAAATAAATACAATGATCCAAATGATACCTAGTGTGTCCATGTTCATGAATAAAACTGTCAAATCAAAGATAACATTGCTGAGGTGCTTGCCTCAAGCCATATAAACTTTTTTTTTTTTCAATTTACATTCTAAATTCTCCTTACCTTTGACCTCAAATCGCAATGGTTGCCTCATACATATCTCTTCATCAAAATCACTTTGAACAAATTTTAACATCAAGTTGCCTCAAATAAAAATCTTCAATAGCCAAAATACTTAAAATAATGCAAATGGAAGTCATTTTAACAACATAAGAAAATATCTTCTCAAAATCAATTCCCTTCTTATGTGTAAATCCTTTTACAAATAATTTTGTTTTAAATCTTTTCTCACCTTTGTCCTCTTCTTTCAACCTATAAACTCATTTATTCTGTAAAGCCCTTTTACATGCAGGTAACTTACATAAATCTCACGTCTATTTTTTCAGCAAGGAGTCCATTTCTTCTGTCATTGTAGACTCCAAGTAAATATTTATATCCACCTACATAGCTTCATCATAACATTCAAGTTCATGAACATCAGTTAGTAAAATAAAATGCAAAGAGGGAGAAAATATATTTGGAGGTCTACTTAGCCTTTTTGACTCTCTAACATTCACTAGGGTGTGTGGCATTTGTTGTTGCGGAGCATAAGAGACTATTGGAACATAATCCTTTTGAGTATTATCCTACACTACATAATCATTTTCTTTCTTGTCATGTTGCTGCAACAAATCTTTGTACAACACTTTCTCCTTAAATATGATATCCCTGCTTCTTACAATTTTATGATTCTCAAAATCCCAAAGTCTTTAACCAAATTCATCAATTCCATATCCAACAACTATACAATTCTTAGATTTAGCTTCCATCTTGGGTCCATTTTCAGAATCTATATGTGTAAGTGCTTCACAACTGAAGGTTTTGAGAAAAGAATAATGCACCTTCTTATCAATCTATGCTTCCTCTAAAACACCACAACCGAAAAGAGTAGAGGGACATCTATTGATCAAATACACAGCAATATTGACACTCTTTGTCCACATGTTCAAGGGAAGTCCAACATGCAACCTCATAGTCCTTGCATACTCCATTATTGTCATGTTCATGCATTCAGCCACTCCATTTCATTTTTTTGTCCTTGGAATAGTTTTCTGCCTATAAATACCATTAGTGGCACAATAACTCTTAAATTTCTTGTTGCAATACTCACCACTGTTATCAGATCTAAGACATTTTAGCATTTTACCATCCTCGCTCTCAACCAAGCATCTTCATTTCTTAAAAGATACAAATACATCAGATTTTTGAATAAGGAAATAAACATATTTTTCTAGTTGTGTCATCAATGATATAACATAAAAATGAGAGCCACCAAGAGAAGATACTTGAGATGATCCTTGTGCATCTATATGTATGATCTCTAATTTCTTATTTTTCTTATCATTCCTAATCTTCAAAAAACTTACTCTTTTTTGTTTTTCATACACACAATTTTCACAGAAATCCATATTGACACATTTTAGACCTAGTGAATTTTTTTTGAATGAAGTAATTTCGTACCTTTCTCACTCATGTGCTCGGGTATGTTGTGCCATAGTGTTGTATTAGAATCTACAACATTTGGTTTTTCTCCCTGGTCAACTACAACAATTGTTCTTGAACATTCATTTTTCTCTAAAAGAACTAAAGTATAAGAAACAATATGACATTTACAAAGATATAATGTGACTACTTTCACACCTTTTGCTACTACTAAGGAACCTTTTGAAACCTTTCCAATTTTTATCATTAAGTATAATTGTACAACCCTCATCACCCAGTTGCCTTGCTAAAGTTAAATTCCTACTCAACCTTGAAACATGTCTTACCTCTTGTAGTAGCAAATGATTCCTATTCTGCAAATTAATCTTAATTTTCCATTTTCCAACAATTTGACAGCATGCATTATCTCCCAATTGAACAAGCCCAAAATCCCCTTGGACATAATCAAGAAAATAACCTCTATGGGGATTAGCATGCAATAAAGCCCTTGAATATAAAACCAATAAATCATCAACACTTTCTAAAGAAAGAAGCAAACCATCCTCTTCAGATTTAGTATTTACCTCATTTTCCTTTTTTTTCCCTTCTTATTTGTCTTCTTCATTTTTATTTCAAATCCAACAATCTTTCTTCATATGCCCTAGTTTCCCACAATACGAACAATCTCTTGGTCCTATTGATTAAAACATCTCTCCCTTTGATTTTCCTTTGGATTTTCCACAATTTCCAAAATTATTTCCTCTCACTCATTATGTCGTTGTTTTGTGCATTTAGGACACTTTTTGATGTAGATTCACCTAATATTTTCCGAGTTTCCTCGCTTAGAATAACACCAACCACATCAACAAATTTTAGTGTATTAGATCTAGAAGTAGAATTACTCACAACCATTACCAAGCCATTCCAACTTCCAAGAAAAGAACACAAAATCAAGAGAGCTCTAATTTTGTTATCAAAACTAACATTTACAAAACATAATTGACTAGTAATCATGTTGAACTCATTTAAATGATCTACAACAAACCCACCTTCCATCTTCATTTTAAATAAATGCTTCATGAGAAATACCTTATTTGAAGTGGAGGGTTTTTTCATATAGCTTTGTTAGGGTTTGCATCAACTCTTCAGTCATCTTTGCTTTTATAATATTATATGTCACTGATTGCACAAGGAATAAATAAATACTTCCACATGCCTTTCTATCCAAAATATCCAATTCTTCATCTGACATAGTCATCGATTTCTTGGATTCTCCTTGAAACGGCTACCACAAATCCTTTTGACAAAGATATTCCTCCATTTTCATTTTTCATAACTAAAAGCTCTTCCCACTAAACTTCTTAACCTGCAGCTTACCCTCATCTTCCATTGCTCCCACTCAAAAATGACACTCTCACTAAACTATGATACTTTTCAACAAAAGATAATTGAAAAAACTATGCTCTAATACCACTTGTTGGGATTAACAAGACATAAATAATAATTACATGCAAATATAACCAAAATCAAAAATAAATAAACTGTGTAGAAGAGAATACAAAACACTAAGACTTAACATGCTTCACCAAATCCCTGGGCTACGTCCACTAAACAAGTTATGTATTCTTATTATCTAGTGACTACAACTAGATTACAATCTGTAATCTCTTACAACTCAATATTGTTACAAGAAGCTACAATATCATCATACATCATGAAATCCCTAAACCTAAGCCATTTTATACAAACTCTTTTTCACTTATGAAATTAGGGCTAGATAAATTTGACAATTTAACCTAACAAACCCTTGACGAGTCAACTAAAAAATCCTTGACGAGTCAAATAAACAAAATTGGGATCATGCCTCGAACCTGAAAGAATTTATGAAAAGTGTATAGTACTTCTTTGATCAGTCACCACATATCAAAGCTTTAGAAAGTAGATTCAGAGTACTACAATTTATATTTTTTACACATCTTGTCATTTTTAGTGGATGGACGTCAAACATCTTGTCCAAGTTCAAGGTTACCCAATTTCTAGTAAAAAGGCGTCCACTTATACCCCCTTTTTGTACACCATCTTTGTGCACTTACTACAAAACCAAATCAAATTCATCGAGAAGGTTGAAAAATATGGAAACCCTAAGAACATTAATGATTAATATTAGTGAAATACATAATGAGTTTTGTGAATAATTATTAGAATGACATAACTTCAAGAAAATTATATATAATCCTGAATCAACTGATAAAGTAAGTCATAAAACACAAAAATTAGAGAATAATACAATTGAGATCCCCAAACCTGTAATGGAGAAGAAATGGGAGAAATTTTGGGGGAAAATGTTTCAATTAAAGTTAGAGGTAGACCTGATATAGACTCTAGCCTCACCATTAAGCTAGGTAAAGAAACTATCTTTAAATTTGAGAAAAACCAAATCAATTAAAACAATGTACTTACTAAAGAGTCTACTCTAGAATTTAAAACACCAAAATTTTAAGAAGAAAACTATGAACTAGAAAAAAATTAGCCATAATAAACTCGACTCTAGGAAATGAAATAGACCTAGAAATAGATCATCTTAATAATTCACAAGATATCTCTATCATTAAGAAAATAATAGGGAAATTTGGAATAGAAACTAATTTAAATGGATTGGATTATACAATAATCACTAAAAGAGTGAAAGGAAACAAATGTAGGAAGTATATTATTATAGATTGAAATATAGCTAGAACAGCAGAAAAATGAGCAAAGATAACTGATATTTTACATGCAAGGGAATCAATTCACCTATCAATTAGAGACTTCTCTAGGAAAACTTAAATTTAGAGATTCTGGGATTAATTTTCTTCAGGAAATAAAACTTAGTAATTCTGAAATAGAAAATTTCTCCAAGGAGATAGGTTTTTGGCAATATGATTGGATAAACTCTTCAAGTGCATTAGGAGGTTAAGCAATCCTTTAGGATCCTAGGAAAACCTTATATGAATCTATAGGAACAAACACTAATTGGATGTTTGGAAAGTTAAATCCATTAATAATAATTTATCACTATGTCTTATAAATGTATATGGTCCTATAGGAAGCACTATTGAAGTTGGTTTTTGAAACCAAATTTCCAATACGACAACTTCTCATAATAGTCATACCAAAATTAAAGGTGGTGGAATTAATGCTATATTAGATAATAAGGAAAACTTTGGAGGTATTAGGTATATTTCCCAATCACAAAAAGACAAGTCACTAGGTTGCAAACAACAATTTGGCAAACATTAAAACATCCAATGGTGACTTCACTTGGAAAAATAGAAGGCTGGAATTCAATCAAATGGCTACAATATATCTTTCTTCCTAGGTGACTTATCTAGCTTTTGCTTCTCTCCAAAGGCAGAAATTTTTAAAAAATAATCCTTAGATTACTTTTCTATTATGCTAGAAATTATTGAGCTTGCTAAACCTTCTAGAAAACCCTTTTGATTTGAAAATATGAGGTTCAACACAAACATTTTCTTGACCTAATTATAGTATGGTGGAATGAAAAAAAATTGAAAGATAAAAAATGTTTTGTTTTATATCAAAATCAAAAGTCATCAAAACCAAACTATTAAAATGGAATAATGAACATTTTCATAATATCTTTGATGATAAAGCTAAGATAGAAAAAGATTTGGAAGAACTAAATGATGAGTTAATAAGGTCTGGAATGAACAATGCTCTTTTTCTGGAAGACAAGGAATTATTATATAGACATGATGATATTTTACTAAAAGAAGAAATATTTTGGAAATAAAAATCAAGAGAAACATGATTATCTATGCCCAATAGTTACAATATATATTTTCATAATTACACAAAAGTTGTAAGAGCTTTTAATAACATTACTAAAATCAAAAATAATTTGGGGGAGATATTAGAATAACCTATAGATATTTCTAATGAAATTACAAATTATTTCCAAAACATTTATAATGATAATGATCAATCTAATATCAATCTATGTTGGATTCCATCCAAAAAGTATTTTAAAAGAAGATAATAATACCAACAAAAAAATTACTGTAGAGGAGATTAAAACAAAATTATTCCAAATCCATCCTAATAAAGCTCATGGGCCCAAGAGTTTCAACATAGGTTTTTCAAGCATTATGGGATATCATTGGAGTGGAGTTATTTGAAGCTATTGAAGCTTTTAGGAATTTAGGATCCTTGTTGTTAGAAATCAACAAAACCTTCTTAGCTCTAATCCTAAATAAATAAAATTACTCACGATTATCTGACTTTAGATCAACAACATTATGCAATACTATTTGTAAAATCATCTCTAAAGCTATAGCTGATAGAATTAAATTTTTACTGCCCAAAATTATTTTTGGAGAAGAAATACATTTTTAACCTAATAGATTAAGTCTGAGAGGAGTAATTACAACTATTCATACAACTCATCATAACAAAGAATCATCCATCTTGATCAAACTTGACATTATGAAAGCTTATGATAATGTCAATTGGAGATTCCTTTATAAATGCCTAGAGGCCTTTGATTTCTCAAAAAATAAGATTAATCTTATCTTCAATTGAATTTCTACCCGAAATATATGTATCCTAGTAAATTGGAATCTAAAAGGGTTTTCCAATATCTCTAGAGGTATTAGATAGGGAGATCCAATTTCCCCTTTTTTGTTTGCAATCATGGCAGAGACTCTAGGTGTGACCATTCAAAAAGCCTATCAAGATGGGAAATTGAGAGCATGAATATCACAAACAACTCCCCTAATATGACCCATCAATAATTTGTTGATGATACCATATTGCTTGAAAATTTTACTAAAGAAGAAGCTCATGAATTCAAAACTATTCTATTCAAATGCGTGGAAGCCTCAAGACAAAAAGTTAATGTTGAAACATCTAAAATTTTCTTCCTTAACACTAAGCTTGAAACTAAAGTTGAAATTTTTGGGATTTTAGGTTTCAAGCTAGGCATCTTCCCCTACATATATTTAGGGGTTCCCCTTGAAAAAAGGATCCAAGAACAAAAAATTATGGGATCAAACTATATCTAAAATTTATTTAAAAAATCAATGGTTGGAAGGGTAAATGACTTTCTAATACTAGAAGAATAAACATGATAAAATCAATTCTCTCAGCAAACCTCACATACCAAATGTTTGTTTTCCCATTAACAAATAGTGTTAAACATAAACTATATTCCAAATGTACAAACTTTTTTTTCGCATGAAGCCTCAAATAATTAGAAAATGACATTAATTAAATGGTACAATATTTACAAACTTTTAAAGGTTACCAGACTAGGTATCAAAAGTTTCTTATGGAAAAACCAAACATTAAGTGCTAAATTAATTTGGTAAATGTTTTAAAGTTTGATAAGAAATTGGGAATGTATTCTCCTCAACAAATATATCTTAGGTGTCAATCCTATTTACATTTTTAGAACAAAAACTCATCCTAGGGTAAAAGTACAAAGTTGTGTCACCTTTTAGGCTGACCTATCAAAATGACCGAATTTGAGTATTTCTATCTAAAAATCTTATTTTTCAAACACATGATCTAGATAAATTCATTCTAGCTAAGTTATATATGGTCTCACACTTTTCCAATTGAAAATGTCTATTAAATGCATGTTTTATACTAATTTGTATCCAATTGCTAAAGAAATAAAATTATTTTAGAAAAGTGGTATTTCAATAATTCTTACTAATTTTTATCATATTTTTTAAATTACATATAAACACCATTTTATAGAGCTCGGTGCCAAGAATATTCTCATATAGAGTTTGTAGTGTTTTAATTAGATATAATATATTGCAATTTAAAAATTCTACAAGCATGTAGTTTAACACTAAAATATATATCGGTTTTGAGAAAGAAAAAAATATTAGATCATATCAAAAAATTTGAAAAATTATATGATGTTCTAGAGGAGAGAATCCTCTTTTAGAATATATATTTTTTCTCCTAGTTAGAATAGATTTATTTTGAAAAATGTGGTGGGAGATGAAAACTGTCAACTTTAGATGAGTTGAAATTTGAATCATTATAAAAGAGAAAATATAGCTCTAAAGCCATTTTTTATTTTTTATTTTTCTAGCTATATATGTTATCTATAACATATTCTAAGATGAAAGGGAAATAAGTTTATCTCCATATACTTTTGTGGTGGCAACTAGACCCCTAATTTTTAGCATTTTTCAGTAGCTAAAAAATCATTGATAAAAATTAGGAAAATATATCTATTATTATTCCAAATAATTATTAAAAATTATAATTATAAAATTCATCCATTTGTACACATTTCATTAGTTTACTTCATTTTCAAATTCAAAATAATAATACCAATTTTATGTCATTGAAGGTGAATAGTTATACTTTTGTTAGCCTTTTCCTTTACAAAAGGGTGGCACAGGTTTGTGCTTTTATCCCCTAATGGTTCTAGAATTTGGAATTTTATGAAATATTTTATTCCTCTAATCAATGAAAGACTTATGTGGGATATAGGTTATGGTGAATAAGAGCTCTTTTGGGAAGATTATTGGGTCAGATACAAGACCTTTGACTCATTGGGTTTAGACCCTAATACTAAGAATATCTTAAAACAAGTTTGAGGGAGCAAGCTAATCAACTAAAATACTAAAGATGATCGTGTCCCCTCCTTAGGATGGAAAAGGAAACCTTTAAACAGCTTAACACTTTTGAATTCTAAAAAATGAGAATTCATTAGAACTTTGGAAAATGCACACTTCACTATTAAAAATAGACTAGATAAATAGATGGTTTGGGGTTGGTCTAATGATTGGGAGTATAATGTCAAATATGGATATAATATAATAACTAAATCCCAAGATTTACCTATTTTGCATTCCCTCTTAAAATTATGTTGAGATAAGTATTGTTCTCCCAAAGTTGACACATTTTTATGGGATACTTTGCAAAATAGAATTCATATAGTCGACTGGTTCAATAAATTGGGATTTGAAGGACCTTCCAAATGCATCTTGTGCAAAAATGCTAAAGAAACCAGTGATCACATTCTCCTTTGTCAATTTTTAGATCACACCTGGAATGACATTTGCAAAAATCTCAATTGGTATTTAGCCCATTTCTATAATTTCTTTGATTTCCTCAAACAATCACCTTTAAAAATGGTTAAGGGATTATATCACAAATTGTGGACTATTTCTCTCTTTCCCCTAAGATCTACCAAGATGAGGACCTCACCCAATCACAAGTGGTAGAACTCAAGCAAGACAAGATGGTAAATATGTGGTCATCAAAAATCTTAAGCAGTAATTCGCAACACCTTTCCTATAGGCTGGGTTTTGAGAGCGGCCTCTAAGGCCAAATGACTGGCTTAGCAGTAGTTGAGCACAGGCTCTTTGTGTCTAAACTGCTGGAATGGTAATGGTATCCTCTGGTCTATGCTTGGCTTAATTAATGATGTTATTGATTATGTCGACCTTCTTTTTATTATAGAGAGAGAGCCCCATATGTCCTCTTCCCAACATTTCTGGCTATCAGTGGCTCTCCTCTTTTAGAGACGAAGTCAGGTGTTCTAGTCGGGTTAGAGGTTCGAGTGGAGTTGCCTATCTTATTCATGACCACCTTTTTGGTAGAATTTCCTTGGTTCACTCTAACAACTATGCTAGATTCATATGGATTCACATTGATCGAGGAACCTTGCTCTATAGAGATACCTGTATCACTGTCTGTTACTTCCCACTAGGATCCTCATTCTATGCAATTCATAGCACTAAGGGTGGGGATGCCTATGAGGACCATCTTGAGCACATTACTAGATTCTCTGCCATGGGAGACATCATTATTTTCAGAGACTTTAATGCGTGGACCAGAGACCTACAACCTCCTCTCCATGATCGCAGGTCTAATCCCATGTATGACTGCTTTTGATTCTGGTTCTATGGGTCTGCTTCGGCTCTTCGAGGATTGTCAGGGGCCCTACACCAAGTGTGGTCATAATTTGTTACAAATTTTTGAGTCTTCTAACTTAGTGATCTTGAATGGACTCTCTTGCTTTCCTAGATCCAAACTCTTCACTTGTTGGCCACATGGTGGTGGTGCTAACGTTCTTTACTATGTTCTCTCTACTGCCTCCTCCATCCCTCTCATTTGCCACTTTACCATCTCTTTCCTTCCTCTGGCTGACCATGCCCTCCTTAGCATTACAGTTTAGGGACCCCTGACACCTTCTCCTCCTTTCTTATCCACTACTTCTTGCCCCCCTCTTCCCTCCCCCATGCTAGCACTTCTTTTTCCTTCTCTGATGGTGATGTAGAGCTCTTCATCCATCACCTCAGACAACTTCTCCCCCAGGACCCCTTCCTCGACTCTAGGGATGTCACCTCCATGTTTCACTTGTGTCTGCCTTGTGGGAGTCTACCCTTCTCTCCATACCCCACTACACATCCTCGCTCACCCCTCATCCCACTCACAGGTCTTGCCCCATGAATTAGTGGTTCAATGAGGACCTACAAATCCTTTCATCGCATGCTTCGTTATGCTCCACCCACTATTTCTTCCTCCTCTTCTTCTCAGTTGAGGCTCAACTACCTGCTACTTTCTTTTCCATGAGAAATGGAAGTTCACTTTAATGCAATGTAAGTCTCTTTCTGCCATGTTCTTCCAGTCCCCAAAGGTCTTTTGGCGCACCATATTTCCTCACCACACACACCCCCCCCCCCCCCCCACAACTCTGGACTTTCACTCCCTTGCCTCCCACACCTCCACACTCTATGATATTCCTGGCCAGCCCCCTCTCCATCTCATCCTCCCCCCCCACCTATTGTAACCTCTTCTCCTTCTCCCACATTAGTGAGGCAGTTAGAGTTATGAACAGTAGAAAAAATTTGGTTGATGAAGGATTGAAAGCTAAATTCTTCAAGTTGGGTATCTCTATCCTAGGTCCCTTTCTTATAGTGCTCTTTAATTGAGTGGTTTGTGTCAGCTTCCTTGACTCTTGGTCATGACATATTATCTATTCAATCCATAAATATAGGCCAGCCTCTGACCCCAGAAACTATAGTACCATTATGGTTGGGCATACCTTTACCAAACTCTATGCGACTATGTTGAACGATATCATATGCAGTGAGCTCGATCAGTGACATTGTTGGACTAGAGGTTAGGTTGGGTTTTGTTCAAATTTTCAAACCATTGATCACATTTTGACTTTACGAGCCATCATTAAGGAAGCTCGCCACTACTCGATTAAAGTTTATTTTTGTTTGGTTGACTTTCGCAAAGCTTTCGACTCTATTCCTCGGGTGGCTCTCTTTCAGTGTCTTAGAGACATCAAGATCTCAGAGATTCTTCTTACATCTATTATGAGTTTATACAAGCACATTGTGGGAAAATTTAGGACTCCACAGGGCTTTTCTAATAATATCCAAAGTACTATTAGGGTGAAATAGGGTTTCCTCTCTCCCCCACTCTCTTTGGCATCTACATTGATGAGCTTGAGGCTTTTCTCCCTGATTGTTTGCTCCTTGGTGATGGTTGTTATTTACATTAGGTATTGATCTCTATTCACCTATTTGTTGATGATGTGATTCTCCTAACATCTTCTCGCAAGGGTCTTCAGCGACTTCTTGATGGCTTGGCCTCTTTCTACAACTGACGTGAGCTAGTTGTAAATCTAGGCAAGACTCGAGTTATGGTCTTCAATTGCTTAAGGACATCTCATCTCCACTTTTACTTCTAGGGTACCAAGATCGAGATTGCATCTGCATATACTTACTTGGGGGTTAAGTTTTCTAGACCTCGATTCAACCTAAGACTAGCCATGTAGCCCAGAGTCAACAAGGGGCTTGGCTCCCTTGCTCTTCTTGAGTGATACTGCTTTCGACACCACAACTAAGATGTCTCTTCTTGACTCCCTAGTCAAGCTCACTCCCTCTCTCTTGGAGTCTAGCTTGACCTCTGTTGAGAGAGCCCAAACTCTTTTTCTTTGGTGGATTATTAGATATTATCGGTTCACACCACACACATCATTCTAGCTAATTTGGTGCTCACCCTTTCAGTTTGGGGACCATCTTTGATTTAGTTTGGCTACTTCACTGGCTCCAGAGCTTCGTTGATTCCTTCGAAAATTTTCACAAATATTCCTACTTGGCTTATTGCTCCTCTATGGAGGTGTCGAGTTTTGATTCTGACTCTAGTCATAGATCTCGTTGTTGGTACACCCAGGTCTTTTCTCTCTTGGGATCAATTGGTATTAGTTTGGATCATCTTCCCCCCTTCTAGTTTTCTCTGGATGCTCTAGCTCATCTTCTTCCACCTTAGCGGGAGTTGAATGAGCATGTTAGACTTGACATCTACAAATAGTATGTTATCACGACCTGGAGGAATCCCCCAGGGGGGCTCTGTTTGCGCATGGTTTTCTATGCTGAGCAATTTCTTGAGATCTAAGACGGGATAATTTTACATCCCTGGTACCTCACCCGTCATTGGACTCATCTCCTTGGGATCTTTCAGGGTGGGTTCTCACCAACTACATATTCAGACTGATCACCAGATTGGTAGGGAGGATAGGATCTGTCAGCTTTGTCACATCAAGGAGGTCGAGACTGAGTCTCGCTTTTCTTTTCTTTTCCCATTTACTATGAGGTCTAAGGGAGATTCTACTATTTGTTCAAAGAGTGTTGGTGTCTTCCCTTTTTCTTCACATATATTGACCAACATTGTTTTGCACTCTATCTTCAGGAGACCATGCAGCTTCCTGAGCACACTATAGAGCTCCAGCTTTGCTCAATATCGACCCCTACGCATCTTACCACCTATTTATTTAGTCCTATAGTTCCTGCCCGAGGATCGAAGCAGACTCTTTGCACTATCTCAGTTCACACCATATCTGTGAGACCCCACAGAGATTACACTCAACAACGTCCGTCTAGTAGAACTCAAAGGTGACCTTCCAGAGTACTTGATTGCTCTAATGTCCACCTTTCCATTTTGGACTGCTTCTCGCCTGTGAGGAGTTCTTAGTTGTTGTTATTCCCTTTCTTGGTTATTTTGTTGTTTTACTTTCATGTTCTTTTTGTAGACACCGTTTGGTGCTCCCTCTACTGGCATCTACCCCTTTGTACTGTTTCTAGTCCCTTAGACCCTCGTTGGTCTCTTGTTGGACATTAATAAATTTATTTTATCTTATCTTATCTCCCTCTATTATTTCTTGGGAACTTTGGAAAGAACACAATAGGCATTTATTCCAAGACAAAGAAATTCCTCCCCAACAATTAGGTAATAAAATTGAAGCTAGTATAGCATAAATTCTCAATAATAGACTTTGTAACTCACACCATATTGAAGGATTCTTCACTAATTGAGGTAGTATCATTAAGAAAAATGGGTTTGGATTAATCATTCCTCCTTAATATGGTAAAGGAGGAAATAAAAGTAAAGAAGAAAGGTCAAATTTCAAATGGGTTCCTCCCAAAGAAGGATGGTACAAACTAAACTATGATAGAGCTTCTAGGGGAAATCTCGAGCTCATTGGCATTGGAGGAATAATTCATGACTAGAGAAGGAATGTAACAACCAAATTTTTTTAACCCTTAAAGGATTCTACAAACAACATCGTTAAAATTACTACTCTATCAAAATGATTGAAAATTTGTAAGGATTAAATGCTTAGAAATTGAAGAGGACTCTAAAATTATCATCAATGTGATGAGAACTAGGACAACTCCTAATTGGAAATTACACTCAATTATAGAACGGAATCTCATTCTCCTCAAAGCCTTCTCTGATATTAAATTTAACCATATCTATAGAGAAGGCAATGAAATCACAAATCTTCTAGCAAATTCGAGGTCAAATGGCCTCAACTCAATTGAAATTCTTAATCATGTCCAAAATCTTAATTAGATATTTAAAATTTAATTCCAAAAGTCATCAATATCTTTGATGAAATTGGCTCTTTCGTAGTTAGTATTTAATCAAGATATTAAAAGAATCTCCTTAGCTCTTATATATGGAATCTAGTATTTTTGCATAATGTATTTATAATATCATATATATTAACATTCAATAAGTAAATTTATATTCAAAATATTTAAACTAATTTTATTTCTTATTAATAAATACTTAAATATATTTTAAGTTTATTATGTAACACAATTATGGTTATAATTTCACAAACACCACCTAATAAACACTATAATTAAAATATCTATTAAATTTTTTTATCAACACCTTTTAGAGAAATTAGATTTCCTTTTCAGTCAAGTTTATTTAATACCTAGGTCAAGCCATGGTAATGATTCCCACTTTTTGGCCAACTTTCACACTGAAATAGATATTTTTAAAACAAACTTCAATTTCATATGTGTATTACTAAAAATCTGAAAAGAATTTGAAGATGGTGTAAACTAATGATTTTTAGCATTTTCATTCTAGTTTCCAAAATTTTTTTTTTAATGTTTTTTTTTAAATTCATTTTAAGTCCATTTTTCCATCTCCTTTGAGGAATGGTTTTTATGAAAATCGGCATTTTCAAAGAGTGACAGGTCGTTTGATCAAGATTTTTTTTTAAAAATGATAATGACAAAATTCTTTGAAGGATATAATAGTAACATAAATATCTAGCAAGTTTAGTTGGTTTCATTCAATTTCATTAAAACTTATAGATTTTAGTTAGTAGCAAAGTGATGCTAATGATAATTTAGACATAGCTTATTTTTTATCAATATAATTTGATTTGTATTGATCGAAATGAAATTTTTATTCATTTTCTAGAAAGATAACACACATACCTTTGATGGACATATTTTTGAAATTTTTTATTTTTCCATTTTCTATTTTTCCTTGAAGCTTCAAATCAAGATTCGTGAAATCGCCAAACAACCTATATTTAATAAAACTAAAAATAAAACATCATGATAAACACAATATATACTAAAAATAGTCATTGGAAAGCTTATTCAGAGTACATCAATTTTCTATATTTAGTTTCAAAATGTGCACTTGTTTAACCTTTGTTTAAGCCCTCAAAAGGGAAAATATTGATAGAAATTTTAGTAAGTTGGTAAAATTTCCAATTTTGAGACCTTCGAATGAAGCCCTTGTAGAGGCTTTGAACGAAGGGGCTTCATTCAAAGCCCCCAGGGGGTAATTTGGGTGACCCCAGGGGGGTTCGAATGAAGCCCCTTGGCCCACTTTTTGGCTACCTATTGGCCCTAAGGGCTTCGTTATATCAAAAATGGGAAAATCGTCTTCTAGGGTCTTTGAATGAAGCCCCCCTAGGGCTTCATTCAAATCCGTGGCCCTAGGGGCTTCATTCAAAGCCCCTTGTGCCAACTGCCATGAGGGTCTTTGTACAAAGCCTTAGGCCTTTGAACAAAGCCCTTAGGGCCAAAACGTGGGCCAAGGGGACTTCATTCGGACCTCCCTAGGGCTACCCAAATTACCCCCTAAGGGGCTTCGTTTGAAGCCTCTCCAAGGGCTTCATTCGAAGTCCCCTTCATTCAAAGGTCCCAAAATTGGAATTTTCCCACAGAGGAAAGAACTTTTTTAATTATATCAAAGTCACAAGCAAAATCATATTTAGATTATGATTGTTGACTTCATTGAAGCTTTAAACTTCACGTTAGCATCTCGAGCTGAGATTTCTTGTTACAATTCGCATCACAACCTCTTTTTCCTCTAAACATAAGCATAAAAATATTAATTATTTAGAGGAAACCTACAAACGAGACTTGACAACCTAGCAAAACTAATCATTTAAGACACCTTCTTTGCAATGTCATCATTAATCAGCAAACCTCAAATGTTACTGATGTTTGCATGTCATCTGTTCTATTACAAAGGAATTAAACTAGTCTACCTTTAAAAACCAACAATCGACATTTTTATCCATCTTTTCTACATTAGTGTGGTTTCTTTGGAAGTTTTCAAAATCCATGGATACTGACATTTTCCTCTTTCATGAATCAGAGATTACGATAATGATTTCCTCTAAAAATATAATGCCTGAACATTGGAATTGCTTTTTGAATAATATGGATGATCTAGCAAGGTTTGCAGTTGAAAGGGTTTTGGGTGAATGAAACTTTAATTATTCTATGGCATGGCAGAAAATTAGTGATATCATTTAACACTTTTATTGCATGCTTATTGTGATATGGAATTAACAAATGGAAAATGGCAAATCTATCTCAAGCTATCTTTGACAAAACCTGGCTTAAAGAACTGGAGAATGCAATATTTAGTATGAATAAAAGAAGTGGGATTCCTTATCCAAAGGAGTATATGGATGCCCCTATTGGTATCCTAGATTTTTATAAATCATTAAGGAGACCTATTCTAATTATAAGGGATGCCTTAGCTTTTGAATCAAATTGGTGGGATGTGGAAAAGAATGTGAATTTCCTTTTGCGTTGGTTTGGCCTTATCAAAGAAGAAGGCCCAGAATGGATTGAAACCTACTTCCATTCCTATGGTTATGTTATTCCCGAAGATTTTGATCTTACTAATTTTGAAAATCTAAGATTTGTCTTTTCGAAGTTGTTGAAGAATAGAAGGATGAGGAAGATTTCTCAATAGGGTAATGCTAAGGATAAATCCAGAGTTACTGAGGAATTGGGCCTGAATTAGTCAAACGATGAGATTATAGTTATTTGTAGTCCTTGGCTCCTGGTTTCCTTTTGAGATGGTTTTTATGTTCAATATTATATTTAAGTATATGTCATCGAGATAATATTATATATAGGAATAGTAGTTAGTTCACATTTCAGACTAGCTCTGTATATTTTGTGTACTAGTTTATAAACTCTCGATAACAACAGCCTGATTATATTATTAAATAGGTGGTTTCATGGACTTGATGTTTTTATGATTTTCTTGAATAATTTCACTCAAGATCAATCTGTAGATGTATTATCTTTTGGATTTTTTTGAATTAAATAAATCTAACAGTATTTCTCTTCCCTTTCTCATCGTGTCATCTCATAAGTTAAATTTTTCTAAATTGCAATTTAGTAAATTCATCTTAAATATATCAATGTGGTGTATTGTTTAAGCAAGTTTTAAGATATTTAATCTATAGAAGAGCTTAGGTCCATTTCTTTAATTTATACTTAAATTAGGCCTGTTAATTTTTATCATTTGTTATTATTCCTTTGTAGATCTTTAGATCTTTCTCTTTTAAGGATGATCCTCTAAGCGAGGCTTAGGTTTTCATCATGTTGAGTATATTTTTATCCTTTTAGGGTTTGCTCTTTTCTAATTTGATGACTTTTAATATTCTATTTCTGAATCAATAGGAAGTCATCATTTGTTTCTCTGTTTCTACACTTCCCTTTTTATCCTTTCTTATTTTAGCCCTCATTTGGTCTTTTAGTTTCCCATCATCCTCTCTCTGTTGTCCTTTCTATGGTATTCATGGATGAGGACATTGGTCTATTTAAACTATCCACAACATAGTTTCAAACCTAACAATATCTCCACCCATGAACAACATTTGTCATGTCCCTTTATTTATGTCTATCAGCTTTTATCTCCCAAATATGATGTATTATTCTTGTCTCTTTCCTTCTTCCTTCATTTCCTTGGTGTTGGTTTATTATTCTCCCTTCCTATCTTGTATGCCTTCAATTCTAAATTTTTTATCTTATCTTTCATTTTGTATCCAAGATATTCTTGAGATATACATCTCATAAGGTTATTAAACCCCAAGATTTAAGGTTTGAGTCTTCTTGCATCTTATGTCCGCTTATGATTTTGATTGGTTACATTTGGTTTTCCTTTCTTTTCTATTTTCTCCTTCTTTGTTATTTCCTCGTTGGCCTCACGGTCATTTTGTATATGTTCCCTTCAACTCTTATCAATGCTTACTTCGTACTTTCTTTTAGTTTATTTTACTATGGAATGATCTTAGGTATTATCTTATGCTTAAGACAGAGAATAACATAGCATGATTTATTCTTTCTTATATTTTGTATAAAGTTTAATAAAGGTAAAGAGTCCCTTCAATAACATTGTTTAATGTTCTAGATATTAGTCTTTCATCATTGGTTGTCTTTCTGTCTTCCAGATCTTATCCACTCCTTTAAGCTCTTTATTTTGATATTAGAATCAATCTAACCCTTCCTCTTCCTTCATCTATGATCTAATGGGGCTTTCTTTTATCAAGTATATTTTATTTTTCTTTTGAGATCTTAGCTTTCTATCCTTAATCCTCTTTTTCTAGTGATACTCCCTCTTAGGATGATGATTCTTGAGATCCCGTTTGTCACAATTTGAATTCTAAACAAATGGGTGTCGATACCTATTCTCTTTCTAGACGATATGTCCTATATATGTTTGATGTTGGCTTCCAGGTCTGATATTGTTCTTAATATCGATAGATATCGTGTTTACAGCAAGATCCCTTCAATGTTTCTTGCCATGGTTAATATTGTGAAACTGGACAAGTTAAATTGCATATCCACGCTTTATAATTTAGCCAATATCAGTGAAGATTGTCTTATACCTCGACCTTGCAACTATGATATTAATTTGTCTAATGAGAAGAACGATCCTTTATTTCCTATTCTCTTCTCTCTAAATCCTCGTAGACTCAGGAAATCGCTTCCTAGTATTAGAAGAAATGTTGATTTTAATTACATTTCCTACATGTTAGATATCGCCACTCCATTGATTGGATCAATAGATTCATGGTAACTGGTCGGATGGGTATTTGGGAGAATGAAGACCGTATTAGCTTAGAATTGGTTGAACCGTGTGATCCCTATGATGACATTTCTGAGTCTGATCGAGCTTATTCTCCATAATTTCAATGTTTTAATTCCTACAGGTTTTCTTCATACTTCAGTTTTTTTTAAAATTCGCATTGGTAATCTTTGTATCTGTTTGTAATCCCAGCTATGCAAATCATTATTAACTTAAAACACCATTATAATATAGAACAGAAATAGGTTCATTTCAGTATACATTTGACACTATGGCTAAATTTCAGATTTTATAGTAATGCCTTTTATACCTCATGCAAGTAATTGAGAAATGGATTAAGACTGCGTAAACTCATTTAACCAAGGAAAGGTTGCAATTCTTTAAGTATAGATGTGAATTTTATATACACTAACTTCCCTCCCAAGAGTTTTTTATCATTGAAATGTGCAGAGATAGATGTGTTGGGAAAACAATTATGAACTCCCATTTTCAATCTTTAGGCTATGGAAAGAAGATGCATCTCTACATAATATAAGTTCCCTTAATATTTCTAATTTTATAAGCAAACATGATGAAATTACATCATATTAAGTTGAATTGTTTGACAAAATGAATGTGATGCATAATAGCAAAAACAAGGGACTCAGTGCAAGCCGACAAAGTTGATTGAATTGTATATGCAAATTCGGAGTGAGATCTCAATTAACCACTAGTACATTTGACCCCATTTTTAGACCAAAATTTTCGACCATCTAAAAACTGGGGTCAAATTGGTCGTTTTATGCAGGCAATGTATATAATTTTTTTAACTAGAAGCCCGTGTTGGTCGAAATTTCGACCAACACGAACTTACACTTTACCAAAATTAAAAACAAGGTCTTTGCCACGCCAATGTATATAATTTTTTTAACTAGAAGCCCGTGTTGGTCGAAATTTCGACCAACACGGACTTACACTTTCCCAAAGTTAAAAAGAAGTCTTTGTCGTGCCCTAATTTCAGTCTTGCATGACCGGAAGAAAGGATGTGCGGTTAATGTTGGTCGGATACTACATTTTGTGGTGCCATTACATGCAGAGGAAGCGTTTGAAGATTATGTGCCACGTTTGGCAGCTTCAGTGCAACCTCTGCCGGAATAGTAAGGTTCTATCTCTGTTATATCTCCTCTTTTTCGTTGTTCAGCACATCATCTTCAATGTGATTGGAATTCGTAACATATAATTTTCCTCAGTGGCTCCCACCTTACATGCCTTGTGTGGATGTTCTGTTTATTGGTTTGGGAGTTTTCTTTTCACTGCTAGACACCTCTATTTTAAGCTGTGATCTTCTAGCCATTGGCTAGCTTCATGGTGGATTCCCCAACTATGGGTTTGATACTTTGGATTGGCATGAAAGGTTTTCCAAAGCTTTAAGAGATGCAAGCTTTGATTCAAGTTGCCTCAATTTTAGGATGTCAACTAAAGCCTCTATTACATGTGCATCAATTAATGACTCTCTACGACTATCATCAAGATCAAATTTTGCAAGAGCTTTTGCCATTTCCAATTTTGATTCAGCTGACCCCCTGCAAAGGCGATCAACCGCTGGCTTGCACCAGTTTTCCATCACCATAGCTTTAATGTTTTTTGGAGAGTCTGCCAGTTCATCTAACATTTGTTCAATTTCTATTCCCCTATTTAAGCATCCATCACCTACATCATAATACAAAAAGCTATTGAGATAGCTGATAATGGATTCTTTGCTTCTTACAATTACATAATAATATCTATTCAACACTTATCCATAAAATGAGAATCTGCGAGTTCGAACAAGCCTTCAAGCAATTGTGATACTGGTGGCCCCACTATATTGGCTTCTCTTTTGACTATAGCTCCTCAATTATTCAATGCCTCTTTTCCCTATGTTTCGCTTTTAATTGTTTTCATAAAAATTAAGCTTGCAGAGTCTTCAAGAAACCATTTAGCCAATGGGTGAAAGAATGGCAAAATTATAGAAAAGAGACAGTTCAAAATAATTCACACAATTAAAACTATGCTAGAGTTTGTGTAAACTGATACAACAATTATGTACCCCATTTTCTTCAATACATATTCTATTCACAAATAAAACTTATCTAAATCAATTGTACCCTTGTTTAACCAATGTGCTCACAAGTTTGAACCTCTTCACATTGATGCTGGTGGCATTCATGCCAGATCACTTAATGCTGATAAAGTTACAGACCCTTGCCAGTGTAGTCATGGGTTTTGTCTCTTTTAATATGTGTAGAGAATCCTCTTTCATTAGATAACAACACTCTTATGATCTCAGATCAACCTAGACTATTGTTGTTCCCAAATTGGGACTATTTAAATCCGATGTAGAACTAAAACCAAATCTTGAAAAAGAAACCGATATCATAAAGCATACCCCAATTTCATATTCAAACATTTAACTTCTTGAAACCAATAACTGATACCAAGAATTGACTAGGAGCAAAACAAAATTGAGATCTTTGAAATTGTATTGTAATTGGTGATGACTTCAATCACAACTCTCTTTTAAACTATTGTTAAACCATTTCATACTCATCGTGACCAGCCACCAAGGTAAGAATAGAGAAATTATAGATAGCTTTAGTATCTTCAAACCAAATAGCAATTAGCACAGGTTTTGAATACAATATAGTTCCATAAAATTTTTTTACTCCATCTATGATGATTCAAAAATTTAAGAACATAGAAATGTGCATAAGAACAATGAAAAAACAAAAGATCTTAATAGAATTAAATTCTACCATTATTCCATTCCTGATTAATTGTTTCTCCACTTTCCTTGATTCTCAAATCTTCTCATACTACTACTATTCAGAAAAATTATATATATTCCTCTCGGGTTTCTTTAATTACATATATCTAAAGATATTCAAAAGAAGGTAACCTAATAACTAATTCTTAAAACTGAATTTTAACTTCCCACACCCGACTCATTATAATTCTAAATATATTAAAGATACTAGTAAAGTATCTTGGAGTTTATTCGAAACTCTTAACTTATAACCCCCAATTACATCATTAAATTAACTATATAAAACTAAGACTCATCCCAACATTATTAAAATAATCATTTAAAGTGCATTAGAATCCCAGATCTTGAAAATAATTGGAATCTCTGGATGCCCCTGTATCATTATGCCTTTGCCTTCTTCCTTGTAGCTCTTGTAGGTCCCTATTTAGCTAATTTTTCTAGCTTAGCAGTAGGAGGAGTCCGATCTCCTTGTAACCTTGTGAGGTTGAGGAGTAACCTCAACTTTTATTGCCAAAATATCAGGTGTGTCTACCACCTCTACACTCTTTGTAATGTTGTCCTTGATTGGTTTTATGCTTGTGCTTCCCAATTGAACCTTTATTGAAACTTTGCTTCCCTTCTTCATCACTTCCCATTATTCTTTGATAATGCCCTCCTTTTTTCTAATATTTTCCACAAATTTCTCTACCTTCATTTTTCTAGATCATTTGTATAATTATTCCCTTGTCTAAATTTCTCGTTATAAGTCCCCCATTTTTATGCTTCCTTATCTAGGTGAGACCAACATAACCTCAGCATGTTTTTAAAGAAATTCTTGGCTAACCTCATAACCAAGAATGGTGAATAAATATCTCTCTAGGATCAATAACCTCCATGCATGCCAAATTAGTTTCAACCATAAAGCAATTTATATCTGTATACTTCTCCACAACTAACCTAGGTATTGTATGCATATATTTCATCTCTATTTGAAATCCCTTGAACAAACCAAGCAAATCACAAATAATCTCACCTTTGTATTACATGTGGTAGTGCTAAGTTACCAAAGCATTTGTTGGTACATAATTAGTCGAAGCATGTGGGTGCATGTTTCTTTTCTTCATTACAAACACAAACATTTTAGTTTAATCCAATGGCTTTGCTCAATTGTTTATTGCTTAATCGTTTAATGTTTAATGCTGATCATATGAGCCCTATAATAACTAACGCCATAGAATTTTAGGGCCACCAGCCGGCATCCCCACATTCCATATGAAATCATTTGAACATAGGGAGATCTCCAGAAAATAAATGATTTTAGAGATAACTAAAATAAATGTGAGTACTTCAAACTTATCATAAGAAGGAAATCACTTATTATTTTCTTTTTTACATTATGGATGATTTCAACTTTCAACTTCACCAAAAGACCAAGGATGCGTTGAAATATTTCACTATTTTGAATGCAATTATAGTTAGTATATTCTAGGTTTAAATGTGTCAGATTATAGCAATTCTAATTTTTGTAGATACACTGCTGGACATTTTTTGTGTAGATATTTTGTATTCAACATTTTGATTTTTTTGATAAGTTATCCTTCTCTAATTAACATACTCTTTCAGATGGAAATAATTAACATACATTGTCTAGCACTAGTACATTTGACTCGAATTTTTGACCAAAACTTTCAACCATCTGATAGTTTGGGGTAATTTTGGTTGAATTGTGATGGCTTTAGTTAAAGATGAGCCCGTGTTGGTCGAAATTTTGACCAAAACGGGCTCACACTAAGCAAAAATTGAAAAAATGTTATGTTTGCCGCCCTAATCTTATTGTTACCATACGACCTAGAAGACTTGTGCATTGGGGACTCCTTTTTGCAGTTCTGGGAAGATGGGTTTAATTGAGATTTATTATCCAATATTTCTACATTCTGGAGTGGGTCGAAGGAGTTAGATCATTTCCTTGATCACCTGCCTCCATTGCACATAAGAAACCTAGTTGGGGGATTATTCCTTTTCCCACTAAGGAAATTTAATCTTCTCTTCCTGGATCTATAAGAGCGGACTTCATCCCACCTATCTTTCAAGCACATTACTTTCTGGATGCAAATGCAAAGGTTGATAGAAGGACAAGGCTTATGCCAGAAGTAAATGCATTGCCGATAATACCTTGGTAGATTTGAGAGAGATCTACAATTTATTGGATTCACAAAGTTAGCAAGAGTAAAATATTTTCAAAGAAGTATCGAGATTTATGTCACCCGTTTGCTTAAGCTTGAAAGCGATTTTGTCGGACTTTAAAGTGCATGCCAAAAATTGGCAATCCAATGTTTGATTAAGAGTAGATCACAATACTCAGACTACAATGCCAATGTGTTCATATAACAGTTAGCTCAGATTGTATCAATGAGTCCCAAATCAGAGCAATGTATACAATGGTTGACTAGGGAACTTGGCTCTTAGATGTAAATGTGTGAAATGACTCCAATGTAGCGGGGTGATAATTTTTTGATGTCATAGATTATGGCATGGATTTGAATGTCTCGTGGATCTCCAATTAAATGTTCCTTGTGTGTTTCACTGAACCATTTTCTACCACTGCGATTTGTGGCTAGGAGTACGTGGCAAAAGGGTTTAATAGCGTCACATTGAAAGAGATTTCAGAAAGAAGGCGGCGTGAAAGGATCAAATAACAGCTGGAAACATTGAAGAGTCTCCTTCCTAGTGTTACAAAGGTGAGTTGAAGTTTTGTTTTATAGATTGACATTTCTTGCCTTGTTTTGAATATATTTATATGCACCCTATACAATGTTTGCCTTTTTTTGTACTAGACATTTCTCATTTGCTTGAACCTTGAATCATGGAGTTCTTCCTTCAAGTGATCTTTATGCTCAATACCCTAACAAAATGGTGAGGGAGTTTTATAGTGGTCATCTACTAAACTGTTTTAGCTAGGGATATGATGAAATTTGCGGGGGCAAAAATACCATAAAACATTAAAGTGACACATCATGCATTTAAATTTTTAAAATTTCTTAAGTTCATAAAGATTTTAGTCAATATTTTATATTGTTTGATGTGTAGATTTTCATTTGAGATATATAGTACCACAAACATAGCCCACTTGTGCCAAGTGCTGCAGTAAAAAACATATAACAAAATCCCAAATGAAGAGAAGAGATATTTCTTTTGATTTGTCTCCTTTCCCTCCCGCTTGTCTAACAATAGCTACAACCAATCATCAACTAAGAACATATATATAGAACTAGTGATGTCCACCCCCACTGTAGTAGCGAGGCCTTATTTTTCAGCATAAAGCAGGTGAAGATTCCTAGTTATCGAGTGCATAACCCTACCACAAACTTGGCCACATCATCAAATCTTTGTTCAATAATCTCTTGCCTCTCCTATAGTTTCTTAAAGCTTCTCTAGGGTGAGATAGTTCTCTTCTTGTTTCTGGTTTTCACCTTCAGGAGTCACTTGGGTGTCCTTGACCTAACACTGCTTGTCTTTCTCCTGTTGACATGGAGACGAAGTGAAGGTCTCTCCCTTTTCTCCCACCCATTTTTAATTATCAGGATTATTTGTAAGTTTTATGAAGACCCACAATAATAGAAAAAATGCACTGACACTTACTTGGAATCCAAGCATTCGACATCGAGTGGAAGATGGACCAGACTTCTTTTGCAAGAAAATGATCAACACTATATAATTAGAGAAAGGGAGAGTCCTTGCATGTTTTCAATAGGTACTTTTTGTCAGGTGCTTTATCTACCATTGTATTGGACATGGAAATCAAGGTGTGCCTTAAAGAAAAAACAAATCTTTTCCCTTCTCAGAAACATACCAGATTGAACTCTCCATTAATCTCAAGTACTGAGAATAATACTTAATTGTCCGTGAGATACCTATTAGACTGGTGCCTAGACAAGAAAATTTTAAAAAATACTCTCATTCAGCTGGTCCATTAATCAGTGTAAAATGTTGTGTGCCAACCACATTTTTCCTAGTTGGAACATGGCAATACAAAAGTGCACACTTCCCATAATTTCTGTGCACTTATCAATCATTCACAGGTCTATATCAAAAACATTATATTCTTGTTTGGCATTCAAGCATTCATTACAGACAGAAAGATAGAGTAGACTTATCTTGCAAAACACAATTAAAAATTACATGATAAGCACAGTAACTTTTTTGACCAGAAAGCATTGAGATCAGTTATGAGTTACTTTATAGAGCAGAAAATCATTACACCACCAAGCATTGCAAACCATCAGAAATAAGTTGGATAGGGGAAAGAAGAAATGTACAATCTTTGATAACATCTTAATGGTTTTAGGAAATCAGAAGCAAAAAATATTTTGAGCCATAAGGAAATGCAAATGAATACACAAATCAAATACTTTGGCCCCTATAATTTGATTATAAGATTACACAAATAAAAGCAATGTATTTTTTTAATATTTGTAAGTAGTGCAACTACTTATGTGCTTCCTTTTAATTTACCTTTTATACATAAAACTAATTACATTTTAAAAATTCTATGATGTTTATCTAATAGAATGTACAATATGTTCAAGCATATATTTTCCTGTCTCTTAATAACAAGACATTAGACTATTAATATGATTGTGACAAATTTGGAACATTATTTGAAGAGGATTATATTGTATGAGATAGTTTTGGAAGGATGATATGATGGACTAGAGGAAGAAAGTGATTTATTATTTTATTTAGGATTTTATTATTTGGATGAAAAATCAGAGGATGATTCAAAGTATTGACACAGAAAATACAATACAATTAAAACATTGATGCAAAAAGTTCTCATTTGCAAAGTTCTCATTTGCAACCCCTGTAATATCCTAGTTATATATTAGGGCTTTAGATAGTTATTAAAAAACATATCTTCTTTTCAAGCTCTCTATTATTCTGATGATGGATTCTCAATTTATGCCAGTGCAATACGAGCATCTGATTTGAAATGTCAATGCAAAAAAATTCTTCTCCCTTAACTCTCTATTATACTGACGATAGAATGTGATTTAAAATGTCAATCTAGAAATGTTTATCTCTGACTCTATATTATACTAATGACAAAATGGGATTTGAAATGTTGAGGTAAAAAAATTCTTCTATTCTAACTCTGTATCTTGATGATAGAATCTAAGACAACGAATTACACATTACTTCATTTTATGTTGCATGAAAGTTGGCCCTACATAAGTGCATTTAGAACTTTTCTGTGATATTGTACAAAATCTGCAATACAGTTACTCCTCTATTTGAGAAGTATTTTCAGAAATCAAAGGTGTTGTTGATGTGGTGACTATGATGAGGGCGCAATAATAATGTTTGGAGCTTGACCAAAGACCAACTTTGCATATAATAATATGAACCATCATCTTCTATTATTTAAGCAACGCCGAAGGCCAAGCTTAGAGGGATTTATGTTGCTTCACTAATGTTAGAGTAGAATGAGAGTTCTAAAGAAGTATTAGCCATAGATCAAGTTGATAGTGCTAATAGATTTACAATAGTTATTCCAAAAAACAAAATTTTGGAAGCTATAGTTAGTTCATATTTAAATCTCCAGATCTCCCCAAGCTCATCAAGCTCATTAAAAATAAGAGTATTTGGATATCGTGTCTCACCACTACAAACCATTATAATTCTATCGTTGTACATTAAAAATCCCAAGATCTGATGCAGTTTACCTTGCGTCCTCGGTAGAACCCAGAGATACTTGATATTGCCATCTCTATTCAAATCACAGAAAAAGACATATGTCCCATCTTTAGAAACCCAATAGATTTTTTGGTTCTACATGAAAATACTTGTAAAAAGCCAATTGGCATATAGTCATAAGACCTTCTTTTCTCGAAGGGAGCATCTCTTATTTCCCTTCTCTTATTCACAGATTTATAAATCAGAACAACAAATTTCTTACTTCTGACAAGGTAAAGATTTCCAATTATAAGTGTTACCTGATAGGTTTTTGTCTTGGGATCAAAGTTGAGATGAACAGCCACATCATCATTATAATCTTTTATGTAATATGAAAGTTTGGTTTCTCTTTTCAGTCTTACATCTTCAATATAATGGGATTGCATAGTCAGTGGATTGACCACTTGAAGGTTCCCATTTCTCTTACAGCTATACGCCAAGAGGCCTCCATCTCCAGCTCTTAGACACCACTGCAAGTCACTACATCTCCAGTCTTCATTAAATATCTGCTTGTACCTTCATTTTCTATTGACATCATAGAAAATAAGACATTTGGAGGATCCAATGGTTTCGTCATAAAGTTCCATCACCAGCCACCTTTGTGCATTGCCCTGCTCCCATAGATTGTAAAAGTAAGCATATCCAAAAATAGTACATTGCTATGAAGTAGAAACTATTTGCATTTGGAACAGTGTGGAGACGAAGTTTGCAAAATATCAAGGTCAAGATTTCCTCTAGAATATGACATGGAAAAAAAATTCTTCCCTTCCTTCTACTCTTTTGTTTGATCCATCATCACTGCTTGATGAAGCCTCCCCTCTATTTTCTATAGCATTGGCCTCATCTATGAAATCTGTATGCTCACTGGTTCCATCTTCAATGTATGAGCCTTCTTCAAGGCTAAGCCAATTGGCATATGGTTTAGTTGATCCAAAGTCACCTTCATTTGGTGCAGCCATTGCCTTACCTTTGTTGTATGGAGACTTGCTTAAGCCTTCACCACTCCCCTCATTCTCTTAACTTGAAATGTTATCCAAGTAGATTTTATTCTTCTTAATATTTTGGATGAACCTCGAATCATCAAGTTCTTCCTTTGAAGCCATCTTTGCACTCAATACCCTAACAAAGTGGTAAATGGACTTTATAAGGCATTTATGTTATAGTGATATCATTTCACTTAAATGACTAAATTTTCATTCTTTTATTTATTTTTGTAATAATATTTGTTTTAGAGGACATTTTTCAAACTTCATTTGAGGTTCAATGTGAGATTTTTGGGGAAGAAGCTATGTTAAAATGTTTTCTCAATGCTTCCACATCGTTCCATCATTTTTTTCATAATAACAATCGTGGATCTTAGGTTCATACAAAATTTCTAGATTCAAAAGAGGATGCATGGCAACATATTTGTTGGTGTCTTGGTAGACCTGGAAGCACCTACTAGGATGTCAAGGTAAATGATGAACACCGGAGGCCTACTGTAAAAGTGGATCTCTCCTCTTTAAGAGTGGTCTTAGTCAATAATTCCATATGAATATGTTTTATTTGATTGAATTAATTTATCACTAGTATCGACATGATACCTTCATATCATTTGACTTCTTCATGTGATTCCTTATTTTCTAATTCCTCATATTGGTGCACATCAAACTACAATATTTTCCAATATCTTTCTTAATATAGTAATGGATGACTAAGATCCCAGATAGCAATGGATGACCAAGTTGTTATAGTGAGTATCCACCAATTAGTGCCAAGAATTTTGAGTGCTCTTAGAGGATTTTGATGTGCCTTGTTCTTGTTGACTTGCTATGCCCAATTCAGGCAATATGATTGACATAAGAAAGTAATGCCTAGCTTAAGATGGATAGAAGTACGAACTACATAGCTATTTATACCATCAACTGAACATGTGAAAATTATACATACCAAACATCTATGCAATTATAGGATCATTTTAGCTACATTTGAAAACATTAATCAAGAAAAACCATATGTGCAGATATAAACATTAATCACAACATGTCCAATTTATTTGCAAATATATTTTCCTGTGAAGAAAGACCACACTTGACAATATGAATGCTGAACAAAATGAGACAATGGCTGCATTGTGGGCTCAGTTCCGAAGAAAACCTAATAAATGTTATTGTCCTTGCAAGAAGTGTAAAGGCTTAAAGACTCGAAGAATTCTAATCACAACAGCCCAAGGTCATTGTAGGCAACATGGTCATGTTGAAGGGGGCCATGATTTTCATCCATTTTTGGATGTGGATTTCCTACTGGAGGAACATGGAGGTGTGAATATCCAAGTTGAGGATAACACTCTCATGGAAGAAGATGATAATGTGCTAAAGGACATGATTGAAGAAGATGGTATTGGGGCAGGTGATGAAGAGGCTCACAATGATGGTACTAGCAAATCTGATAATGATGATGAAGATGGTCTTGATATACCTTTACTTGAGAAGGCACACGAGCCCTTATACGAAGGCTCCCAAACAACTCTACTCTCGGCTATAGTGTTGTTGGTGAACTTAAAGGTTATGAATGGTATATCCAATGTAGCAATGTCACGTATGCTAAGGTATGTCATTTTTGTCATCTTCAATGTTAGCATACAATTACTATTCATTATATTAACAATGCATATTTGTTGTTGTAGGTTGATTAGTGAGTTTTTGTTACCACCATCAAACATTTTGCCTCATTCGTACCGAGAATTATCTAACATTATGGATCATATTTGAATGAAGTATCAAACAATACATGCATGTCCCAATGATCACATTCTATATCATAAACAATATGAATTTGCAGTAGAATGCCCTGATTTTCATAGTAGTAGATATCGGTCAGATCAAATAACAAAAAAAGTGCCTCACAAGGTTCTTCGGTACATTCCCATTATTCCACGTCTTCAACAGTTATTTAGGTGCGCTACCTTGGCACAATTTATGGATTACCATGCATGCAATAGAAGTCAGGATGACATTATGTGAATGACTGCCGATGGTTTTGCATTTAAAGAGATAGAAGAAACATGGTCACACTTTAAAGAAGAACCTTGTAATTTGAAGCTTTCATTGGCAGCGGACGGTGTCAATCCATATGGAGATATGAGATCTGTTTACTCAGTGTGGCCTATTTTTGTTATTAATAATAACATTCCTCCTTGGATGTCCATAAAGAGGGAGCACATAATGTTGTCAATGATTGTGCTAGGTATTTTTATCATTTTATAGTTATCTAAATTAATTTATAAATAGTGCATGAAAATGGTCATAATAATAATGTAATGTTTATGTTCATTCAATTTCTAGGTAAATACCAAGTGAAAGATATGAACGTGCATATTGAGCCCCTAATTGACGAGTTGTTGAAGTTATGGAATGGCATCACTATGTATGACATCTCTAGACCGATAGGACATCGACAATTTCAATTCCATGCAATGCTTGTATAGGCAATACATGATGCCCCTGGGTTAACTCATTTTTGTGGTATGTTATATTGTTAATATCACATATTTTTGGTCTGTTATAGTGCTTACACATTACTATCAAATGTTTAAGTTGCGCATGATAATTGTACATGATCCACTTCTACATGATCTTGTAGGTCTTCAGACAAAGGGAAAATTTGCATGTCCAGTTTGTGGTCTGAAGATGAAATCTCGTCATTCGAGAACTTTAAGAAAGCAGGTGTTTGATGAGTTTGGACACTTTCTCCACAATAATCATAGGTATCGAATTGCCTAAAAACATCTTTTTAATGGGAAAGAAGAGACATCATCAAGGCCACAAAGAATGACACCTCATTTTTGGAAGTTGGAATATGATCGACTAAATTATCGAGGTAATATCCAATTTGTCGTCCGAAGTTTAAAATTTGTATTTTGATATTATCTTATATTTACTAACATTGTAATTGATTCTTGTGAAGGTCATCAAGGCATCAATGACCAACTTCCTAGAGGAATGAAAAGTTATCCTACTCAATTTAGTAGGTTACCGTACTACAACGATCTCCCAATTGCACATTTGTTTGATGCTATGCATATTGGAAAGAATGTAATAGAGACGCTATGGAAAATGTTGGATGAAAGACGTGATAGAGAAAAAATTGACAAAATTTGTACCGACATTCATGAATCCAATCATGCACTAAAAGCTTCCATTGAATCAAATAGCAATGGAGACTACATAAATACAAGCGCCCTTCCTTGGTTATTAATGGAGCAATAGATTGATGCATTAAAAGAAGTCATTAAAAAAAAAAAATTCCAACAAGATTTGCTGCAAATATAAGCACTCTTCTATCAAAGAAAGGTGATTTTGGGCCTGGGTTGAAAACACATGATTGGCACACCTTCGTCAAGGTAAGTCATGTTCTCTATTTACAGTATATTTGTAAGATTGAATGTACTACCTATTGCATTATTTAATAATATATTGAAATGATCATTTTTAATGATTGCAGTTCATCCTACCTCTATCCCTTCCACAACAGTTTGACAACAATATTAAACAAGTTATATATGATCTTGGAAAATACATGAGGTTAGAAGTGTTTTTTCTTAGATTTGTAGCTTTCTCTTAAATCTATTGTATAATTTTATTTGAAATCTCATTTATGTGGATTTGTGTGTTGAATCTCTTTTAGGTGGTTATCATCTAAAGAAATTGACAAAAAAGATATAAAATATTGGAAGAGAAAAATTCCATAGCTTATGCGTGAAATGCAAAAGTGTTTACCTCTAACCTTTTTCAATGCTCAAGAACACTACCTCATACATCAAGTTGAGGAGATTGAATTGTGTGGACCTGTACAAGCTAGATCAATGTGGATGGTTGAGAGGCACTTGAAATTTATGAAGGGCTTGGTTCAACATAGAGCACGTCCTGAGGGTTCTATGATAGAGGGATATATGATATACCAGACCATGGTGTACATTACTGAATATCTTCCAAAGTTTGCAGCAGATATCCATGTAGATCACATTTGGGATCCCAACTCTAATGAAAAACTCAAAGGGGGAAAGGTAGATTGAGGAGGGTGAGAGGTAATTATAAGTTTTCTTTTTTGTAGTTTAATAATTATTAGTCATCATCAATATATATAAATTTTTTCTAACTAGTGTAATTGTCTTCCTTATAGTTGGTCGTGAGTGGGATGCACTACACTTGTATATTGCAAACAATCTTGATTGGATGACGGTATGGATTGAGCAGTCTCAAGAAAATGGTCGCTCATTAAAATGGGATGGTGTTGTATCATTTGTTAAAGAAGCTCATTGTAATGGAGATCCCAATGTTACACAAATGGTACTTGATCTAATATATGGCTTAAGAGATACAAAGGTACGCATAAGATTACTAATCATCACACATAAGTTTAATATCAACTCACAGATCGATGCAAATAATCTTGACATGTTTGAATAATTGCAGGTCAAACACCACAAATCTATGTACTACCATGGCTTTAAATTCCACACAAAAAATTCAGATGAAACGAAGAAAACATGTGATTCCGGGATAAGTGTTGTCTTCGCAGTCACCAATATTTCATCTAGAATTGACATACATCCTCAACGATCTGAAAATTGATACTATGGAATTTTGGATGATATACTTGAGTGTGACTTTAATTCATTTAAAATAGTTCTATTTGTCATCAAATGGTTCAGGTTACGACTGAATCGAAATGATCCTGATAGGACTATTATTGAACATGATAGTGGATTTACTATGATTAATACAAGGTCATTTGAGCCAGTCGGAGATGAGCCCTATGTTCTTCCAAGCCAGTGCAAGCAAGTTTTTTATTTTGGTGTTCCACAGAAACCAGGCTGGTCATTTGTTGTTAGACATGACCCAAGAGGAAGGCCGGTAAAGTATAATGTGATCGAAGAAGAAGAAATTGAAGAAGCAGAAGAGGAAGTAAATGATTATTAGGAACAACAGTTACCCAGTGGTGAAGATGAAGATGGTGATGATTTTGGTCATGCTGACGATAATGGTGATAATGATGATGATGATGTTGATGATGATCATGATCATGGCGATGATGGTCATGATCATGATGGTGATGAAGATGATGATGATGGCGATGAAGATGGTGATGATGGCAAAGAAGATGGTGGTGGTGAAGATGATGATCAAACTAACAAGTACAATGATGGTGATGATGATGATGATGATGATGACATGGATGAAGATCATGATGATCAATGAAATGTCCAGCTAGGATCAATGTCAACTATGATGGGGTCTTGTATGACCAAACTTTTCTTTCTAAACCATATGTGCACATATAAACATTAAGTAGAACATATCAATTTTTTTTTAGATATACACATTAGTTACACTAAATTTTTAACTTAAGACAAATGATTTACATATACAATCTACTCTATTATTAATATTTTTTTTTGGTAAGTCTATTACTTAAATTTCGTTGCTGATTTCTAAGACTTACTAATTTTTTTCACAGGGCGATATGGATGCACCATCTCAGACACCTTCAGTAGACGTAAACATTAAATATTGTAAATTTTAATGTTAATATAGAAACAGATGTCGTATTATTATGTTCTTTTCTTTGTGGCTTTGGAGTTTTTTTGATGAAATTTTCTTGATATTTAATGTCACAAATGATAGGAAAAAGCTAGAATGACCACTGATCAAATGTGATCTGAAATACAGGCTTAATATCTACATAACATCACCCTTAGTACTGACCCTGTGTTCATCACCTAGCAAATCAAGCAAAGATACACTGATGAACTTGTTAACATTATCATCGAGGGTGACAAAAGTGAGGAGAAAGAGGCACTGAGAACAGAATTGGGCTGTAGAATCCAATCTTTGCAGGTAAGCAGTAATTCAACTAAAGCAATAATAGAAGTTCAATAGATATGAATATTTTATACTATCTTATCGATCTTGATCTCTAATTTTATGTGTACTTGTATAGACATTTGTGCCATTTGTGACATCACATGGTGAACATGGTGATGGTCGTTGCGCACAACCTTCGTGTCAGTAGCACTTTGTTTGTTTTCATCAACATTATAACAGTTACTTTTTTTTTGTGGAAATTTCTAGCTAGTATCCCATTTGATCTCTATCCATTGCAAATTTCTTTGCTAACAATATTGTATTCCTCAGCTCATGATGATGTGAGGACTCCTCCTTTAGTTGTTGGTCCACTATTGCCTACTGCATTGTCGGCAACAAGGGCCACGCAAACATCCTCATCTATACCCACTAGAACTGGTAAAACCTTGTTTTGCTAGATTTTGTAATGTATTTGTACAAGTTGATGAACAACAAAGTAGCATATTAGTGCTTAAATGATGTCTACAGAAGCCTGTATATACACACAAACACATGCATACACACACCATGCATACATACATACATACATATATTGTACTACGTAGGCAAGATTTTGTGCTACTTTTTGAATTAATGTCAAATCAAAGCCAAAAAACTTATGAACACACCCCTGCAACTAAGCCACACACATAGCAATCATAATAGTACTATACAGAACCGTACAACCCACTGTAACAGCAAAATTACAAGTAAATTAGAGGTTTTATATTCGTTTTGTCTAAGCATCGACTACAACCTGATCTCCCTCGCCTTCTGAGATCACACATGATATATATAGAGGCCTATAGGATCGTTGGAACAACCAAGTAGCCATTCCCCAACTTAAAACAAACAATAACAACTTTTAAACAATACCGAGCAACATTTTTAAAAGTTGTCAGCAACTTTTATATGCAACTTTATGCATTGTTGCAAATCTGACTACCTAATGAAAAAACATTTTTGTTAGTCAATTTCTTCAATTTGATTATATCCATAAGTATGCTTTAATTCATTTGGTGTCTACTTTAATTGTCACGATGTTTCACTTGACAGACTAGCAGAGAGCACTACTGCTGAAGTTGATCCATTTCCTAGAGCAGTTTGTGTGATTAGTACTGGTTCATATAAAGGGACATTATTGCTAAATAAGAAAACTATGTTTCTGTTAAAAGAACGAAAGCTTCCAGGTGCTTTAAAATTGTTTTTATTTAATGTGTAAATTTAATTTATTTTTATATTACTCATTTTGGACTGATAAATCCTTTATGTTTTTATAGGTAATAATGTTTTCTTTGATCATCTTTTTTATATGACATTGAGACTATTCAGACCCACCATACGTAAAAGGTATGTAGTTTCATATCATTTCTACATAATTTTTCTTTTCTTTCATTTACTATAATATATTAAAGCTATTGATCTAACAATCTATTTGTTTTTAAAAAGGTGGAATTTACAAACCGTGGAATTTAAAAATCAGCTCATTGCATCTTTTGATGAGAAATTTGGAAAAGACATGTTTGACAATGGCCTACTTCTCAAAAAAGTGGCAAAGCATTTAAAGACTGTGAGGGATCAATATAGAAGGGCTCTTAAGGATAACCCAAAGTATGATCATTTAGCTATGATTCCACCAATGGAGTGGAATGAAATAGTAGAAGATGCAAAGGAGAAAAGGCTATGTGAAGATAGAGGTAACGAAGCAACACAGGGCAAAAAGAGGTATGTCCTGATAGTATTAAGTACATTGTAATCATGCACTAATTATTCATATTTGTAAATATATAATCTAAGATGTTTGAAATTGTTCATAGATTGCAGGACACATCCGTGGCTACAAAAGCGAGACTAGAAAAGTTTGGCCAACACAAACTTGGCTCTGGTGGCAATATGAATCTCCAGTCTTAAGTTGTAAGTAGGAGAAATGATAGGAAATAATTTTTTTTAATATAATGTTGCAAACAATTTTGTTTAGTGAAACCATACATACAAAACTGATGATATTAAGCAAGAAATACAGGGCGCAGAATTCAATGTGGAGGTCACAGATGAAGATAGGAAACTTGCCTTGAAGGAAGGCTATAAAGTCATGGCTGCACGCCTATGCGAAGAATCTATAAGCCTTGCCCAAGAATCTAGTTCACCGAATGATATCTCACAGGTAAATTGGTTAGATGAAAAGTAAATGAAATTGAATAGTTGATCCTTTTCTTTTTTGGTATTAGTTTTGAACGTAAATTGACTACATAACAATGTGCATAACATTTTATTGCAGTCTTCATATCCTACCATAGAACCTGCTCGTGACGAAGGCCATAATGTGCATTATAGTGGCGGAGGTATTAATTTGCTATTGGAAATTAATTATGCAATCAGAAATATGAAATGTTCTCCTTCCATTTATTGTCCAAGCATGGTCTTATCCAAACATATATTCTATGCTCATATATTCTTTGCTATTTGTTGCTTATTAAATCATAGTAGTTTGCATTTCTTGTATTATGTATTTATGGTATTCTTGAGCAATGACAACCAGGTTTATAGATTGGCAAGGCAATTTATTATATGATTTGGAACATTCACATAGTTTTGTTCTTATTTCTCTAACACTACTTTAAAGATTATCTCTGGTTGCTGAAACATATTCATTATTTTAAAATAGGGATCTTTAAGCTTTTGATTGGCAGTTGATTATGATTTCCAACTTTGTACTTTGATAAATCATTTGTTCTAACAAATCTCATAGAGTAAATATTGTGATATTGCTATCATGATTTAACTGTGTAGTATTTGAGTCAAATTTATTGACTCATATTTCATGTGCAGTGCTCAAAATGAATCCATCACTCATGATAATATTTTTTTGAATATTTTAGAGCATGTTGAACATCATGTCGAAGGAGTGGAACATGTTCCAAGTGTTCAACATGTTGACATGGCGGGGGATCAAAATGTTAATGTACATGATGTGGCATTGTCAGGTAAGAAAAATGCATGTTATGTTGTACTAGTACTTAATTATAGACTAGTAACAGTTAAAAAAAGAAAAAGAGTATGCCAATTTATCCCATTCACTTGTTCTTGCAACAGATCCCCCTTTAGTGCAGCAGCCTCCTACTCCTGCAAAGAGAAGGAGCCCTCATAATTTGACATTACACATGCTAGAAGAGGAGGAGAATGATGCAGATATGGATGCTCCTATGAGCACTTTTCTTAAAAGAGCTCATAAAAACAAAAAGAAGAAATGATGTTTTAAAAATCTTCTTTGATAACCCTTGTTGGATAATGAAAGAACTTTGTTTTAAGTAATTATGTATGAATGATGTGTATTAATACTGATTTTTATCTTATATTAATGAATATTGTTATGTCTTAATGAAGTCTTGATTAGTATTGTGTATTAATGAATTTTATATCATATTAATGAATGTTATGTGATTGTATTGATTGAATGTTATGGTTCATAAATGGATGAATGAATCAATGAAGTATGTAATTAGATGATAATGGGTACTTTAGATTGATATTAGGGGGAGGGGGGTGAGGCTAGATGAGCTACCACTTTCACGTGGTTGGCCTTGTTAAGTAGAGAATATTATAGTATTCTTGAAACCAAGTGAAGCTGAAACTAACATAAAATGGACACTTCGCATGTGGTAGGTCTAAAATGATCCACGACTACTGCTGCCCATAACATCAAAGAGTTCAGAAAGGTGCAGATTTGCACCCTTCTCTGATGGATTATACATCTCTAAAGATGGATGATGAGCCAATCTACTTTTGTTGTTTTAATGGTTTAAGAGCTCTGAAAGATCTGAAATTGCTGCCTACTCTGATGGCATTAATGGATGGCAAGCCAATTTCTCTGTTTTCCCCTGGTCTGTTTTTGTTTTTTAATGGTTTAAGAACTCTATAAGGTCTGAAATTGGGGTCTACTCTGATGGTCTATGCAACTCCATGAATGGGTGGCAAGCCATTTTCTCTTGTTTCCCTTGATCTGCTACAATTTTTGACGGTTCAAGAGCTCTCAAACGTTTGAAATTTTGGCCTGCTCTGATGGGTTATGCAATTTCATTAATGAATGGTCACCTGAATTTTTTGGTCCCCTTTTTATCTACATTTGTTTGAAAGGGTTTTAGTCACCGGATGCTGTTTGCTGATAAATTCTTTCTTTACCTTAGATTTTTAGTCATCTGTTTCTACATTGGGCTTAGTTTGTAGTCATGGTTTTCTTAATTTGAAAGCTAATGTTTTTATAAAACAAATAGCAAGAGGGTTCTGGCCTATGGTTAGAAATAGCCAATCTAACCGCACATTGACATTAATAGCATATAGTGACCAAAATCAACATCAATAGCATCTAGTGACCCAAATCAAGCATGAGTAAATGTTAAAAGTTAATGTTTTTATTAATTGAAAGCTAATGTTAAACTGTTGATACCAATGGTCCTGTTTCATAATCAGGTTGTGTGATACTAGTCATGTTTTTATCTATTCATTTCGTTGTTGAGCTTCTTTTTGGATTCTCGTTTCTGTTATTGCAGTAATTTAGGGAGAATGACTAACAACACACTCTTACTAGCATGTTCCCAAGGCTACAATAAAGGTAGAATCGCTAGGTCACCCTACTATAGTACTAGTAGCTAAGGGAGAAAGTCTACGAGGGAACTCTACTACTCTGTGATTAAGGGATAATTGCGAGGGGATTCTGTTGCAGAGGTAGATGAGGGAGAACTACCAAGGGCACCCTATTGTTGTGGTAGTTAGGGGAGAAATGCTTTTAGGAACCCTACTACATAGTGAGTAAAGGATAACTATGAGGGCACCCCACTATAAGGCAAATATCTCATCTCTCAAGGCCTAGGAGAGGTAGAACAATCTTCTAAAGAAGTGCTAGATATACTTAAGGCCTTAAGGAGAGAGGAGTTGTGAGGAGACAATATCATAGTTGGAGGCTGATCCAAGTTAATTGTGAGACAAGTAGAGCCCCAAGAAATCCTCCCACAAGGATTAAGATTCTGATCACAGACTCTCCCATAAGAATTGGGAAGAGATAAATTCTCTCCTAAGAATTATCAAGATGGATAGACAGAGTAAAGTATATCCATAAGGCCTTTGAAGGAGAAAGTTGTAACGAGATGGTGACATAGCTTGAGGACCTTTCTAGAATGACTATAAAAGACAACTAGGCTTGACCATAAATTAGATTCACTAGTAGAGAATGAGTATACATTTAGGCAACTAGTGGGCAACCTTATCTATCCAACTGCTACTAGACTTGAGACCAGACGTGTTGTTAGTTACCTTTCTTGCTTCATAACAACCCCAAAGGATGAACATTGGGTTTTTGTGAAGCATATGCTGTGAGATGTGAAGGGCACTCCTGATTTTGGCATTCTGTATGGCAGAAGTCAAGATGCTCAAGTCATTGGTTATACAAATTTGGATTGGGGAGGTTTTATTGATGATTGAAAGTCTTCTTTTGGGTATGTTTTCAGTTTGGGCACAGGTGAAGTCACATGCACTAGCAAGAAGCATGAGACAAATTCACTCTTATCTACTAAGATTGAATACAAACAAATAGTAAATAAACTTGTAATGCAGTTTGTCTTTATTGGATGCTTGCTGATTTGTCTATGTCTCAAGCAAGCCCTACTCCCCTCTTCTGTGATAATGAGGGAGTTCTTAAGTTCCATGAATGGACCAGGCATGCAAATCTTCATTGTCACTACATCTGCTAGCTTGTTGAAGATGGAATCATGATGTTGCAGTATGTATGCACTAAGGACAACGCTGCAAACTCCTGACTAAGTCTCTCAATCTAGAAAAGTTTATCAAGTTTAGTGGCCAACTTGATGTAATTGCTAGAATGACCATTAAGGGAGGGTATTATAAATTTTACTATTTTCAGTCTCTATATTTAGCTAGATCTAGTCAATGATCATTTATGCTTTCTTTTTAGTTTTCTTATTTAGTTCTATTTTTAGACATTGTCTTGATTAAGAAAACTTTTCTTTTTTGTTCACACTATTATTAGCATTTGTAAACTCTATTTAAGAGTTCATTGAAAATAAAGTTATCCTCTTGTTTTTAATTATTTCAACAGTAGAACATATACATATAAGTTACATTGTTTAGATAATCATACTTTTGGCCTTGAAACAGTAGGCCGTTTTGAAATGAGACTGACCTGCCAATTTAGGGGCAGCTAAGTTAAAAGAAACTCTCATTGTGGTTAAAAATTTATATCTAAATAAGAAGGATAATGAAAACCTAAAATTGTCTAAACCTATAAAAAGAATTTTAAGCCTTGTTTCAAATATATTAATATGATACAAGGCAAGGCTTAATATTCTTGTTATGCATGTATGTATGTACACTTAGAAAATCGCATAGAAAATGATATGGGTTATGATTACTCAGGGTTTATAGCAGGTCTTTCAAGTGCAATGTTACTTTGGTCATGATGTGCTGCTGTATGAACTTAACTATTTTATGGATACCAAAAAAGAGATCTAAGTAGTAAATAGTATCTTTTAGGTCTAGAGAGTAAAGTTGTTGCCATTTATCCATATTTCTATATGTATGTTAATGTTTACAATGAATTAGCATGATAAACTCATAATTTTTACCCATGGTTATGGGGAGACTTGTCTTCCCCCTAAAAGACACGTCTCAGAGACGAAGATGCATTTTGGAGACTTTTTGCGTCTCCGGAGACCTCAAAAAATGTATTTAGTATTAGACTCAGCAAACTATCAAAAAAACAAATTGCAGTCTCCAAATACCCCCCATCTCCCATTTTTGAAAAATTGTCATACCAGTACCAGTACCAGTACCAGAGACCTCCAAGTCTCCCCATCTCCCGGTGACCTTGTTTTTACCACTTGGCGAACGATAGATCAGAATATATTAGAAGCTCAAATTTCAAATACTGTTGTTAATATGCTGATGCTATTATGACAGATTTTAGTATAACTTATTATCTTATTTGTTGACTATCTATCAATTGCAGAGTGCTAAGTTGTCATCACAAGTTGTCTCAATAAACCTCCAATAGATACTAGTTGATCTAATAGGCAGCTTGTTCTCAAAATAATAGGCAGGAATATGGTAGAGTTCAGATGTCATTACTTAGAGCTCATATATGTGACAATATGGATTCCAATGCTCTTTTTTTCTTTGATTTTATGCTTTGGTCTAGATAAATGACATGTTTTTCTTGTTTTGTACTAGTAACATTTAGCTGGGTTGATCTAGAAGGAAAGCTTGTCATGGGTTATCGAAAGGCTTCTAATACTATATTAAACCAGGTTGGCTTTCCTGCTTATTGGACTTACAAAGTAATGAAATGTGAAGTTATGTCATATTTCTTGTCTTAAGTTTGACTGGGTTATATGTTCATTATACAATTTAATCTTTCATATTATTATTTTGTGTGCTTTATTGATTATTACAATAGCATTTGGGTGCTTTTCCAATATTTCTATTAGAAAAGTAGAGCACATAACAATTTTCTTGATGCATTGATGTCATCTTTTCTTATTTTAGGAAGTTCAACCATCAACATTAGGAATTGGACCATTTTTCAGTAGCACCCTTAACTCTGCAAGTACAAATTTTTTTTCAGGCTATACACTTCCTTCAGTCAATGTAAAAGAAGAATCATTTGCAGAGCCTCTAACAAGTCAAGTCAATACTCCAAGCACAAGCTTTAGTTGGTATAAAATTGACAAAGCTGGAGGGAAATCCAAAGATAGTTCAAGTCAATCCTTGTTGACACCAGAAAAGAAAAAAAGTCACAATCTTTGTTCAAAGAATAAGAGACTTTGCATGGAGAATGGTGATGCGTTTGAATTGAAGTTGGCATGGGAAGAAGCTCAGGATTTTCTTCATCCTGCTCCAAAAGCTGTACCTAGCATTGTCATGATTGAAGGGCACGAATTTGAAGAATATGAGGTATGGAGGCTCAGCTAGGATGGGTTTTAAATTTCATTAAACATAGGACGAGAAATTGTATGGACACTCTTGTCAGATCCTTTTATAAATTACTTCAAAATTATCCAATAGAAATAAGTAGAGCTGACTTACTTAGATTCCTTAACATTTCAAACATGTAAATATTTGATTTCAAATGCCCTTGCAATTGCTAAATCTTAAAATCCAAATATAAGCCAATGAAAAAGCTACAAATTCATCTAATGGGGCATCCCTTCTGTGTGAAATCATAATTTTAATCTGCCTCTATATTTCTTGTTTTCTGCCTAATATAGGTGCAACTTTTAAATATAGAGTAATGAACTGCAACTGCAAGTATTGATCAATGCTTTTATAATAATTTTGAGACTGGAATAAGATGTTTTTATTTAAATTATCAATTCTATTGCATAGTTTTGATTTAGAATAACTAAGACTCAGGATAACAGCAACGATTTGAGCATTAATGAGGCAGTGATGCATGTCTATAATAAAGGGTATGTAAAATATTGGTGTAGATAATATTTAAGGAGTATAGTACAGATTTCTTATGCAGGGAATAATCAAAACCCACAAGGATATGCAGTGTGTTCAAGGGCATTCTGATCCAAATTAGTATAATCTAATGGGATGTAAAAATGAAGGTTGTATACAAGGAAGTATTCTAAAGAGCGGGTTAATATCCAACTCTCCAGATCTTGTTGAACTGACACATGAGGTTGGTAGTACAAAATTACATTAATGTCACAAAAAATTAAAGAATGGATTTCACAACATAAAAATGCAATGTGTTGTAACATATAACTCACGAAACCATAATTAGGAGCTGGTGATAAATTGAATGGCTGTATTTTACTGCATGTGTGGCACCTTTTATGCTGAAATCAATCGTTGTATTATTTTTGGCATTTTAACCTTATGGTTTTATATAATGTGTAATGTAGATCAAAGTTAAATATGTAGTTCTTTGGCAGCTGAAGACCACATTGGACTGCACGGATGGCATCCTTTTCAAGTTTAAATCAATTGGTGTCAATTTTCATTGTATCTATATGTTTTATACTTTTTGCAATTTAGATTAATGTTAAATTTGGAGTTCAAGTGCAATAAAATAAGCAATGGGCACTGTATGGCACACATGCAAGGAGTTACAATTCACCGTGGCTAATAGAGAATACAATGAGTGCCTGTCACAACAATAACCAATAGTATTCCACATTACACAAAAAAGAGAAGTTCCACTCAGTGGTAGAGGATTGCACACATCAAAATATTGCATGTGGGGTGAACTTTATGATTTTACATTTTGAGCTTATTTGCATGCTATTTCCATAGCTATACATTTGAAGATTGACAACATTAGTTGGCTTTTGATTTGAGTGCTTTTATGCAAAGTCTTGTTGAGTCTATTGGTGCAAAAATAGTGACAATCACTTAAAATCATTGTTGTTGATGTGTAAGGGCATGGCATAATTTGCTTCATCAAATTGTAAATGATGACATGCACACACAAAAACTAGGCAAGGTTAGTTTCTCCATTCATCAAACCTTGAGATGAATAGATTTAAAGGCCTAGAGCAAAGATGAAGGATGACAATAATCCAAATTGTTTTCCCTAGGATGATGAAATAATGTTAATATCATATTCTTTGAATGATATAGAAAGTGAAAAATGAATTGATACTTTGCCAATTGTGGATGGTAGAGAACTTGTGCTCTTGTAAGAGGTCAAAAGTTCAAATCTATAGTGGGGAGGGGTTGTACACCTTATATTAAAAGCATTAATATAAGCACAATAACAATAGCAATCGACCAAAGAGTACTGTCCTAAATTCGAGTATTGTTGAGGCAGAGCGAGCTTCGAGTACTTGAACAGTAGACTTGGTGAGCTGACTGAAAGAGTCAACTCATTGAGGTGACTAGGTGGGAGTGACTTGGCGAGCTGACCTAGAGAGTTGACCTAGGGGATGGGCTTGGTGAGAGAACTTAAAGAGTCAACTTGGTGAGTGCACTTGAATTGTCAGCTTGGCGAGAAGACTTGGGGACTTGGTGGGACATGTGGGCGAGCCGACTTGGTGAGGCGACTTGGTGACATGAATTGGTAGGCTGGCTTGGTGAGCCGACCTTAAAGATTCAACTTTGTGAGTGTACTCAAACAATCAATTTGGTGACATGACTTGGTGGGCTTCATGAGCTGACCTGGCGTGCGTACTTGAACAGTAGACTTGGTGAGCTGACTTAAAGAGTCAACTCGTTGAGGTGACTTGGTGGGGTTGACTTGGTGGGCTGACCTGAAGAGTTGGCCTAGGGCGAACTTGATGAGCGAACTTAAAGAGTTGACTTGGTGAGCGTACTTGAATTGTCAGCTTGGCAAGCTGACTATGGGAGTCAGCTTGGCAAGCTGATATGGCGAGTCGACTTAAAGTGGCAACTTGGTGGTGCAAGTTGGTGAGCTGACTTATCGAGGCCACTTGGTGAGGTGACTTCGCGAACAGACTTGGTGAGCTGACCTACTAAGTGTACTTAAAGACTAACCTTGATGAGGCACTTTGGTGGGGTGATTTGATGACAAAACTTAAAGTGTCAACTTGGCATGCCGACCAAGTGAGTTTACATGGTGAGCGAGCTTAGAGAAGCAACTATATGGGGCAACTTTGTAAGCACACTGAGTGAGCCCACTTACTGGGGCAAGGTGGTAAAACCATTGGGTGAGTTGACTTCGTGAGCTTACTTAATGAGTCAACTCGTTGAGGTGACTAGGTGGGGGTGACTTAGTGAGCTGACCTGGAGAGTTGGCCTAGGGGGAAGACTTGGTGAGCGAACTTAGAGAGTCAACTTGGTGAGCATACTTCAATTGTCAGCTTGGAGCTAACTTGGTTGGGAGCTGGCCTGGTGATCTAACATGGTGAGTGGGCTTAAAGTGGCAACTTGGTGGGGCAAGTTGGCGAGCCGACTTAGCGAGGCCACTTAGAGACGTGACATGGCGAGCTGACTTGGTGAGCAAGCTTGATGAGAGGACCTAAAGATTGACCTTTTTGAGGCACTTTGGTGGGGTGAGTTGATGACCGAACTCAAAGAGTCAACTTAGCGAGCATACTAGTGCATTTGGGTTCATTTTTGGACCTTCATTGATCAAATTTTCGATCAAATTTGACCAACCCATTGGTCAAAATTTTGACCAACTCACTGGTAAAATTTTTTTCAGGCATTCTATAAAATAGTCACATGTCTTGCGTATGATATGACATTTTGCATGTATCCTACACTCTCTCTCATCCGGCTAATGATGGATTACGTAGAGTGATCTGAAACCATGATGCTAAAAAACACACAATCAAATCCAAAATGAAAATGCACTACAAATAGATTGTGGAAATTTGATATTGGTAAAATTGCATGCATGTCTACCAGGACAATCACAACTTAAACATATATTTGTCCTGGTAGACATGCATGTAAAATTAACAATATCAGATTTCCACAATCCATTTGTAATGCAAGTTCATTTTGGATTTGATTGTGTGTGTTTTTTAGCATCATGGTTTCAGATCACTCTCCGTAATCCATCATCAGCCGGATGAGAGAGTGCAGGATGCATGTAAAATGTCATATCATACGCAAGACATGTGACTATTTTATAGAATGCCTGAAAAAAATTTACACCTATCTATTGGTAGAAATTTCTACCTTCATTGGTCGAAATTTTTGACCTTTATTGGTCAAAATTTCTACCTTATTTGGTTAAACTTTTTTGACCTTCGTTGATCAAAATTTCTACCTTCATTGGTCAAAAATTTTGACCTTCACTGGTCAAAATTTTTGACCTTCATTGGTCAAAATTTCTACCTTAATCCATGAAAATTTTTAACCCTCGTTGGTCAAAATTTTTACCTTGCTTGGTCAAAATTTTTGACCTTCATTGGTGGAAATTTCTACCTCTATTGGTCAAAATTTCGACCAATTCCTGTTAGAACTTGCACATGGAAATTGAGGTTTTTTGACCAACGTATTGGTCGAAATTTTGACCGAACAAATTCTGAACAATGTGTTGGTCGAAGTTGGTCGAAGTTTGGTCAAAAATTTTGACCATTAATGGTTGAAAAATGGTCTCAAATGTACTAGTGAACAGACCATATTTGTGATGTATGTGAGTCCTTTGAGGTATTCTAGTTGAGTGGTAATCCCTCCTAGACTTTCCAGAGTTGACTCTGCATCAAAACATCCATGTAACAAGCTCAAATAATGATTTGAAGGCCATACCATAGGTATTTTACTCTATTAACCCTCTAGAACTATTTAGGTAGACTTGTATTTGAATAAATTAGTTACCAAAGCATCTGAACTAGTTAGGTAGACTTGTATTTGTATAAATTAGTTATCAAAGCATATATTTGTCTCTCTCTCCCTCCTCCTTTCTCAAAATGTCAATTAAATTATTTTTCTTAAATATAATAGAATAATTTTTTATTTTTAAAATAAAATAGTTTATACATAAATATAATTATAAATTTAAATTTAAGTATCTCATCAAAATTATTAACATATTCTTATTTTATGGTTTTCAGGTTGTTTGAGAAAGCTTTTATTGGCTACTATTATAATTGCAATTATTATGGAGATAAACTGGAGAATGCAAAACCAAAATACCATCAACAAGGAAGTCTTACAAATAAGTGAAGTGTATGAGAAAATGAGGTAATAACCCCATCATGTGTTTTACTCGTGGAAAAGAAAGGGATCTAGCATCAAAATGTAGATTGGGAGATACTGGAATAAATTTTGAATCTTGGAAAGCAATAGCTTTGTCATGCTATATTTGTCAGAAGTATGATGATGGAACATATAAATGCAAACACTAATTCTCTACCGACAAGGACAATAAAGGAAAATAAATTGCAAATCAAGAAGAAGTTAAAGAAGAGATGAGGAAAATTTGGGTAAAGAAGGACAAGAATGCTACTTCAATAGACAACCTTTTTTCAATATGCATAGGGGATTCATCTACCAATTAAGAAAGTAAGTTCTTAGGTACCTAGAATTTTGATAATATATCAATTAGTCCCTTAGATCAATTGATCTACAACACATATTAGCATAATTGGATGCATTGGTGATAAAAATCATATAGCCCAGAAATTGAGACAACTTCAGCTACTTTGGAATGATAAAACTGAAAGAGATATGTGCTTGTATTGTTGGAAAGAAGATTTTTATCAATAACCAAGTCATTGTGTACAAAAGGAAGGATTTTTAATAAAAAGGCATTAAATGCAAAAAAAGCCATTGAACTCTTTTAAGTTGTTATATATATGGATATTCATCTTATTATTGTCACACTACTATTAAGTTGAGTTGCAAAATTAGAGATTAATTGTGAATTATTGTTAAGTAAGTGTATTATCATTCAGAATTTTTTTGAAAAACATCTTATTGATTGGGCTGAAAACTCTAGCCACATCACGAAATGAATTTTCAAAAAAATTGAAAAGCGTAAAATGTTTGGGATCACAATTCAAATGAATCATTATGGTTACAAATGTGAATGTTGATTGAGAATTTATAATAATTCAAACCAAAATACCAACTACAACCATTGAAAGCAACGAAAATAGACAAAGCTAGAGCCCTATCTTTGATTCCACTGAGAGTTATGTTAATAGAAGACATTAGAACTTTCAGTCACTACTAATTGATCAAGAAATTCTGATCACTTGTTTATCAAGTATATTAGATTGGTGATTTTTTAATGCATTCATGTGGATCATTTGACTTGGTGCAAAGAAATGCATCCATTTTATGGTATCTTGATTTGAATGTATTCATATAACTTGCAACTTCATATGTCAGGGTTTATAATATTGCTTCCATCATTATTACATCTATGTTCTTAAACCCACCTTGTAAATTGTTGTCTTTTTTGAATCGGAATTAGTAATCGTATGTCTATTATTGAGGTTTATATTCATACCTTTCTTTTAGATATTTTTTCTCTCCTTTCATTCTTTTAGGTGAAACGTACACAAAAACACAAATACACCCATCATACCAGGGAGTTGCCCCTCTCAAACATAGAGGGAGATTGCAAGTTGATAGTGATCAGTTGTTGTCTCTCCAACTGTTGGCACAATTGTCATTGCTCACAAGGCAAACAAGGTCAGTTTCAAAGATAACTTCATAGTGGAAATATGTTTACCAATAATATTGTAGATTTTAGAATCCTAAGTATTGGTATCTACCACCTTTCCAAGTTTAAAGTTAGTTTACCTCCTTGATGTCTTGATAAAAGAATATTTGATTTCTTCGTTATTTTTTGAGTATGAGCATATTTTTATGCAACTGCTAAGTGGAGGTTAAATTTTATTGCATAACTTGTATCCTCTTACAATTTTACACCTAGTTTAGCACTTTGTCACTCTTCCTAATGTATACCTATGTTATGTCTAATTTCCCTCACTTTTGGGACTATTTCCATTAATTTTGGGCATTCCCTTATTCATGATCATTTTTCTAATTTAAATTACTAAGAATAGGGCACCTCATAGCCCATAGTGTTACTAGGGAACCTAACATCCCTATTAAGTTTGTTTTCTCTTACTAGAATTAGGATAGTGTTACTCTTTTCTTTTGTTTGAGTTTTGATAGGGCTACTAGACATTTTCTCTTTCTGTGGCAGCATTAGTCTTGTTGTAAGGTTTGTGTCCCCACTCTTCCTATATGGGGTTTTGGGTCCCTTCAATACCTATTTTTGGGTCCTCATAAGAATGATTAGGTAACTTTGAATATCTTTTGTATCAAGTTGTAAGGGGTTTCAGCTCTCCTCAAAACCAATTTTTACTTTCATCCAAAAGATCCCTCTAGGCGATTTAACCTTGAAAATCAAAATATGAGAGTTGACTTTTGAAGTAGCAAGTTCTTAGTGTGAACCGAGCTCATAGTACTCACTGAGTTCTCAGTATGAACCAAGCTACCAATTCAAGTCAGTATGCTATAGTGTCACCCAAGTGCTAAAGTGTCACCCCAGCATCCAGTGTTACTTGAGTGCTAGAGTATCACCTGAGCTCACTGTGTTCCTGAGCATCAACATAACACCAAAGTTCATAGTGTTGCTAGAGCATCAACATTTAGCCGACTTGAAGGTAGAATTTGGTTGTTGTAAAGATATATCTTGTGTGAGCCAACTTGGTATGAAGATATTTTTTGATGGATATATAAGATAGGCAGATTATTTGTCTAAAGTGATATATATGAAGTGAATATGGCATACAAAAGGTAGATAAAGCATATTGAGTAAGCTAGCTACCAAGTAGTATAAAGGGCAGATCAGAGTCATATCTATCATAGCTGGGTGATTATATTTTTCAAAGAACCTACTGATTCATCCTAACAGGTGCATCATTCAAATCCTCTAACCAAGTGGACCTAGCAGTCCTTTGTAAAACTCTTAATAGAGTACATGATTCATTGTATTGTAAAATCATTTCACAAGGTGGACCTAACAGTCCTTCATACTCCTAAAAGAGTACATTGTTGGAACTACAATAGGAAAAGTAAACTTCTGAGTGGCGGGGGGGGGTGAATCAGTAGTTTAAACTTTGACCAATAAAACTTTCACCACACATCCATCTCATACATTCAATAGATAAACTAAAATAACATGTAAAGCACATACATCTAAATCATGTAAACATATAAGAATTCACACACATATGACACCTGATATGATTACTCAGAAACCCTCCAAGTGAGAAGGTAAAACTAGGGTTGGGAAGACATCCACAAATCTTCTCTATTGCAGTAATAAAGTGTATCTAATGAAGGTTACAATGTTTTGATCATGACACATGATCTACCCTATAAAAGGTCTGCCCTATTAAAGGCTTACAAAGACTGTTAGGTCTCACCCTGTTAAAGGATTTCAACACCCTGTTAGAAATGTGCCTTTTTAAAGGACTTCAAACTCACAATTAAGTAAGCACCCTACTAAAGGATTTCAACACATCTGATTAGGACTACTCTATTAAGAGGTTTGATTGATTCACCTACTAGAATGATTCAACAATGATCTTGCGGTTAGCACTTGATTGCCTCATGATAGATCACCTCTATACTATTGTCTTCTCAATCCTTCTTGATCAGATGTCTCACTAATGTATGCTCTTCCCTTCCTCTATTCTCCTTTAATTGATTTTGCAATGCAATTTTAGATCATAACTCCTTAGCCACCATGAACGCTCTGTTTGTGAATTCAAACTTCTCTATACTCTCCTTCAACACTCTATATAGTTTAGGGTTTGTCCTCCTTAAGAAGACTTAGATGACTTAGGGCTAGGTATGAATCAATGGTTGTGATTCTTCCATTTTGTTGATTAATCATTCCCTTTTTCTGACTGGCTACATGTAATTGCATTAGGAATCCAACTTAAGATTCATCCTTATCTACAAAATATTGTAATTCATCTTCACGTTGGCTCAAAAATGGTTTAGATAGTTGTTTGTGCCTTTACAAACAATTATGTCAAAACTGTGTCACTCGGCATCTTAAGTCTCTGATGCTCAGCATATATTAATCTCGATGTTGTGACTCGGCATCTATATCACTCGGCATGCACTGCTTGTTCGGCTCTTGAATCATTCGGCATACACTATCTACTCGGCACATGAGTGGCTTGGCACTCATTGTTGACTTAGCATGCTCTATAATATACATGTTGTGCTCAGCATGTACTACTTGTTTGGCATGAACTACATAAATAACTTAAGTGTATGGACACTCATTTGTCAAAACCAATCTAAGATCACCAATCTCCCCCTTTGACATGAGTGTCAAAAACACTTAGGTATGCAATAATATTCTTAATCTTATGAGCATAACATATCTATAACTTAGCTTATGTACAAAACTTCAAAATTTCAAAATTTTGTAACAACTTAGATACCTCAAAATCTGATAACTCCCCCTGAGTTGATAGGTCTGTTCTGTATCCAAAATTATGTACTCCTGCTGAGCAAATATGCCTTAACTGATACTCTTTGACTTCATGTTGTTTTGTGCTTGTGCCCCCTTAGCTTATTTTTTCTTTTCTATGTCCCTTTTCTTATTCTTTGCTCTCATTCTCTTCTTTATCTCCCCTTTTTCTTACTCTCCCCCTTTATCTCACTATCCCACTTTTCGAAACTTATGTCAATCGGCTATACACTTATAGTGTGTTTTTCCAAGAAAGATTTATGGACATCTAGGATAATTTTGAGAGTTGCATCCTAGTTTTCACATGCTACATCCAAAGACTTTATCTGAATAGCTAGCTCAGAAACAAGTTGGACTAGGCCATCTAATGTTGAAAGATTTGGGTCTTTCTTCATGAGAGTTTTAGCATAACCTAGTTCCCTGTGCAAAATTTCCATATGGGGGGTCAATGTGGTCTGGATGCTAATCAATTTGGCCCTTATATTGGCCTCATATGTTGACAATGCAACTAACTGACTCTGGGTTTGTAATAATGTTCTGAAGTGCTTTTCACTTTGAGCTGGATTTATAGGTAGTTTTACACTTGATGAATTGATCTAACTTTCCAAACTCAAAATGTGACTTCTAGTTTCTTTTGTGAAGAGTGTTGGATTACATAGTTTAGTGTACAATGAGAATATGTTCTCAAGTACCTTCTTCACATCCTCAACCTTAGTTGCCAATGCAACTTGTGAGTGTTATATCACCTGATATCTTTTCATTTACTTTGCTTTGAAATTTCTCCTCTGACCATTCTAATAATTTAGCATTTGTATCTAGGTCTATATCACTAACCTTCTCCACTATGTTTGTTAGTTGTTCAATTAGTGGATTGGTCTCATTTGGAGTTGGTAGACTGAATGCATCCAAAAAGATGTCTTTGATATCCAACAATGCTTGCTTCTGCTTGTGCTCCCTTCTAATCATTTCCTGATGCTTCTTTCATGCTAGGGCTTCCTGAAGTATGCCCATTTATTCTATAGTCATTGTATCATAATCATACTTTGGTAGAACAATTTCTTCATCAAGGTTAACATCTCCATATTGGATCACTTCTTTAGCCTTTGATGAGCTAGGACTCGACACTGAGATCTGCAATGGTGTTGCATCTATGCTCGATTTTTGAAGAGTATGACTAGAAGAAATGCTAGATATTGGTAAGGTTATTCAGGGCTTGAATTGTTGTTTGCTGCTTTAGCTATGGTGTCATCTCTATCTCTTCAGTCTTGTCCTTGACTTCCATAATGACTTGTGATGCACCTTTTTCTTGTGTTGTAGGTGTAGATAAGATTATCTGACCTATTCCACTCCGTTCTTTTGTAGTGGCTTGACTTTTCACTTTACTCTTCTCAACTGTATCAACCTTAGCAATTGTATCAATTTTTTCAATTGTATCAACCTTTTCAGATGTAGTTTCTAGTATGTTGTCCAAAGGTTGTACATGAGTGACTTGAGGGGTTAAAGTAGGTAGTTCTTGTGCATTCACCTCTTCACTGGTTGTTCTAGTCACTAATTTTTACAATTCATCCACACTCACCAATACTGGATTATCACAAAGTTTTGCCTGTATTGTGGATTGATCAAGTATCTTCTTGAGATTTTCCTCTGTAAGGGGATTGATGTTCTAAGTTGTGACATCAAAAACATCCTTCACTATTACTCTATCAGTATTCTCACTTGTTACATGTTGGGGGCTGACATTAGGCAATTGTGTGTCTTGCACACTATGTTCTTCTTGTTGCTCTACTTCTGTTGTTGCCTTGTCATCTATGTGCATTTTAGTTCCTCCCTGAACAGTGTCATCATTTTTATCACCTTCTTCATCATCCTTGACCTATATGGGTTCTTTCTCACCTTCCTTGACTGTAGTCAACCCATATGTTACTTTCCACATTTGTGTGGACTTCTTAACCACATCTTCAATATTGTTTTGCAAAATGCTAAAGGCTCTATATTTAGGTACAAACCTAACTGCATATTTCTTCATAGCCTTAGCAATTTGTGCCTTACTGAGTTCAGGCATCACTTGTGCAAGAGATGTCTCTCTAATCTGTCTCTCCAAGTTTAGACAATAGTGCAATTTCTACTCAACTCTATCATATAAGCTTTTGGGCATTGAGTTGGCAATCTGTAGTGGGGTAGTCTTGAATTTTTCCATCATGGTATATATAGCCTCCTCCACTTAATTCTTCTCTACTTTACCAAGATTATCAAAGTCTATATGAGTAAATCTTGATAAGTCTACACTATTCTTGACATTTTCACAGAGGTTCTCAAGATCTGATAGAGGATTGTGACTCACCACTTTGAATTGGCTATTTTCATCTGATTATGTTTTCTCCTCATTTGATATAGCTTGTGCAACATATTTCCTCCTAGGTCTTTTCTAAACTTGACCTCCTTGCTCTATAGGTTTTGTCTTTTCTTTAGCCTTTTATGCAATTGCGCATGCACTAGCCCTTGTAGTAGGTGTTATTGGTTTGGGTTGGCTTGGCTTGGCTACCTTCTTGGATTTTGTCACTAGCTGGGCCTTAGCCTTCCTCTTCTTTTGCTTGGTAGGAGTAGGTGCTTCCTCGACTTCTTCTCCCTCGGCACCTTCAGCAGTTTCAGTCTCCTCTGATTGATCTTCACCCATACCCTGAGTAAGTGCAAGTGGTGCTTATGCCTGAGAGTCTTCTTCCTCTTCATCCTCTTCCTCTTCTTCTTCTTCCTTTTCAGCACCCTCACCAAATTTTTCTTTTAATTTCTTTACGAAATTATCCTTTTTCTTAATAATTGAGGCACTCTTTAGTTCCATTGTGATTTTGGACTTTTCCATTTCATAGTTTCCAAATGCCTTAGCATTTTTATCCACCTCTTCTGCAAGTAATGCAATAATAGTTTCAGAGGCTTCATCCACATTTATTTCATATCCAAGTGGCCTCAACCATCTCACCCTTGGTGTAGCAACTTGTACAAAAGTATAGTTAGCATCTACTAGAAAATAGACATCATCATAGTGTTTCTCTACTAGAGATACTGGTATTCTCAATCTCTTCTTCATTGACTACTTAAAGTCCTCAAAATAGTTTGTTATCACAGACTCAAAATTTTCACCCAATTGTTCAATATACTCACCAATTTGTACTTCCATTGACCTATTTATTTTCCAACCAACTATGCCAAATGTAGGAAAATTTTTTTGGACATAAAAGAATATGCATATTAGAATATAACCAAATTTTCATTGTGCACTCTTAGTTCTTCTTATTGCTCCTAGGTTCTCCATCAATTGTTGTAGTTGTAGCTCTGCAAGATCATATGTGTGATCTTTCTTAACAATTTTATATCACACATCCACTGCTATACAAGGCACATTGTTCAATTTGTTGGATTGATAGAATTTGTGTGAAATAACCTTTACAGCAAACTCTATCAAAGGATCAGTAATGGTGTCAATAGTCATTCCTCTTTTGTTCCACACGGCTCTTGTATTCTTTTCAATGACTTATTTTGAGTCACTTCTTAAGGTCTTAGGCCGATCTAGGGTTGGATACCCTGTAACCCTATGGATTATCCTCTTGGTTATTTTGATAGGTTCATTATCTAGCCATAATGAACTATCATGAATCTTGCTAAGCACTATCCTAATCCATTCAGTCTTAAACACATTTGGGAAACCTAGGGCTCATGTTAACCCTTTCTTCTCAACAATTTTGAATTCTTCTTTCAAAACACCATTCTCACATAATCTGTTCTATGCTTCCCTGATCTCCATATCCCCAATACTTCCTATTTTGCAGTTGTAACATTTTCAAACATCTTGCACCATTAAAAAATTTGGTGCTATCATGGATAATGCACCAAAGGGATCTTGCTTGTAAGAAATTTTTGGTATGGCCTTGAATATAGGTTGCTTAACTTTATTACTAACCAGCTGAATGTTTCAAACCTCCTTACCCTTTACATTCTTTGAACTAGATGCCATTGTGTGAAACTAGGATTTATAAAAATATAAACAACATAGCTCAACTCTTGATAAATACCTTATAAGATATGACAAACTGGTGATGAATCATTGCTCAAACCTTCTGCAATCGCTTTGAATGGATTTCCAGATTTCCTTCTGCTCTCCTTGCTCTTTCTCAATTTCAAAATGATGAAAAATGAGTCCAAAATTGATCAAATGCCCTTTGAAACTCTGCAATTAATGTTGAGTTCTTACATAGCTGTAAGCTTGGCATCAACAAATTTCAGGCTCACTTGACATCCATTAACATTCCATTCACTCAGCATCCATTACGAGCTTAGCATCAACTAGCCTTTTACTCGGCACATACAGGAAATATTTCATGCTCGGCAACAATATGAAAAACTTAAAGATTTTTCTTGAATTCCTAATAACATCTTGCATCTTTCTTCATGCTAATGTAATTTTTTCAATACTAAATCCTTTGGAATTGATGAATGATATAACCTTTAAATATCAGTCCCACATACCTCTTGACTATCTAGTTTGATGAGGTGTGATCACCTAACCCATTGGGTGAAGTGATCCCTTCTCCATTTGATGTGTTGCAATCATCTTTCTTCTTCCATGTCTTGTTCATTTCATTTTTGATATTTTCAACATCTACCTTACCTTTGCCTTTGCCAAACTCACAACTTGGTGCCTTTGACTTTGTTGGACAATATCTACTGATGTGACCAGTCTTCAAACAACTAAAACATGTGGTTTGACTCAACCACCTCTTGTAGTCACCTCTGAAGTGTTTCCTAATCCAATTGTTAGGAATGTGTCCATACTCTTGACAATAATGATAGCTATATCTTGTATTATAATCCCAGTTATAAAAGTTGCCATTGTTCCTTACCTTTGTTTGCCTGTTTGATGACCTCATGGGTTTGGATCTGCACTCAAAAGATCTATTCCATACTTCTGACAGTTATAATAATATCCTTCAAATCTTTGTGTGTGCATGGTCTTGGTTCTGCATTCATGTGCCTAATGACCTTGTTTGTTGCACTTATTATAGTGAACCATGTTCTTATGCTTGACATTTTGATTTGTAGTCTTGCTCCTACATACATTAGCAGTATGTCCTTTCTTACCACAATTATGGCAAGTAGGTTTGGAATTCTTACCTTTTTTGTTCCTTTCTTCAACACTTTTGGATGGCTCTCCTTCTTCAGTGCTTGTGTATCCCAGTCCAGATGTGTCATTATTGGATCTAGGGGTTCTCAATAGTTGCTCAAAGTATTTGATGGTTTCATTAGGCTTATTGAAACTTTCAGCAAACTCCTTTTCCCTTTTTCGGTCACTTTTCAATTGCTTGTTCTGTAACTTCAATGTTGTTATCTCAATGTCCTTGACATTCAGCTCATAGTTGGCATTCATCATATGGCTCAATGTATCTAGTTGCATGTTAGAAATATTGGTTAGCTCTGTTGACTTCTCTTCCAGTCTGTTGGCCAAAACTCTTATTTTCTTCAATCATGACTTTGTCTTCCATGGCTTTCTTCTTCTATTTAGTCACCTCACATAGCAGTATGGCTTGTGATTCTTGCTCTAACTTGAGATTTCTAATTACCTCACCTTAGGCTCTATTCTTTTCCATTAGATCTGCAACTACTGCATCAAATTCATTGGAGCCTCCATTAACAAATAGCTTAGTAGTGTCTATCTCTTTGTATTGTGTGTCATTCTCCGCAATAGCAATTTTCTTCCTTCTCTTCAAAGATTTCTTTAATTCTTCTCTTGCTTCATTCAGTTGATGTAGAGTGAGATGTATTTCAATCTCATGATTCTCAATACTCTTTCCCAACTTATAGACTTCCATTTCAAGATCTTTTCTCAAAGCCGCAAAGCTTCTCTTTCAAAGAACAAGGCTCTGATACCAATTGTTGGACTTACAATAGGAAAAGTAAACTTCTGAGAGGGGGGGTGAATCAACAGTTTAAAATTTGACCAATACAACTTTCACCACACATCCATCTCATGCATTAAATAGATAAATGGAAATAACATGTAAAGCACATACATCTAAATCATGTAAACATATAAGCATTCACACACATATGACACTTGATATGATTGTACCCAAAAACCCTACAAGTGAGAAGGTAAAACTAGGGTGGGGATGATACCCACAAATCTTCACTACTATAGTAATAAAGTGTATCCAATGAAGGTTACAATGTTTTGATCATGAGACATGATCTATCCTCTCAAAGGTTTTCCTTGTTAAAGGCTTACAAAGACTGTTAGGTCTCACCCTGTTAAAGGATTTCAACACCCTGTTAGAAGTGTGTCCTGTTAAAGGACTTCAACTCACAATTAAGTAAGCAACTTGTTAAAGGATTTCAACACAGCCTGTTAGGACTACTCTGTTAAGAGATTTGACTGATTCACCTGCTAGAATGATTCAGCAATGATCATGTGGTCAACACTTAACTGCCTGATGACAGATCACCTCTAAACTATTGTCTTCTCGATCCTTCGTTATCAGATGTCTCTCTATTGTATTCTCTTCCCTTCCTCTATTCTCCTTGCACTGATTCTACAATGCAATTTTAGATCATAACTCCTTAGCCACCATGAATGCTCTGTTTGTGCATGCAAACTTCTCTATACTCTCCTTCAACACTCAAGATAGTTTAGGGTTTGTCCTCCTTAAGAAGACTTAGGTGACTTAGGGTTAGGTATGAATTAACAATCATGATTCATCCATTTTGTTGCTTAATCCTTCCCTTTTTCTAATTGGCTGCATGTAATTGCATTAGGAATCCAACTTAAGATTTGTCCTTATCTCCAAAATATCGTAATTCATCTTCAAGTCGGCTCAAAAATGGTTTACATAGTTTTTTGTGCCTTTACAAACAATTATGTCAAAACAATGTCACTTAGCATATGAAGTCTCTGATGCTCATCATATACTGATCTCTATGATGTGACTCAACATCTATATCACTCAGCATGCACTGCTTGCTCGGCTCTTGAATCACTCAGCATATACTGTATGCTCGGCACTTGAGTGACCCGGCACATGAGTGGCTCAGCACTGACTATTGACTTGGCATGCTCTATAATATACATGTTGTGCTCGGAATGTACTACTTGTTCGGCATGAACTAAGTAAATAACTTAAGTGTGTGGACACTCATTTGTCAAAACCAATTTGAGATCAACATACATCACCAGAAGTGATCAATTGTTAGCCATAACAAGCCAACTTTATTACTACAGTAGTGAAGCATTGTGGGTGTCATCCCCACCCAAGTTTTACCTTCTCCTTGAAGGGCTTTTGGGTTACCAAATATTGTGTCAAAGTGTTATGGTGCTGATTTCTTTATTGCTTTATGTTCATGCATGAAAGTATATTAGATAATCTAAATAAGAAAAGAAAAAGTATTCTACGGTTGAAAAGTTTTAGTGGTTCCTGATTCACAACCCCCCTCCCCCTCTCAATCACTTATTTGTCATTACATTTTGAACACTTCATACTTTAGGTAATATTTGTCAAATCACGCATTTTTCATTCTTATTTTAGCCTATGTCCTAAGAAGATATTGAGGAGATAGGATCACCAACATGTGGTTGACTAAAGCAAGTTCCTATAACCTAACCCTTCTTCCATGTTTTTCGTAAGCACGAGTTCAAACCCAATAATAAATAGTGTTATAACATAGTATAGTAAATTGAAACAACCATTAAACTATCAAATAGGACCCTGGACTAAGTTTCCCAACACAGTTGGCCGACTATTTTTTACTATATTTCTTAGAGTAAAAACCTACAACACCTCTTCATTGCAATTCTACTTCTTTTGATCTCCACATACACCCTCAATTTGGGGTTCCCAACACATCATTCCATCACTTTCACATTCTATTTGAAGACCTCGAAGTTCCTTTCTTTGTCTTCTAGATGTGATCTACTATGATTTTCACTTTGCAATTTATTGTTGAAAGTTGTTAATTTCCCATCATCGAATAAGTACACACTTGACAATATATTATCCATTATAAGTAATTAGCTTTTGTATAAGAGGTATATCTAACCTTATTATTGTTCCAATGATATTTCATGGATTTTTGAGAGCTTTGTTTGCATCTATAGGCCTGGGATCTCATTCCACATGTATCGTTTATTTTTTGAAAACCATAAGAATTTATGAACCTTTGAGGAATATTAGATTTTCTTAAGAAGCATTTTAAGTTCGGTTTGTCGAGCTTTTTTTTTAATCACAACAAAAACATTTAAACCTTCGAATAAATTCCATCAACCAATTCATAAGAAAAGGTTTATTAATACCTTTATTTTCATGATATTTATTTGCTTGATTTTTGTACACTAATATAAAGGTAAATCTTGAATCTAAGAACCTATTTATAAATCATTATTCTATTTTTTCCATATCACTTATGTAATAAGTATTCAATTTTAATGTTAGATTCATATTTCAACTCAGTTAATATTTTTCATTAATAAAAATAAATAATTATTCTCCAAATATTTAACATAATTTGTTCAGAGGTAAGGGATTCAGCTAGTTCAATAATTGCTTTCACCTCTACAAAAGATTATGCTTTTGATTCTTCTACAATCTATATTGAACATTGAAGAGAAACAAGTAGAATGAGATGCAAGGGGTAGAGATAAAAGAAGATCCAATAGTAGGACCCTTACCTCGTCCAACATCCCTTA